>LR738709.1:512279626-512427328 GCA_902687465.1 Secale cereale
CCCCCCCCCCCCCCCCGGCACTCCGGTTTATTCCGAAACTTTTTGAAACACTTATGGTGTTCGAATATAGTGGTCCAATATATCAATCTTTACGTCTCGGACATTCCGACACTCCTCGTCATGTCCGTGATCTTATCCGGGACTCCGAACTACCTTCGGTACATCAAAACTCATAAACTCATAATACCGATCGTCATCAAACGTTAAGCGTGCGGACCCTACGGGTTCGAGAACTATGTAGACATGACCGAGACTCAACTCCGGTCAATAACCAATAGCGAAACCTGGATGCTCATATTGGCTCCTACATATTCTACAAAGATCTTTTATCGATCAAACCGCATAACAACATACGTTGTTCCCTTTGTCATCGGTATGTTACTTGCCCGAGATTCGATCGTCGGTATCTCAATACTGTTGGGGAACGTAGTATTTTAAAAAAAATCCTACGATCATGCAAGATCTATCTACTAGATGCATAGCAACGAGAGGGGAGAGTGTGTCTACGTACCCTCGTAGACCGGGAGCGGAAGCGTCAAGTGACGCGGTTGATGTAGTCGAACTTCTTCGCGATCCAACCGATCAAGCACCGAACGTACGACACCTCCGCGTTCAGCACACGTTCATCTTGATGACGTCCCACGAGCTCTTGATCCAGTTGAGCTTCACGGGAGAGTTTCGTCAGCACGACGGCGTTGTGACGGATATGATGTATCTACCGGCGCAGGGCTTCGCCTAAGCACTGCAACGGTATAACCGAGGTGTGTTTCTGTGGAGGGGGGCACCGCACACGGCTAAAACAATTCAATTTGTGTGTCTTTGGGTGCCCCCCTGCCCCCGTATATAAAGGAGCAAGGGGGGAGGCCGGCCGGCCCTCTATGGTGCGGCTAGAGAGGCAATCCTACTAGGAATAGGATTGCAATCCTATTCCTAGTAGGAGTCCACCAAGAAGGAGAGGGGGAAGGAAGGAGAGGGAGAGGGAGAGGGAAAGAGGGGCCGCGCCCCCCTCCCCTAGTCCTATTCGGACTGCCCCTAGGGAGGGGGTGTGCCACCTCCTGGCTGCTGCCCTCTCTCTCCCCTATGGCGCACGAGGGCCCATCATTCCCCCGGGGGGTTCCGGTAACCCCCCCGGCACTCCGGTAAATTACGAAACTTTCCAGAACACTTCCGGTGTCCGAACATAGTCGTCCAATAAATCAATCTTTACGTCTCGGACATTCCGAGACTCCTCGTCATGTCCGTGATCTCATCCGGGACTCCGAACTACCTTCGGTACATCAAAACTCATAAACTCATAATACCGATCGTCATCAAACGTTAAGCGTGCGGACCCTACGGGCTCGAGAACTATGTAGACATGACCGAGACTCATCTCCGGTCAATAACCAATAGCGGAACCTGGATGCTCATATTGGCTCATACATATTCTACGAAGATCTTTATCGGTCAAACCGCATAACAACATACGTTGTTCCTTTTGTCATCGGTATGTTACTTGCCCGAGATTCGATCGTCGGTATCTCTATACCTAGTTCAAGCTCGTTACCGGCAAGTCTCTTTACTCGTTCCGTAATACGTCATCTCGTGACTAACTCATTAGTCATTTGCTTGCCAGGCTTATTATGATGTGCATTACCGAGAGGGCCCAGAGATACCTCTCCGACACTCGGAGTGACAAATCCTAGTCTTGATCTATGCCAACACCATGAATACTTTCGGAGACACCTGTAGAGCATCTTTATGATCACCCAGTTACGTTGTGACGTTTGATAGCACACAAGGTGTTCCTACGGTATTCGGGAGTTGCATAATCTCTTAGTCATAGGAACATGTATACGTCATGAAGAAAGCAATAGCAGTAAAACTAAACGATCATAGTGCTATGCTAACGGATGGGTCTCCTAATGATGTGATCCCGTTGATCAAATGACAACTCATGTCTATGGCTAGGAAACATAGCCATCTTTGATCAATGAGCTAGTCTAGTAGAGGCATACTAGGGACATACTATTTTGTCTATGTATTCACACATATATCAAGTTTCTGGTTAATACAATTCTAGCATGAATAAAAGACATTTATCATGATATAAGGAAATACAAATAACATCTTTATTATTGCCTCTAGGGCATATTTCCTTCAAATACCTAGTTCAATCTCGTTACCGGCAAGTCTCTTTACTCGTTCCGTAATACATCATCCCATGACTAACTCATTAGTCATTTGCTTGCAAGGATTATTATGATGTGTATTACCGAGAGGGCCCAGAGATACCTCTCCGACACTCGGATTAACAAATCCTATTCTTGATCTATGCCAACACCACGAACACCTTTGTAGACACCTGTAGGGAATCTTTATAATCACCCAGTTACGTTGTGACGTTTGATAGCACACAAGGTGTTCCACCGGTATTCGGGAGTTGCATAATCTCATAGTCATAGGAACATGTATAAGTCATGAAGAAAGCAATAGCAGTAAAACTAAATGATCATAGTGCTAAGCTAATGGGTGGGTGATGGCTTCTCGCCCCTCGTTGGTTACCCCAAGTGGAAGGTTTGAGATGTAGCGTAACGGAAAGTTTCCCTTGGCAAGATACCAAGGATCAAATCCCGTGAGACTCCGAGGGTCGACAAGAAGGTGTCAATAGCGCCAGCAACTTTCGCTTGACAGGACCTGCACACAGATACAAATAACTTTGCTCCCAACGAGTACAGAGAGGTTGTCAATCCCTCCGGCCTTGTCGTTTACAAAGGATCAAACACAAGAGATAATAGTGATAGGTATGACTGCAACTAGGAAATAAGAACAGGAAGTAAATAGCGGGTGTGATCAGTGATGGTAATATGGACCGGGGTCCCATGATGTTCACTAGTGATGTCTCTCTTCCAAAAGACGATAAAACAGCTAAGCGAGGTAAACAAATTACAGCTGGGCAATTGACAGGATTATGTGCGCAAACCAATGCTAACTATGATGTAAAGAAAGGTAGAGGCTCAAAAGCATGGGCGATACGCCAAGGCAAGTAGACCGAAATCCATCTGCATCTACTACTAATCATCCACCTTGAGATATCTATCCAGAACATCTCGCTGGTATTAAGTTGCGAGTCCCACCCAAAGTGTAAACTCAAAGCAACAGACAACTGCATTAAAAGAACTTTGCGTAAAGTAAAAAAATCCTTGCACCCGCAAATAAAAGCACCGTTGTTTTCCCCCTTGCGGCAACAGCACATCCCCTAGACTCATGTTTCTGTCACTCAAGCTAGTCATCGAGGGGCATGAACCCACAATCAAGCATAACGTTCCCTCTTGGAGTTACTACCTACTACTCGGCCAAAGCAATAAATAGCAACGGAGAACATGCAAGAATTACTCAAGAACATAAATATAAAAGAGGTGAATCAAATATATTACTCACATACAATCTGAACATAATCTCATAATCCATCGGATCCCAGCAAACTCAGCAGAGCAACAGCATAAAGATTACATATGTGCCTCGATCATGTAGGGCAGCTCACGAGGTCTAATCGATGAAGAAAAAAGAGAGGAGGAGAACATCACATAGCTCCTGGTCATGGACCCATGGTCCAAGGGGGACTACTCACAACTCATCCGGGAAGCGTCCATGGTGGTGGAGAAGCTCCCGGTGGTGGTTCTCCCCTCCGGCAGGGTGCCGGGAAGAGTTCTCCTAGTGCTCCCGATCTTGGAAGCGTGGCGGCGGCGGAACAGAGATGAGATCGCGAAAAAGGGTTCCGTCCTCGAGGGTTTCGGGACGCGTGCAATATATATGCCAAAGGGGGTCCCCAGAGGCGGAGGTGGGGCCCCAGGCGCCCCCCTGGCGCGGCCAGGGGTGGGGCCGTGCCGGGTGGCCGCCTGGGCCACCCCAGGCTCCCCTCTGGCCCTGCCTTGGTTTTTCCGGAAGCTCCCGTTACGCTGATTTTTCCTGTATTTTCCCGGAATTTTTAGGGCACTTTTAATATGAGGGAAACCTGAAATAGAAAAACAGCAGAAAACAGGAACTGGCACTGTGGTGCATTGAATTAATAGGTTAGTCCAAATATGATCAAAAGTGTATGGAAGTGCATAAATATCATAGCAATATGACACAAAAGAGGCATGGAGCAAGCAGAAATTATAGATGCGTTTTGGACGTATCAACATCCCTAAGCTTAATTCCTGCTCGTCCTCGAGTAGGTAAATGATAACAAGCATAATTTCTGTGGTGACATGCTATCAACCATATAAGAACTTTTAAGTAAAGCAATCAAGGCATGTAATTCAATTCAAGTCATAACAAACAAGAGTCTATATTAGCATTGTAACAAGTAACATAAGAACATAAAGGTGCAAGAGCTCTCGCTGTCCGTGACTCGAATGTCTTCAAATGGTGTTTGCGTGCAAGAAAGGGGATAGGGATATACGAGAGAGTAAAACATAGTTTTTGTATTGTTGAGAACTTAATCTACTAAAGTTTCACACTTGGTCTTCTTTGGAATCTTATCTTGACTCATCCCCAGACCGTCAGCCAGGTACAAGTCAAAATGATCCACTCCCTTTTGATATTTTGAGCACTCATGCAATGGATGAGTGTAAGCAAGAAAGTCGACACTTAGGATGGCAAAGAGAGAAATGATAGAGGGGGAAGACAAAAAAGGTGTGAAAGGTTCACATCAATGAGGACAATCATCGGCGAGAGAAAGCCAAATGATAGATATGATGTGAGGAGTAGGGATTGCCATGCAACAGATGCACATATGAGCCAAGGTAAGCTCTCCAATGGAACTAGTAGGGGTGCATCCAACTTGCTTGCTCAAGAAGACCTAGAGCTCTTTTGAGGAGGCTCGTCATTGGAATATACAAGCCAAGTTCTATAGTGTAAAGGTCCCCACATAGCTATATGCATGAATGATAATCTCTATGGAGTACAAGGTATAAGATGGAGTACGAGTGTGGATCTCTCAAAAGGAAATAGTAGCGTGCCTCCTTCTCTCTTTTTATTTCTTTTTCTCTTTTTTCTATTTTTTTATTTTTTGTGGCCTCAATGGCTCTTTCTATTTATCTCTCATTTGTCCTCTTTGGGGTCTTTTGATTTTGTCCTCTTTGGGATCTTTTGATTTGTCCTCTTTGGGATCTTTTCCTCACTTTAGGGGCAACACTCTATGTATTACAAGAAGTATAGAAGATCTTTCACACTTTACAAAAGTACTCAACATAAAGAAAATGAAACTATCATGATGTATGCAAACGTATGCCTCTGCCAGTGTAGCAGGATATGCAATGATACTAGCGCGTCATGTAGCAATGATTAGGGCAAGGCCCAACTAGCATGCGGCTCATCGATCAAGCAAAAAGCATGTATGACATGAAGATCAAGTCATGAGAAGATGGATGTTGCATGGCAATGTATCTCGGAAAGGCTATGGAAATGCCTTGATAGGTAGGTATGGTGGCTGTTTTGAGGAAGGATATAATGAGGCTTATGATGACAGAGTGTATCGTGCCAAGGATTTGGATGCACCGGCGAAGTATGCGCCAACTCTCGAGGTGAGAAAGGGCAATGCACGGTACCGAAGAGGCTAGCAAAATATGGGCAGGTGGAAGTGTCAACCTTCGAATACTCACATTAGTCCGAAGAACTCATGCACTTATTATCGGTAACTCTCAATCTAATTAGGAGGTTTCACAAAGAGACAAGTACCCCGAGGAGGTGTGTATGGGGGTTTGGTTACCCTTGCGCATCCTCGACCCATGGTACGTGAGTGTACTCTAATATTCGATCCCTCCAAAGATTAGTGATCCATTTAGTAGCTAAAGTTCTCAACTATTTTGTAGGTTTTCGAAAATAAACACGGATTGCCCAAAATACGACATCTATCACTAATAGGCTAAAGCTCTTGACACCAAAAGTTCAGACATTACTCATGGAAACACCTCAAAACTATTGCAAGTTACTACTAAAATTAAATAGCAACCTCAATTACCTACTTTAAGTCAAGACACACAACTCAATGCAACAGACAAAATCTCTTTACAAGATAAACATGAAAACTCAAGAGATTTCAGCAACCAACTAAACAAAAGCTCTTTAAAAACAAAAGCATGAAAACTAAGAGCTAAACATGACAGTAGCTATTGAAAGACAAAGAACACACACAGCAAAGATAAGCATGAAAATCCTATGTTGTGTTCTAGGTTGAAGTGGAGCGTGTTTCTCTCCCACACAAAGAAAGCTGGGTTCTAACTCGTTATGAACAGCAAGCAAAGCTAAAGGAAACTAAAAAGGAAACTAAAAGCAAGACGCTCCAAGTATAGCACATAACGCATGAAGTGATTAAAATATAGTGGAACGAAAGACGAACTGATAATTGTTGATGGAGAAGGGGATGCACGGGGGCATCCCCAAGCTTAGACGCTTGAGTCTTCTTGAATATTTCTTGGGGGTGCACGGGGGCATCCCCAAGCTTGAGCGTTTGACTCTCCTGAATCTTTTTATCATCTTTCCTCGCACACTTGAAAACTCCCTTCATACATAACTCATCATAATCTGATTAGCGAGGTTAGTACCCATAATAAAATAACTTTTCCCTGCTGGAAATAAGGATAATCTTGAAGAGCTACTGTTTCTCATGATTGCCAAAAGGTTTTTGCAAAGAAAAAAGCAAGCTCAAGGTTTGCAAAACAAAGAAAAGGCAAAGCAGGACAGAATCTGTGAAAAACAGACCAGCAGGTAGTAAATAATTTTTTCGGGGCACTTCTGCAACTCAAATAAAAAAACTCAGAACAGACGCCCGAAAGCCAATTGTATACAGCACGTTGTCAAAAAAATTCAGATCAAAAAGATGATCTGGTGATTTTATACGAATTTTTCTGTCCAAGGACAGAATCTGTTTTCTGGACTGCACGTCACAACTTTTGAACTTTCTTGCAATCAGAGGCTAAACTTGGCACAAAGCTGAAAAGAAAAGATACAATGATGATGCTACTGTAGTAACAACCATCAAGACACAACAAAAGCAAAATAAAATTTTATTCGTTGTGGGCTGCCTCCCAAAAGCGCTTTCTTTTATGCCTTTAAGCTAGGCATAATGCAAAAAGAGAAGATCAAGTTTTATCAAGAGTAAAAGAATAGCTAGCCCGTATAACGGACTCAAAAGGTAACTTAATCTTTTTTCTAGGGAAGTGTTCCATTCCTTTCTTGAGAGGGAATTGGAATTTTATATTCCCCTCTGTCATGTCAATGATAGCACCAACGGTGCGAAGAAAAGGACGTCCCAAAATTATTGGACAAGAAGGTTCACATTCAATATCCATAATAGTAAAATCAACGGGAACATAATTGTCATTGACAATGATAAGAACATCGTCGATCCTCCCCAAAGGTTTCTTTATGGAAGAATCAACAAGACGAACACCAAAAGAACAAGGATCAAAAGATTTCAATTTAAGCATATCATATATTCTTTTGGGCATAACGGAGGTACTAGCTCCAACATCACATAAAGCATAGCAAGAGAAGTTATTCAACTTAATTTTAATCATAGGATCCCAACCATCTTCTAGCTTTCTAGGTATGGAGGCTTCTACCCTAAGCTTCTCCTCCCTAGCTTTGATAAGAGCATTAGTGATATGCTCCGTGAAGGCAAGATTAAGCGTGCTAGTGTGGGGATCTCTAGACATCTTGTGAAGAAAACTAATAACTTCAGAAAGGGTGCAATTATCAAAATCAAGGTCACTACTATCAAGTAAAGTGGTAGTGGTGTCCTTTAGGCTCACTTGTTTGGTAGCTTCTATGGTCATAGGAGTTTCTACGGTTGAGGTCATAGCATCACCATTAATAGGTCCAATGGGACCAGGAGTGCATTGGGTGCTAAGAGTTTGGATATCCTCAACAACTTGGATAGTAGCAACAGTGTGGTGGGTAGGAAGGCTCTTAATTCTATCTTCTTCCTCCCTTTCTCTAGCCCATCTCTCTTTAAGTTTAGCCATCATCCTAATGTTTTCACTAATTTGCACTTGAATAGCATTCATAGGAGTGGTCTTCCTCTCCTCAAGAGGGGAAGTTCTAATTTTAAGCAACTCTACCTCATGGGCTAAATTGTCTACCTTCGAAGAGAGATTATCTAGTTTGGCTAGTTTTTCTTCTACACTCTTATTGAAGGCTTTTTGGGTAGTGATAAAGTCTTTAAGCATAATCTCTAGTTCAGAAGTGGAGTTCTTGGTGTTAGGATAAGCATTGTTGTTCCCATAGGAATTAGAGGGGAACGGTCTAGGGTTGCTACCAAAATTACTCCTATAAGCATTGTTATTGAAATTGTTTCTAGAGATAAAATTCACATCTACTTGATCTTGAGCAATCAAAGAATTCAAAGGAACATCATGAGGATCAATAGGAGATTGCTTGGAAAGTTGAGACATGATCAAGTCAACTTTTTCATTTAGGGAGGAAATCTCCTCGACAGAGTTTACCTTCCTACCTGTTGGAGCGCGTTCGGTGTGCCATTGGGAATAGTTGGTCATCATCTCATCGAGAAGCCTCGTGGCAGCACCAAGTGTAGTTGACATAAAGGTTCCTCCCGCGGCCGAATCCAACAAGTTCCGCGAGGTAAAGTTCAAGCCTGCATAAAAAGTTTGGATAACCATCCAAGTAGTCAAACCATGAGTAGGGCAGTTCTTGACAAGAGATTTCATGCGTTCCCAAGCTTGGGCAACGTGTTCATTATCCAATTGTTTAAAATTCATTATGTTACTCCTTAATTGGATAATTTTAGCAGGGGGATAGTACTTCCCAATAAAGGCATCCTTGCACTTGTCCCAAGAATCTATGCTATTCCTAGGCAAGGATTGAAACCAGATTTTAGCTCCTCCTCTCAAGGAGAAAGGAAAAAGCTTAAGCTTAACAATATCACCATCTATTTCTTGGTACTTTTGCATATCACAGAGTTCAACAAAATTATTTAAGTGCAAAGCAGCATCATCTCCAGCACCGGAGAATTGATCTTTCATAACTAGGTTCAGTAAAGCAGGTTTAATTTCATAAGAAGGTGCTGAAGTGGCAGGTGTAGTAATAGGCGTGCAGATAAAGTCATCGTTGTTATGACTAGTGAAGTCACACAACTTGGTGTTCTCGGTGGAACCCATAGCAGCAGCAAGCAAGATAACTATTTTTGTGATTTTTAGTAAAAGACACTAAAGCAAAAACTGAAAGGTAAACTAACAAGACTAAAAAGCAAAGATAAAAGATAGCGTGCAACTCCCCTATCTTGAAGAGTGGAGTCCCCGGCAACGGCGCCAGAAACTTTGCTTGATGGCTTCTCGCCCCTCGTTGGTTACCCCAAGTGGAAGGTTTGAGATGTAGCGTAACGACAAGTTTCCCTTGGCAAGATACCAGGGATCGAATCCCGTGAGACTCCGAGGGTCGACAAGAAGGTGTCAATAGCGCCAGCAACTTTCGCTTGACAGGACCTGCACACAGATACAAATAACTTTGCTCCCAACGAGTACAGAGAGGTTGTCAATCCCTCCGGCCTTGTCGTTTACAAAGGATCAAACACAAGAGATAATAGTGATAGGTATGACTGCAACTAGGAAATAAGAACAGGAAGTAAATAGCGGGTGTGATCAGTGATGGTAATATGGACCGGGGTCCCATGATGTTCACTAGTGATGTCTCTCTCCCAAAAGACGATAAAACAGCTAAGCGAGGTAAACAAATTACAGCTGGGCAATTGACAGGATTATGTGCGCAAACCAATGCTAACTATGCTGTAAAGAAAGGTAGAGGCTCAAAAGCATGGGCGGTACGCCAAGGCAAGTAGACCGAAATCCATCTGCATCTACTACTAATCATCCACCTTGAGATATCTATCCAGAACATCTCGCTGGTATTAAGTTGCGAGTCCCACCCAAAGTGTAAACTCAAAGCAACAGACAACTGCATTAAAAGAACTTTGCGTAAAGTAAACAATCCTTGCACCCGCAAGTACAAGCACCGTTTTTCCCCCTTGTGGCAACAACACATCCCCTAGACTCATGTTTCTGTCACTCAAGCTAGTCATCAAGGGGCATGAACCCACAATCAAGCATAATGTTCCCTCTTGGAGTTACTACCTACTACTCGGCCAAAGCAATAAATAGCAACGGAGAACATGCAAGAATTACTCAAGAACATAAATATAAAAGAGGTGAATCAAATATATTACTCACACACAATCTGAACATAATCTCATAATCCATCGGATCCCAGCAAACTCAGCAGAGCAACAGCATAAAGATTACATATGTGCATCGATCATGTAGGGCAGCTCACGAGGTCTAATCGATGAAGAAAAAAGAGAGGAGGAGAACATCACATAGCTACTGGTCATGGACCCATGGTCCAAGGGGGACTACTCACAACTCATCCGGAAAGCGTCCATGGTGGTGGAGAAGCTCCCGGTGGTGGTTCTCCCCTCCGGCAGGGTGCCGGGAAGAGTTCTCCTGGTGCTCCCGATCTTGGAAGCGCGGCGGTGGCGGAACAGAGATGAGATCGCGAAAAAGGGTTCCGTCCTCGAGGGTTTTGGGACGCCTGCAATATATATGCCAAAGGGGGTCACCAGAGGCGAAGGTGGGGCCCCAGGCGCCCCCCTGGCGCGGCCAGGGGTGGGGCCGCGCCGGGTGGCCGCCTGGGCCACCCCAGGCTCCCCTCTGGCCCTGCCTTGGATTTTCCGGAAGCTCCCGATACGCTGATTTTTCTTGTATTTTTCCCGGAATTTTTAGGGCACTTTTAATATGGGGGAAACCTGAAATAGAAAAACAGCAGAAAACAGGAACTGGCACTGTGGTGCACTGAGTTAATAGGTTAGTCCAAATATTATCAAAAGTGTATGGAAGTGCATAAATATCATAGCAATATCACACAAAAGAGGCATGGAGCAAGCAGAAATTATAGATATGTTTTGGACGTATCAGTGGGTCTAGTCCATCACATCATTATCCTAATGATGTGATCCCGTTGATCAAATGACAACTCATGTCTATGGTTAGGAAACATAACCATCTTTGATCAATGAGCTAGTCTAGTAGAGGCATACTAGGGACACTCTGTTTTGTCTATGTATTCACACATGTACTAAGTTTCCGGTTAATACAATTCTAGCATGAATAATAAACATTTATCATGATATAAGGAAATAAATAATAACATTATTATTGCCTCTAGGGCATATTTCCTTCACCGATTGCCTGGTTCGCCGCATTATCACCTCCTTCATGGACCAAGACATTGGATAAAGATTGATTAAATGCTTTTTCGAACACCCCCGTACTTCCTACGAGGGGGCTGAAGCCGACGACTGGAAAACTTTCAGATTATATTAAAAACGGCCGCACAAGAGGAATTCAAGCTTTCGAGCAAAACATAAAAATAGATTAACTACGAAATTGTCTTTACAATTCTCATACACCTCACTCGAACATTACGTCTTTCGAGCACTGACCCTCTATTAAGCGGGCGGCCTCTAGGACGTCTTCAAAATAACACTCCGGTTCAGGACGGTCCTTACCCTTGGGTGGACTCTTCGCCGCAACATCGATGGCCTTCATCTTCCCCCATAATGTTTTGACTCGGGCAAAAGCCATCCATGGACCCTCAATGCATGTCGACCTCTTTACAGCGTCGATACGCGGCACCGTGTCAACAAGGCTTTGCACCAAACCGAAGTAGCTATTCCGAACAGGCTCGGTTGGCCACAACCGGATTATGATGTTCTTCATGGCAGCGCCGGATATCCTATGAAGTTCGGCCCATTGGGACATCTGTTCATTCAGCAACAGAGGGCGCTTTGATGCGCCAAACTGTGACCAGAAAAGCTTCTCCGTTGCGTACCCTTCTCGCGCTTGATAATACTGCGCCGCATAGGAAGAACTCTTCGACAAGTCTAAAAACTCGTCCGGAGAACTCCACACTCGGTCAAGCTGGGCATAGTTCGGATCGTCGAATTTAGTCTGCAGCAGAAAGGGCTTACCAACCGCAATCTCCCTAGCTTGCCGGATTTCCTCACGGGCCGCTCTGGATTCCGTCCGCGCTTCTCTCGCCTCTAGTAGGGCCTCGACAAGTTCAGCCGTTTTGGCTTCACTCTCCTTCTCCAGAAACTCACAGCGGCCAGTAGCATTTTTCAGTTCGAGCACCATCGCGAATATCTTCTCCTCGTCTTGGCGTCGCGCAGCTTGTTCGGCTTTTAACTCAGCCGATGCCTTTTCGGCAGCTGCACTGCTACACCGGGCCTGCTCCTTGGCCCGGGCCAGCTCCGCTCGAAGAGCTTCAACGACAGCAGCACCATCTTCAGCCATGCATATTCCAGCATATAACTTTTCAGTATCATGCTCATACCACAAAAATGTATGTGGATTGCCCCGAATACATACCTTGCGACTCGTCAAGACGCATATTGATGAACGCAAGATCGTCCCCCACTATATCCAGCTTTCGCTCCAGCTCGGCAATATCCATAGTCTGGGAAGTGGCCGAGGGGAAGCAGCCTGTGTTCAAGGTCATCAGGTCAGTCCTCGTATGATTCTTTTCGATCCTCCGCTTGCCTCCCATTGGAAGCCAAACGGAGTCTCAGGGGCTACTACCTATACACAGGTGCATCTCTGCAAATAAAACAGAACTGAAAACATTATATCACAAACCTCGAAGCCTTTTAGTAGGCTCATGAAGGCTTCATTCAATCCGCTCTTCGCGGACAAAATCCTCTCAACCACTGTACCCATCAAGGTACGCTGTTCCCCCGAGACAGATGCTTTTCGCAACATGTCTCGCAATATATCCGGAGCCTCCGGGTCTCCGGAAGCCGCTCTAGGAGCACAACCATCCTTTGAAGGAATCAGTCCACCCGCCTCCAGAATCACCGTCGGCTGTGAGCCAGACAGTCCAGGGCCTTTGTTACCAGCCCCGGAATCCTGGATGGTCGGAGATCCACCTTCGGGTACTGCCTCTTTTATCCCCCGCATAGCTTGTCGATCAAGAGAAACCCTTCGCGATGACACTTCAGAGTCGTCCGCCCTATTAGGCGAGGAGGTTGGGGGAGGCGTCTCGCTCTCCATCATCTCTGGGAGGAGACCTCCCAAAGAAAAGGATTGCCCAGAAAAACTCTGTGCCGACCTGTAAAAATGCACGGACACGTTACGTATATCTTCGGTAATGACAAAGGAGCGGGATGCTATCAAATAACCCCGGATTCACTTACGGTTTGGTCGAGGGCTTGTCCCCATGATGGAGCTGTTCAACGGCGTCGCTTTCCAAACCCAAGCCGCTCGACGGTGGCATCTTGCCTCTCTTGGGAAACCACCCTTCCCAACCTTTGGAGGCGGCTCTTTTCCTCCTGCTCGAAGAAGGGATACTGGATCCTCTTTCGCCTCTGTCTTCAGGTGAGGAAAGGTCGATTTCTCTGGACTCAGTATCCGACTTACCTCCGGAACGAAGGTCATCTCGGGTCTTCTCACTCTCATATTTACCCTCCCCTACCGGCGCCTGGTATGGCGTTGAGGCCAGGATCCTTGTTAACATGGGATTAGCTGAGTCTTCGGGAAGGGGAGCCGGACACCTAATTCGTTCCACTTTCTTTATCCAGCCCTGAAAAAGGATGATTCGGTCAGTGTCTTATCACTGGGTGTCTGATTATGAGGTGTTCAGCGAGCGGGTACTTACCGCGATGTCCGAATGGTTACAGTCTAGGCCGACATCTTCGGTGGTGTCCGGCCATTGCTTTCGTTTCCTGAAAAATAATCTCCACATTCCTTCGTGCGTAGTGCCGAAGAAGTGCTGAAGAGTCCGCGGCCCTTCTGGATTGAACTCCCACATGCGGAGAGGCCATCGTTGGCACGGTAGGGTCCGGTGGACTAGCATTACTTGAACAACGTTGACGACATTGATGTCCCTCTCAATGAGGTTCCGGATGCGGCTTTGCAAAACCCGCACCTCGTCCGTTGATCCCCCAGTCCAACCCCTTATTAATCCACGATGCAAGCCCCCCGGCGGGCTAGATCGAAATGCGGGTGTAGCAACCCTCTTGGAACCACGGGGCTCAGTGATATATAACCACCCCTGCTGCCATAAATCAGAAGACTTGGCACCACGGAGGAAGTGGGACACGAACACGACCCTGTCACTGGATTTGGGGGTAGGAATAACCTGCCCCTCGGCCGAAAGCCGATGAAGGATTTCTGCAGTCAGGTACCTCGCCGCCCGAAGCATTGCAATATCTCCCTCCGTGATAGAAGAAGCCACCCACCGGCCTTGACGGCTGGATCCGGACATGATTGGAGCTTGTGGCGATTGAAACCTGGGTATTGGAACTCGGGATAGCAGGGGTTGAGAAAGAAGCAAGCGTGAAAGAAAAAGACGGGTCTCTACCCCTATATAAAGGCCGCGAATATCGAACGTCTCCTACTGGGCCTTGAGACTTGCTTGTTCCCAAGGAGTTGTACCCAAGCGCCGGTTGGGTTACCCACGCCCGGGTTGATAAGAATCCCTTAACAAAGGGAGACACGATCTCCGCTTGGATAAGACATACCAATAAAACCACGCCTCGAGACGTGAGACGGCGGGCCAGCTAACGGCTCGAAAATAATGGCCGAGCAGGGGTGATATTATATTACCAGAAAGTCATCAGCGTATCGGACTCGTGAAATATTATATCCTCTGCAGTTGTGTATACAGGTCCGGATACTATCATCAAGTCCGAAGACCATCTTGGAGTTTGGGAAGAAGGGAACCCGCCTTGCAATGCCGAAGAACGATCTGCGCACCGGACTCCTCGTCATTGAAGCCAAGTTCAGGGGCTACTGAGGGAGTCCTGGACTAAGGGGTCCTCGGGCGTCCGGCCTGTTATCCATGGGCCGGACGGATGGGCTGTGAAGACATGAAGGCCGAAGATCGTACCCGTGTCCGGATGGGACTCTCCTTAGCGTGGAAGGCAAGCTTGGCGACCAACTAGGAAGATTCCTTCTTATGTAACCGACTCTATGTAACCCTAGATCCCCCCGGTGTCTATATAAACCGGAGGGAGTAGTCCGAAGAGGATATACTCATTACCATAGTCATACAGGCTAGGCTTCTATGGTTTAGCCATTACGATTTCGTGGTAGATCAACTCTTGTAATACTCATATTCATCAAGATCAATCAAGCAGGAAGTAGGGTATTACCTCCATAGAGAGGGCCTGAACCTGGGTAAACATAGTGTCCCCAGTCTCCTGTAACCATCGTCCTTAGACGCACAGTTCGGGACCCCCTACCCGAGATCCACCGGTTTTGACACCGACAGGGATCTACTCGCCAAACATGTATGAAACACCTGAAAAAATTGCCAACCAAGGAGAAGTGGGATCATGCAGCAAGCTTTATAGTAGTAGTAGCTCAGGAGAGATCCCCCCACATCAATTCGAGAGAAGGGTTATCAAGCCACCGCCTTGCAAGAGGTCCCCATTCATTGACTATGATGAAAGAAAAGTCTATATGTCCAAACCTGAAGCAAATAGACTGTATGCATCGGTTATCTTGCATGTGAGGCTTAATGAAGAAGCATCACCAGATGTTGATACCAGGTATCATTGATTTTTTTTTGCACAAAGCACTTTTGCTGGGCAAGGTCTATTCTGTTATCAAGGCAATTCAAACTGTTTTTACAGGCAATCCAAATCATAGAACTAGGCAATTTGTCATAGTGTAACAATAATTCAGTAAAATGTTTTCTGAAGAATTTTTTTCTTAAAAAAATGACCATGTCCCCATTCTTTTTCTGCGGTACAAGAACATAGGCAAATCAAGAAAGGTTTTATGAGATAAAACGTTATTATTTTCCTTGCTGTAGCCAAGGGTAATTGAATACGACAGATACTATGTCACTGTGAGGGAGCTTGCAAACTCAATGAAGAAGGAAGGTTTTGTATTGACTCATGTAATGGAAGTCGGCATACAATCTATAATGATGAACTTGCCACCAGACTCAAAGAAGATCGTTATGCCACTTAGATTCTCGGTAAGAGAAGTAGAAGCATTAATACCGCCATTCTTTCTCTTCTTTCTTTTTTCATAACTGTTAATGGTCATTTCGCACTAGACATGGCTGCAAAATATGGATCTGAACGGCAAGGAGCTTGATTCTCGGTTCAACAAATCGAATCGCTTGGACCGTAAAGATATGGTAAGTTATTGGTTTTTTCATATACTTTTCTACACCTTTTGTTAAACAAATTGTTTTCTTTTTTCTGCTGAACTTGCCTGTGCATTTTTGCTTTTCAGCCCATTTATCATTTTGCGAGAGCAGACAAAAAAAGTTGCTCACATCCAGGCTTTCGCATTCTTTTATTCTTGTTGTTACTAATTTTACGTGCGCATAACTTTTTGACGTTGCCTATTTTTTTACTAACCGTAGTTTTTCCCTAACAGATTATGTTCCCAGTCTTAGAGAACATTGACAACACAAAGCCAGTTACATGGAATCATTATTGGATTTTGAATGTGAACATTAGGGATCGGCGATTTGAGGATCTTGATTCTTGGAGGACGCTTCAGAACAGTAGTCTGGATGTTTGCGCAAGGAAAATGGTTGCAAGTTTTTGTGTTATGTGGGAAGAGCACTACGCCAGGTCTCACATCTTGTTGGATGATTTTGTACTTACCAACATTGATGTGCCACGACAAAACAATGAGTAAGTATCCATTCCATACAGAATCTGCTTACAAACTTTTTACCAGTTTTTTTCTCCTCTTAATTATTTTCTTACAAGTGACAGTAATACCAACTATCTAACTAGAGAAACATAATGTACATGCATAGGTTCGACTGTGGTGTTTTTGCTCTTACGCTAGCAAATGGCTAGGAGGCAAGGGTGGTTCCAAAATTCACAGCCGAGGAAGTTCCAAGCATCAGGAAGTAGTTGACCAACACGTGGGTCAACAACGTGTACAACAAGGCTCCATGGAAAGCTGTCCTCAAGTTACCATAGGTCGGATTTTTTTTATCATGTCATGTGTACTTTTTTTATGTTTTGTTCAAGAAGTCTGAAGTTTGCTATCATTTTTAAAGATTACTGCATCATCACCATTTACAAAAATGCATACTATTTTTTGCATGTGAAATTTTGGACCACTGGGGTCAGGCAACCCAAATCTCATAATCAGGCAATTCAAACTGCAATGTTAGGCAAGTTATTGGCAAAAAACCATAAAACATAAAAAAATTGATCATTACGCAACTAGGAGATTATTCCATCTTCAGCATTACATTTTTTTGCATGTAAACCTAGAACCACCAGGGGGTTGCATGCGTACGTTTTCCCCCCAGGCAACACAAACTACACCAACATGCAACTCAAATATCATATTCAGGAAATTCAAAGTGCATTGTGTGGCAAGTTACCAACAAAAACCATCAACTAGGAAACAATTTGATCATTACACAACTATTACCCAACTATTATAGGGTGTCCAAACATATGGTTTTTTAAAGATGCCTGGGGTAGAAATACAAATAATAGTCCATAGGAAGAAGCATACAAAAAGTAGTAATTTGCCAATGCTCTTCAACACATTCTTCACCCATCTGGTCATCGTGTGTCCATCACACCAATCTAGTGGTGCACCGCGCTCCTGTGTGGTTAACAGAGCCACAATAGCTGCACGTGTTTTTCTTCTTCGGGTGTAGCTCAAGTGTTGATTGAATTCTTTTTGATTTCGCCCTACCTTTTGTAGTTGATTTTGGAGGGTCTCTAGGAATTGCAGGACCAGGTGTGGTAGTAGGATTTCCAAATTGTGGTTCAATCATAGAAGAGCCTTGCGCGGCTGCAACAGCTGCATGTAGTGATGCACTATCGAGTGGCGGGTGTGCATGTCCAACGGGAGGTTGCGCAACAGGGGATGAAAGTGTGTTGCCACTTTGTTCTTTTTGTCTAGAAGAAGTGAGATGCTGTCCATACCCAAGATCAACTGTTGCTGACGCTCTAGGTGATGGTGCAAGGCCAGCACTAGTCGCATACATTGCATCAGGCCCAAGGGATTGTTGCATAGCCCCCATAGGTTGTGGTGCATGCCAGGTTTTTGGTCTAGGTACCGTAGGAGGTGGGGCAGGCCCTCTTGTAAATGTTGCATTCCCAAAAAAGTGTGGCGCAACCCCTCTTACTGTGTTCGCAGGCCTTGTCATTGTTGACCCCCCAAAAAGTTGTGGTGCTGATACGTCCAAAACGTATCTATAATTTCTGCTTGCTCCATGCCTCTTTTGGGTGATATTGCTATGTTATTTATACACTTCCATACACTTTTGATCATATTTGGACTAACCTATTAATTCAGTGCACCCCAGTGCCAGTTTCTGTTTTCGGCTGTTTTTGTATTTCAGGTTTTCACATTACGAGAACTGCCAGAAAAAATCCAGAAAAATTATATAAAAAATCAGCGTTCCGGAAGCTTCCATGCGGCCAAAGTAGGGCCGGAGGGGACCCACAGGGGCTCCAGGCGGCCTGACCACGCGGCCCCCCTGGCCGCGCCGGGGGGGCGCTTGGGCACCCCTGACCCCCTCTGATGCCCCCCTTTGGCATATATTTACACCGTGTCGCGGAAACCCTGATTCCAGACCCCTTTTCTCCAGACGCGATTCCGATCTCCGCCGCCATCGCCATCAAGCTTCGGGGGGACCAGAATTCCTGCGCCGGCACCCTGCCGGGACGGGGAAGTGCCCCCGGATTCATCTCCATCGACGTTGCTTCCTCCCTCCATGATGCGGGAGTAGTTCCTCCTCGGGGCTGAGGTTCTTACCAGTAGCTATGTGGTCAATTCTCTCTCCCATGATGTGATCTTCGTTGTGATCATAGGCTATGTTAATCTAGGGTGATCCCATGATATTTCCCCTTCCTCTATGTATTGGATTGATGTACTCACTTGTCTTTATCTAGTATAATCCCCGAGACCAAGGTGACAGCGGTCTATTGGACATGGATTAGAAAAGTATTTTCATGAGTGATTTCCTCTCTTGTGTGTTGATTGAAGATTGAGAGTCTCTTGGTGCTTGTCTTTGACTATCCTTTAGATACGTTGTGGTGATTGTGGGACTCTCTTTGGATGGCCGCGGTGACATTGGGAAATCCTTAGATTGAGAACTACGAACTTTGAGGTGTGCTTTTGTAGCCCTACATAATTCTCGTCCTCTCTTGACCACGAAGGAATGACCTCCGAGTGTGTCCCCTTTGCATGTTTTATGGGAAATATCATGTGATTCGATTATGTTAATGTTGTTGGGAGTTGCCACTAGTGAAAGTATGAACCCTAGGCCTTGTTTCCACCATTGCAATACCATTTGTGCTCACGTTTACCACTTGTTTGCTTGCTGCACTTTTTATTACAGATTTATATTACTTTGTTTTGCCATCCATATCACTTGCCATTTAACATCTCTTCGCCGAACTAGTGCACCTATACATCTGACAAGTGTATTAGGTGTGTTGGGGACACAAGAGACTTATTGTATTTTAGTTGCAGGGTTGCTTGAGAGAGACCATCTTCAACCTCTACTTCCCTGAGTTCGATAAACCTTAGGTCATCCACTTGAGGGAAATTGCTGCTGTCCTACAAACCTCTGTGCTTGGAGGCCCAACATAGTCTACAAGAGTAGAAGCGTGTGTAGACATCAAGCTATTTCTGGCGCCGTTGCCGGGGAGGTGAGCGCTTGAAGGTATATCTTTAGATCTTGCAATTAAATCTTTTTGTTTCTTGTTTTTATTTCACTAGTTATGCTTATGGACAACCTTGCTATTGGATCGTTGCTTGCGGGAAGACGCCCCACACCTGTGGTGGTTGCTCCTCCCCCTACTGAAATTGTGCCCTATAAAATACCAGCTGGTATTATCGATTATGTTTTGGCTAATCGTTATGCAGGAGACAAACATCCCGGTGAACACTTGCTATATCTGTCACAACTATGTTCATTATTTAAGCTTGCAGGTGTATCAAGGGAGTTTGTCATGAGGAAATTATTTGCCTTGTCACTGAAAGGAAAAGCATTGGAATGGTATAGGCTACTAGATGACTCTCACCTGCTGGACTGGGAAGAGATCCAGTCTCTCTTTTACTCCAAGTTTTATCCTCTTCATGAAGTCCATGAGAATAGGAATTATGTTTATAATTTCTATCCTCATGACGGAGAGAGCATAGCTCAAGCTTGGGGGAGACTGAAAACGTTAATGCTAAAATGTCCTAACCATGGGCTCCCCAAAGATATGATTATTACTAATTTCTATGCGAGGCTTTCTCGACAGGATAAAGATTTGCTCGACGCTTCCTCTATGGGTTCTTTCACAAACAAAAAGATTGATGCTAAATGGGAACTCCTTGAAAGAATTCAACGCAACACTGAAGATTGGGAGATCGACAAAGGTAAAGAGTCAGGTATAATTTATGAGTATGATTGCATTAAGTCCTTTGTTGAAACTACAAGTTTTAATAAGTTTAGTGCTAAGTTTGGGCTTGATTCTCAACTCCTTGTTGATTTCCTCAAATCTTTTGCTTCACATCTTAATATGCCTAAGGAGGATTGGATCAAGTATCATAAACCTTTTAAAGAGACTTGCAAAGAAAATGAAATTGTTCATGATGATTGCAACATGCATGATCCAATTCCTAAAAATGAAGTTTTATATAAGCATGTTTGTAGGATCGAAAGTATGTCTAGAGGGGGGGTGATTAGACTACTTGACAATATAAAAAATCTGCCTTTTGATCATGCAAAGTTTTTGGCAGTTTCACAATTAAGATCAATTCAAGTATCACCCTACACATGCAATTCTAGAGTATAAGCAGCGGAAAGTAAATTGCACATGTAGTAAAGAGAGGTGGAGAAGATCAAACGCAGTTTGGAGACACGAAGATTTTTGTCGTGGTTCCGATAGGTGGTGCTATCGTACATCCACGTTGATGGAGACTTCAACCCACGGAGGGTAACGGCTGCGCGAGTCCACGGAGGGCTCCACCCACGAAGGGTCCACGAAGAAGCAACCTTGTCTATTCCATCATGGCCTACGCCCACGGAGGACTAGCCTTACTCGGGGTAGATCTTCACGAAGTAGGCGATCTCCTTGCCCTTACAAACTTCTTGGTTCAACTCCACATCTCAAAGACGGAGGCTCCCAAGCGACACTTAACCAATCTAGGAGGCACCACCCTCCAAAAGGTAATAGATGTTGTTGATGATGATGAACTCCTTGCTCTTGTGCTTCAAATGATAATCTCCCCAACACTCAACTCTCCTCACTGATATGGCTGTGGTGGAAGAAAGGATTGAGTGGAAAGCAACTTGGGAAGGCTAGAAATCAAGTTTCATATGGTAGGAATGGAATGACTTGATCTCAACACAAGGGTAGGTAGTTCTCTTCTCAGAAAGTGTATGGTAGGAGTGGTAGACTTTCTGATGGCTCTCTCCACGAATGAAGAGGGGGTGGACGGGTATATATAGCCTCCACACAAAATCCAACCGTTACACACATAATTGAGCAATCTCGGTGAGACCGAAGTGAAAACTCGGTCAGACCGAAAGTTCAAATATAGTGAACGTTGGGGTTTTCGGTGGGACCGAAAATACCATCTCGGTGTGTCCGATATGAGTCAAAGGTAGGAGCTTGCCATTCTCGGTGGGACCGAAATCAACAACTCGGATATTCCGATATGATGTCAATTGGTTACAGAAGGTTGGCAGTCCAGTTTCGGTGAGACCGAACTCAAAATCGGATGGACCGAAATATCTAGGGTTTGGAAGAATAGCTGAGGTGGTTCATCTCGGTGGGACTGAGTTGGCAGAATCGGTTTGTCCGAGATTACTTATGAGTGTGTTAAGTAGTGAAAGGTGCTGATAGTTGAAGGAGTTAAATCACTAAGCACTTGAGCAACCAGATCATCAACACAACCTCATCCCCTTTTAATAGTATTGGCTTTTCCTATGGACTCAATGTGATCTTTGATCACTAAACCAAAAATGGAGTCTTGAGCTTTTGCCAATGCTTGTCTTAGCATTTTGAGGGGTCCACTTCTTCAGACATTTCCATACCCATATCATCGAACTTCTCTGAAATGATTCTCAAGTAAATATTAGTTCAATGATATATATGTTGTTATTAATTACCAAAACCACCCGGGGATTAGTTGCACTTTCACCCACCCCTAGGCCGCGCCGGGGGGGGGGGGGGGGCGCCTGGGCCCCCCAGGACTCCCCTGGTGACCCCCTTTGGCATATATTTAAGGTCCGTCGAGAAAACCCTGATTCCGGACCCCTTTTCTCCAGACGCGATTCCGATCTCCGCCGCCATCGCCATCAAGCTTCGGGGGACCAGAATTCCTGCGCCGGCACCCTGCCGGGACGGGGAAGTGCCCCCGGATTCATCTCCATCGACGTTGCTTCCTCTCTCCATGAGGCGGGAGTAGTTCCTCCTCGGGGCTGAGGTTCTTACCAGTAGCTATGTGGTCAATTCTCTCTCCCATGATGTGATCTTCGTTGTGATCATAGGCTATGTTAATCTAGGGTGATCCCGTGATATTTCCCTTTCTCTATGTATTGGATTGATGTACTCACTTGTCTTTATCTAGTATAATCCCCGAGACCAAGGTGACAGCGGTCTATTGGACATGGATTAGAAAAGTATTTTCATGAGTGATTTCCTCTCTTGTGTGTTGATTGAAGATTGAGAGTCTCTTGGTGCTTGTCTTTGACTATCCTTTAGATATGTTGTGGTGATTGTGGGACTCTCTTTGGATGGCCGCGGTGACATTGGGAAATCCTTAGATTGAGAACTACGAACTTTGAGGTGTGCTTTTGTAGCCCTACATAATTCTCGTCCTCTCTTGACCACGAAGGAATGACCTCCGAGTGCGTCCCCTTTGCATGTTTTATGGGAAATATCATGTGATTCGATTATGTTAATGTTGTTGGGAGTTGCCACTAGTGAAAGTATGAAGCCTAGGCCTTGTTTCCACCATTGCAATACCATTTGTGCTCACGTTTACCACTTGTTTGCTTGCTGCACTTTTTATTACAGGTTTATATTACTTTGTTTTGCCATCCATATCACTTGCCATTTAACATCTCTTCGCCGAACTAGTGCACCTATAAATCTGAAAAGTGTATTAGGTGTGTTGGGGACACAAGAGACTTCTTGTATTTTAGTTGCAGGGTTGCTTGAGAAAGACCATCTTCAACCTCTACTTCCCTGAGTTCGATAAACCTTAGGTCATCCACTTGAGGGAAATTGCTGCTGTCCTACAAACCTCTGCGCTTGGAGGCCCAACATAGTCTACAAGAGTAGAAGCGTGTGTAGACATCAAGCTATTTCTGGCGCCGTTGCCGGGGAGGTGAGCGCTTGAAGGTATATCTTTAGATCTTGCAATTAAATCTTTTTGTTTCTTGTTTTTATTTCACTAGTTATGCTTATGGACAACCTTGCTATTGGATCGTTGCTTGCGGGAAGACGCCCCACACCTGTGGTGGTTGCTCCTCCCCCTACTGAAATTGTGCCCTATAAAATACCAGCTGGTATTATCGATTATGTTTTGGCTGATCGTTATGCAGGAGACAGACATCCCGGTGAACACTTGCTATATCTGTCACAACTATGTTCATTATTTAAGCTTGCAGGTGTATCAAGGGAGTTTGTCATGAGGAAATTATTTGCCTTGTCACTGAAAGGAAAAGCATTGGAATGGTATAGGCTACTAAATGACTCTCACCAGCTGGAGTGGGAAGAGATCCAGTCTCTCTTTTACTCCAAGTTTTATCCTCTTCATGAAGTCCATGAGAATAGGAATTATGTTTATAATTTTTATCCTCATGACGGAGAGAGCATAGCTCAAGCTTGGGGGAGACTGAAAACGTTAATGCTAAAATGTCCTAACCATGGGCTCCCCAAAGATATGATTATTACTAATTTCTATGCGAGGCTTTCTCGACAGGATAAAGATTTGCTCGACGCTTCCTCTATGGGTTCTTTCACAAACAAAAAGATTGATGCTAAATGGGAACTCCTTGAAAGAATTCAACGCAACACTGAAGATTGGGAGATCGACAAAGGTAAAGAGTCAGGTATAATTTATGAGTATGATTGCATTAAGTCCTTTGTTGAAACTACAAGTTTTAATAAGTTTAGTGCTAAGTTTGGGCTTGATTCTCAACTCCTTGTTGATTTCCTCAAATCTTTTGCTTCACATCTTAATATGCCTAAGGAGGATTGGATCAAGTATCATAAACCTTTTAAAGAGACTTGCAAAGAAAATGAAATTGTTCATGATGATTGCAACATGCATGATCCAATTTCTAAAAATGAAGTTTTATATAAGCATGTTAATTTTTGTGGAGTGGATAGACCTTGTGAAAGGCCTATGATTGAAGAAGAGAAGTATTGTAAGCAACATAAGCATGAAAGAACAATCACTTGGGTCAGAGATTTAAATGAAATTGCTAGAGAATTGTGTGACCTTTATCCTTTTACTTGTGAACTTTGCCGTATAGAGGGTCACTTTAATTTTCAATGCATGAACTTTCAAAACATAACTGTTAACCGGTTGTGTGATAACATGATCACCTCTGATCTTTATGATGAGCTTATGTTATTTTTGATGTGTGAAGAGTTATCAGAAAAGACTTCATGGCTAGATGTTAATGCCATAGGAATAAAAAACACTTTGCAAAATTGCCATCTCTATTGTGTTGTTAATTGCCATGAAAATGATTACATAGGTAAGATTATAAAGGAGGGAACTTTACCAAAGTATAAAAATGTCTCTTATATTTCTGCTAATAAAAAGGAGAGTTTCTCCCAAGTTTCCCCTATTGTTTCTAATGATAAACCAGGATATGTGGAGAAGCATCTCCAACCACTCCCTCCTAAGGTTAAGAAGAAGAAAAAGAAGAGGAGGAGGAATAGGAGCAAGAAAGAAGAAGAATGGGTATCAACCTGGCCTGAGCATATTCCTCCCATCAACTTTTATCCTAACGATTGTAAGTTTAAAGAAGAAGGTGAAGTTTATTGCCTTAATTATCATCTTGATGATACGTCCGTAGGTACTATTGAAGATGATTTTGATTATGATATGCATGTTACTTATTGTGATTGGGAAAATGATGATAATGCTACTTATGATCTTGAAAATCTTTTTGGTACCAACTCTGAAAGTGATGATATGGGAAGCTCTAAGCTTGGGGATGATAGGATTGCAAATCCTTTACCCACTAGTGATGTGATAATTGATAATTCTTTTGCTAGTAAGAATAAAGACAACATGATTACAAATATAGTTGCTAGCAATGATAATGCTCTTCTCTACTATGATGATGTCATAACTCCAACCTATAGTGATTATAAAGGTACCTATGACATAAGGAGAAATTATCCTTATGAAACTTGTAATAATCATGGAGGGAATTACTCCCTTGTTGAACACCACCCTCCTAATACACAATTAATCTATAGTGTTCAAGTTGTTTATGATAGTCCTACTCCCACTATTACCAATGAGAAAGATTATGCTTATGTGGAGAGTAAGAGTACCTTTTTGCATGTGGATCATGGTAACAATGCTTTATGTGATGCTTATATTGTTGAGTTCATCCATGATGCCACTGAAATTTATAATGAGAGAGGGAGACTTGGTTCTAAATATCTTAATAATAAGAAGTTTCCTCTCTTTATGGTGAATATTTTGAAGTTATGCTTGTTTTGCCTTCCTATGCTAGTTGCTTTGTGCTTCAATGAATTATTCTATTGCAATATTCCTATGCATAGGAAGCATTTTAGGCTTAAATGTGTTTGGTATTTGCTTCTTGATGCTCTCTTTTGTTCTTCAGCTCTTATTCCTACGAGAGCATCATTAAAGTCTTAAGCCTATCTTTATGGCTATAAAGAAAGAGCTCTAGGGAGACAACCCTTGTTATGTTTACTTTCAGTTTTAGTGGTCTTGATGTTTGTTACTACTGTAGCAACATCATTGTATCTTTATTTTTCAGCTTTGTGCCAAGTTTAGCCTCTGGTTGCAAGAAAGTTCAAAAGTTGTGACGTGTTGTCCAGGAAACAGATTCTGTCCTTGGATAGAAAAATTAGTATAAAATCACCAGATCATCTTTTTGGTCTGAATTTTTTCGACAGCGTGCTCTATATAATTGTCTTTCGTGCGTCTGTTTTGAGTTTTTTTATTAGAGTTGCAGAAGTGCCCCGGAAAAATCATTTACTACCTGCTGTTCTGTTTTTCACAGATTCTGTCATGTTTTGCCTTTCCTTCATTTTGCAAACCTAGAGCTTGCTTTTTCTTTGCAAAAACCTTTTGGCAATCTTTAGAAACAGTAGAACTTCAAGAATATCTTTATTTCCAACAAGGAACAATTATTTTATTATGGGTACTAACCTCGCTAATCAGATTATGATGAGTTATGTATGAAGGGAGTTTTCAAGTGTGCGAGGGAAGATGATAAAAAGATTCAGGAGTGTCAAACGCTCAAGCTTGGGGATGCCCCCATGCACCCCCAAGAAATATTCAAGGAGACTCAAGCGTCTAAGCTTGGGGATGCCCCCGTGCATCCCCTTCTCCATCAACATTATCAGTTCGTCCTTCGTTCCACTATATTTTAATCACTTCATGTGTTATGTGCTATGCTTGGAGCGTCTTGTTTTAGTTTTCCTTTTAGTTTTCTTTAGCTTTTCATAACGAGTCGGAACTCAGCTTTCTTTATGTGGGAGAGAAACACGCTCCACTTCTACCTAGAACATAACATAGAATTTGCATGTCTATCTTTGCTGTGTGTGTTCTTTGTCTTTTAATAGCTACTATCATGCTTAGCTCTTAACTTTCATGCTTATATTTTTAAAGAGCTTTTGTTTAGTTGGTTGCTTGAACTCTCTTTAGTTATCATGTTTATCTTATTAAGAGAGTTTGCTTCCGTTGCATTGGTTGATATGTCTATGATAAAGATGCTACGTGCATAATGGCGCTTAGTAGTTCATGTTTTCTTATGGTTAGTCTCAAATAGCTGGGGGGTTCCCAATGTGTTATTGGAGTACCAACATGATTTGTTTGCCTATGATGTGGTATGGTTTAGTAATATCTTCCTTCAAAGAATTTATTTTGATTGACTTGGCGTATGCTCACGCATATTTAAGACTGTAAAGAAAGTCTGTCAAGCCTTGATGATCTTTTGTTTCTGAGTAGCGATATAACTTCCATGCCTGATTCAATGTTGCTTTGTCGCTCTGCATGATTATGACCGTCATTGCTCTCTTAGTTGGTCGCTCTCAGTCTTTTGCTAACCTTCGCCTGTACTAAGCGGACTGACTGCTTGTGCATCCACATCCTTTTAATCCAGTTATGCCATATGAGTCCACCATATCTTCCTACATGGTATTTACCTTCCATTCCTAACGGAGACTTGCATGTACCATCTCGAAATTATTCAAAGAAAAAGCATTCCTATTTTGTGCCTCTGTTTTAAGTTCATGAGGAAGTAGTAGTTAATTCATGATCTTTTTAAGTTGGACAAGCTTCACCCCGGGATTGTATGTATAATGTGCAAACCCATAATACGAGAAGGAACTGGCATTGAGTGCACCCGGCTCAAAAAGATAATATAACAAACAAACCCTCCTTCACGCTTTGTTCATGAGAAATCAGAAAACTTTGGCAGTGATAAACAAAGGAGATTAAGAGGATGTGATCGTCCTCATTCGGGAGCCGTTCCTCAAAACTTGTCCATCTCAAGAAGTGATTGAGTTGTCTGCTAGCATTCGTTGACGAAACATGCATGATCTAAAAAAATATTATTACCTCTGTTTTAAAACCAAGAGCTCTGGTACATTTTTTGTCTTTGTTTCCGACTACGGGTTTTCAACCTTGCCAACAAAAGCCACGGTTCGAGAGTCTCCACCTTCTTTTAAAAGCACCAACTACTGAGAGCATGATTGTCATTCTGAGTGTAATGTGCATTGTCCCAAAGTAGCATTGTCTTTTGCATGATTGTGATATCGTTTATTTTGAAATCATTGTATCTAGTCATCACTTAAACCTTGGAGGTGCCCCTGCATTTATGTTTTGCTTCACTAAAGGGGGCAAGCTAGATATCACTTTATCATATTTGCACATCATGTTCATTACAAATCTATTTGATGTTTCAATATCATATTGTAAAACTTTCAGTTCTTTGTGATTTTCTCATGAGGCAACTTAATTACTATAGATTCATTGTCTCAGTAAGCTTTTGTCATATGACTATGAAAAAGTCCTATATGGTTAATGGCATGTCACCACAGAAATTATTCTTGTTATCATTTACCTACTCGAGGACGAGCAGGAATTAAGCTTGGGGATGTTGATACGTCCAAAACGTATCTATAATTTCTGCTTGCTCCATGCCTCTTTTGGGTGATATTGCTATGTTATTTATACACTTCCATACACTTTTGATCATATTTGGACTAACCTATTAACTCAGTGCACCCCAGTGCCAGTTTCTGTTTTCGGCTGTTTTTGTATTTCAGGTTTTCACATTACGAGAACTGCCAGAAAAAATCCAGAAAAATTATATAAAAAATCAGCGTTCCGGAAGCTTCCATGCGGCCAAAGTAGGGCCGGAGGGGACCCATAGGGGCTCCAGGCGGCCTGCCCACGCGGCCCCCCTGGCCGCGCCGGGGGGGGGGCGCCTGGGCACCCCTGACCCCCTCTGATGCTCCCCTTTGGCATATATTTACACCGTGTCGCGGAAACCCTGATTCCAGACCCCTTTTCTCCAGACGCGATTCCGATCTCCGCCGCCATCGCCATCAAGCTTCGGGGGGACCAGAATTCCTGCGCCGGCACCCTGCCGGGACGGGGAAGTGCCCCCGGATTCATCTCCATCGACATTGCTTCCTCCCTCCATGATGCGGGAGTAGTTCCTCCTCGGGGCTGAGGTTCTTACCAGTAGCTATGTGGTCAATTCTCTCTCCCATGATGTGATCTTCGTTGTGATCATAGGCTATGTTAATCTAGGGTGATCCCATGATATTTCCCCTTCCTCTATGTATTGGATTGATGTACTCACTTGTCTTTATCTAATATAATCCCCGAGACCAAGGTGACAGCGGTCTATTGGACATGGATTAGAAAAGTATTTTCATGAGTGATTTCCTCTCTTGTGTGTTGATTGAAGATTGAGAGTCTCTTGGTGCTTGTCTTTGACTATCCTTTAGATATGTTGTGGTGATTGTGGGACTCTCTTTGGATGGCCGCGGTGACATTGGGAAATCCTTAGATTGAGAACTACGAACTTTGAGGTGTGCTTTTGTAGCCCTACATAATTCTCGTCCTCTCTTGACCATGAAGGAATGACCTCCGAGTGCGTCCCCTTTGCATGTTTTATGGGAAATATCATGTGATTCGATTATGTTAATGTTGTTGGGAGTTGCCACTAGTGAAAGTATGAAGCCTAGGCCTTGTTTCCACCATTGCAATACCATTTGTGCTCACGTTTACCACTTGTTTGCTTGCTGCACTTTTTATTACAGGTTTATATTACTTTGTTTTGCCATCCATATCACTTGCCATTTAACATCTCTTCGCCGAACTAGTGCACCTATACATCTGACAAGTGTATTAGGTGTGTTGGGGACACAAGAGACTTCTTGTATTTTAGTTGCAGGGTTGCTTGAGAGAGACCATCTTCAACCTCTACTTCCCTGAGTTCGATAAACCTTAGGTCACCCACTTGAGGGAAATTGTTGCTGTCCTACAAACCTCTGCGCTTGGAGGCCCAACATAGTCTACAAGAGTAGAAGCGTGCGTAGACATCAGGTGCAACTCCACTATTTAGTGGCACATATCCCGACGGATGTTGTGCTGGCCAGAAACTTGGCACTGGATGGCCCATGGGCAGTTGTTCAGCCCCCCTAGGCAGTGGTGCAGCACCCCTCAACGTTGTTTGTTGATGTCCACCTTCACCCATAGAATGACCAGCTAGCGGAGTTGTTTTCCTTCCTTGCGGTGCAGAAGTGGGTGGTTGCTGCCTAGAACCAGAAGGGGCTCGTCCATGTCCATCAGGACGAAGTGCAGGGTCACTAGATGCCTGAGTATTACTCGGGGGTGCTGCAGAACGACCAGATGATGATAGAGGACCACCAGTTGGCCCACTGGGAGGTGTTGCTGGCTTCTTCTTCCTTGACATGTTGAGATTTTTGATTTCATGACATGCCCCACGCATATGCTTCTTCACAATATATGTCACTGCATCTGACGCACTAGCAACCCGAGCAAGACTACCAAAATCCATCATCAAATTTGTATGTCCGAGTTCTTTCTTTGATTGTGGTGGCATCTCATCGGGTTCATCCTCGACAGCAGGGGGCGCATCAGAAATTGCCAAAGGTGTCCATCTTCGTAATATGTACTGCGCTGGGATTTCATCAATACCAAGTTGGTTGAAAACTTTCAAGATATGGCAGCAAAGAATGTCGTCCCTCTCAATCTTGCAGCAGTCACATATGTAGTCTCCAGCACTAGCTTCTACTGTCACAAAATAGCTCCTAGAACCATATTTAGCAACCCAGTCTTGATTTGGGTAAACCTCATACAAGTTTTCACCATGGGGTCATACGTTATACCTCGTAGTCAACTCAAACTCATCACAGAACTTCTCATTTAAGTCCCTAGTATAGGAATGATATGCCTGCTTCTCAATTGGGTAAGACGACCACATTTCAGTCTGCAAATGTCTCGTCCTGTAATCTTCTGCACCCTCCCGGACTAATATGTGTGTTTGGATTTTCTGATATTGTTTCAAGAAGTTCAAAATGGAGTTGTGTGGGTTCACATATCGCTTAAGGACAGCGTTGAACCCCTCGCTGCGTTGAGTTGACTGCAAGAAAGGGAAGAATTGGTGCTTGAAGTAACAAGGCACCCATGTTTCTCGATACTTGTATAGAGTCTCGAAGTGTGAGTCAGTCATAGCCTCATACTTCAACAAGAGCTCACACCAGCTTGCCTCAAATTCCTCTGGTGTCAAGCTCAAGTCAACACATTCATTGAAATCTTTGGACAATCCAGGGTTCCGCCCCAACAATGCCCCAAGCTTCTCTTGTGCTTCTTTCATAATATGCCAGCGACAACAGCGGTGCACACTTGTAGGGAAGATCCTTTTAATTGACTGTGCCATTGCGATGTCTTGGTCGGTTATGATGTTGGTGGGTGCTACATTATGCATTGCCTCAAGGAAGGTCGGGAAGAGCCAATCAAAGCTTGACGCCAACTCTTGCCTAACAAAACCACAACCCAACATGAATGATTGCCCATGCATATTAATTCCAATGAAGGGTGCAAAGGGCATGTTGTACATGTTAGTCATGTATGTTGTGTCAAAGGAGATGCAATCATGATAAGCTTCCATGTAAGCCTTCCTTGCTGCACCATCGACCCAGAAAACATTTTCAACCCTGTCCTCTTCATCATACTTTATCTTGTAAAAAAATCTGGATCCTCTTTTTGCCGATCTTTAAAGAATGCAACTGTCTCTATCATACCCCCTTCTCTTATAGCATCCTTGTTCAACACCGTCTTGAGGTTCGTAATGTGCTTAGTGGTATAAGGGACTATGAGTTCCGTCCCATAGTAGTCTAACATGATGTGCATCATACGACCTGTCAACGTGAAAGTCATAATGGGGGTTAATCTTTTTTTACCCCAAAACAACTTCTATTCTTTTTTAGCAAGGCAACTCAAATTAAGAGTTTAGCCAATCCATGAAGTTATTCAAGCAATACGACAAAATGTACAAGCAATACATGAGCAAACCACATAAAACTAATCCAGAAACAAGTGCTATGATACACAAGTACCCCTATCAATAATTTGAGCTATAATACGGTCCTAATACGATTAATCAAGCAAGTCTAGAGTCAACATCAACTATTTTTACAAAAAAAATCCAGGCAAGTAGATACTTTGTCCAGCTAGAAGCATTTTTATGGTATTATCAAGCAACTCAGTCATATGTGTGAAGCAAATCAGGCATATGTTTCAAACAAATCAGACATTATCTTTGTCCAGCTGGAAGCAATTTTGTTGGTATGATCAGGCAAATCAAGTACTTGTGTGAAGCAAAACAGGCATCTATTTTAGGCAAATCAGGATGGTTTGTGTGTAGGGGGGTGTGGAGGGGGAGGGGGAGGGGTGGGAAAGGTTGGTTTAAAACCAGTAGTCAAATTGCAGTTATAAAGATGGGTAAGGAAGGCCCTTTCTTTTGGTGGGATCCCTTGGTGTGATCGCAAATACTTAATCAAAGATGGCTTGTCAACCAATGGATGGTTGTGCTCGCCAACAAAGTAAATCACTTCCCATCTGCCATTTATTACTTTCACAACCATTTTAGCTTTGCAACCAGTTTGCACTATTGAATTCCTCTTTCGTTTCTTGCTCCTCTTTTTTGTTTTACTCTCATCATCTACAAATACAATATCATCTTCTTCATTCACATCTTCTGTTTGTTCAACAATGTCATGTAGTACAAGAATCTTTTCTGCCCCTCCATCATCAACCTCAGGTTTCCGAAATTTGTTGCACACAAACTGCTGCTTTATCAACTCACCAGTGTAAACAGGCTTCCTTGAAGTATTCATTCTGATTGAAAACCCAATCTACAAGGAATATGCTTTGTAGTGCTCTTGAGCGCCTTCCAAAGTGTCAAACCTCATGCCCACATAAGGCTCCTTGGGCTGTGACCAAGCTTCATCATCATTTTCACCACCCAAACCATTAGCAACAGTCCCACCAGTATCATCCACGACACCTGTGCCATCAAGGGTATGACCATCACTTCCAGTTGCTACTGCTGGAGGTACTTGTGTATTGCCTGGAGCCCTTATTCCACGACTTGACTGCCATCTGCCTCCATTGCTTCTGCAGCAGTAGCATCGACTTTTTGCATGATAGGGGGATTAGGTGATTCCGCCACAACTTCTGCATTTGCAGCAGCATGTTGTGTACAGTACACCGGATCACCATTATTTTCATCTAGTTCCTCATTAAGAGCAACTCTAGCAGACCCCGCAAAATGCCCGGCCCACAAAAATTCCGGCGAGTATGCGGGCTCGGGCCAATTTTGCGGCCAGAACAGAGCCCGCATACTCGCCCGGCCCGCAATTTTTTTGCCGCTACCCGCAAAACGCACGCCCCGAGCACTATAAGTGCGGTTCCGCGACCCTTTTGCGGGTCCAAACCCTATCCCCCCACCGCCGCGAGCCACCCGATTCCCCTTTCACCTCTCCCAATTTCTCGCCGCCGGCGACCCTCGGCCCCGCCTCCAGTTGCCATGTGGGGGCAAATGTGGATCTCTGGACGCGGCTCCGGCAGCAGATCCGACCGTGAGAGCGACCCGGAGCGCGAGCGGCGCGTCCGGTCCGACATGGCGAGGAAGCGCGGCGCGCGGAAGTGGACCAACCACGGGCTTTCGCCGCCGGTGAGCTTCGATCGCTGCGAACGTCGCCGCCAACGAGAAGGCTGGCGAGTGGCGCCACATCCGCGCGGAGCAGTCGGAGAAGTTCGTCGATATCTGCAGCTCCGGCGAGGAGGATTGAGCGTCCGGCTCCTCCACGACGTCGTCCAGTTGCCGCGACATCGCCGCCGTCAGATTCGACCCCCTAGTACTAGTTTAACGTAGTATGTAGTATAACTATGCTTGTAGTTTGTGATGAACTATGTAGTATGTGATGAACTATGTTTGTGCAAATTCTCCCGCGAAAGTATTTTTCAAATTATGCAGGTTTAGATACGGGTTCTGCTCGGCCGCGTATGTTTTTGACCCGCAAAAGCGATTTTCGTGAACCCACAAACGCGTTTTGCGGGTCGTATTTTTGCGGGGTCCACTAGAGTTGCTCTAAGGTCAATCATTGTCACCCTGTTTATATCTTTTCAATCTGAAAAAAGTAAAGCAAGTTAGCTAAATGATGCAAGCAAGTAGCACAAAAATTACAGGCAAGTTGATAACACAGCCACCCAAGCACACCAGAATCAGAACAATAGTATCCATTTGTTTTTCAAGGAAACATTTTAAACATAATTAAATATTTTTTTCGTGTGTATCATAATTTTATTACTTGATTTTAAATGCAGGCAACTATTTTTTCCATCTGCATGCCTTCGAAGTTTTTCTGATGAAGCAAGTGTCCTTACAGAGACCGATCATGAAATTCACATAAAGATCAGAGAGAGCAGCATCATTTTGATGTTAGAACTTTAAAACAGCAGCAATTTTATGGGCAACTGTGTTGTGCCTTTTATGTTCAGTACTTGTGTTTCACCTATCGTCCACACTAGCAACAATACTTTTTGTGTTTAAACTGAAGTAGAAGCTGAGATCAAATAGTTGTCATGGTGGCTTTCTCTTCCGTGGCGATGCAGTTCTGCTTCTTTGTATAGGAAACTTTTCTTGTCCTTTATTTTTTGCAGGATCAAAATTTCAAGTCCTATCAAGTTTTATCTATTTGCACAAGCCTGGGAACACAACACATTTTTGCAGAAACACCATGATAACTGAAGGTAACTAGAACCCCATGACCCTTTTCATAGCAGATTTTTTTTTTCAACGGAATTTGACATCATGAGCCATGCTTTAGCTAGAACCGAAACTTTTTGTTATTTTTGTCTACTAAGCATAAAGTGTCATCCTTTTGTAAGTTACAAAAGGTTCATGTTTTGTGGCAGTCAAGCCACAATTTCTGCTACAGTTTCTGTGTATCTCACGTAAGCACCAGTAGTTGCTCAACGACAACACTGGTTTTGCCTAAACAGGCTGCACAAATTGCCAAGAATAGCTTTCATCCAGAATTTCTTATGCAAGTTGCTTCCAGCAGTCATGTTTTTTTTGTGTGTATCTTATATAACCACCACTATTTGCCTTACAATAACAATATTTTTGCCCAAACATGATCAGCAGATTGCCAAATTTAACTTGAGCAAAGAAACAACATAACAATCCATCACTTTTTTTAGTGTTTTTGATTTGATTTTAGGGTTTTACAATGTGTTCTTATGCATCAGGGAAGCAGTAGACATGCTGTAAAACAAAAGCATGTTGGATCTAGAAGAGTAATTTTGGACAGGAGGAAAGCATAAGGGCAAAAGATAAGGAAAAGGTAAGCAATTTTTTATGCTTTTTACCTCTGTGCTTCTTCTCCAACAACCCTTCCTGAGTTTCTCTGGTATTTCTCTATCTGAGTTCTAGATTTTTGCGGTGCCATTGCAGGTCCTTAAAGGTCTACGAAGGTTTTCAGATCTGGGATGGTGGAACTGTGCCCTTTCTTTCTTGGGACAGAAGAAGATGGGGTGGAGAGGGGCCTGAGGCAGAGGGAAAGCGGGGATGGGGGCCGACGAGGTTCCGCAAATCGCGTGAAGAGGGTTGGCTAGGGTGGGGCTGGCGCGGGAGGGGGGCCAGGGGGTTTCTAGCGGGCCGGTTTTCTGCTTTCCTTTTTTGCAAAGGGGGGACATGAACTTTCCTTTTTTGGGAGGCTGCTAGGAAACGCTAGCCTGCTCCCTAGACGCGTCCAATTTCAATACCATCGAATGTTCTGAACATTCATAAAGATCCATGATGCACATTCACATATGCCAGGCCCGTGTTAGATCCATGTTCTCGTAGGATACAACAGAAGGCCAAGTTTGGAGACTCAAAACTCTCTGATTCTTGCTGTTCGGCGATCCGCAACAAGAGAAGTTAGTGTTATGTCTGATAAGGCATGCAACAATTTCGGTTTTGGGACAGCTTACCCTTCTATAGTTTCAACAGAACAGAAAGTCTGAAGAAATCTGAAGCAGTTGATACAATGCAAACTGAAAGGAAGTCCATCAAGAGCCTCAAGGGCAAAGATCATTGCTTCAAGAACAGGGGTGTCTCTCCAGAATAGACCTCGCCATAAATAGGGGTGTCCCTCTAGGACAGACCTTACCATATGTTATATTACTGTACGTGTACAGATCAACATTTTAGCCCAAATAGCAAGTTCATGATCCCACCCACATAATCCATTTTTTACACATCATTACAGGCTTGAACTTGCAAATGGCCTTAGGACGTACACACACTTCTGTTGGTACACATCAGCACTATATCTAGGGAGAGGAAATAACAAGTGCAAGTTCTCTACTCTGGATAACACGGCGACATTTATTTATTTGAAAGAACCAGAGACTTCATAGTTCATATGAGTAGTGGAAAGAGTAAGACGTAAAGATCAACACAGGGTTCGTTCCATTGTGATGTTTGTCATGCACAGAGTTATCGGCATAATCAATCTTAAAAGCAGAAACAGTTAAAAGAACTGGTTGAACATACAAGATCAAGAAACTTCGATACTCCCTCCTATCTGAATTTAATGACGCAGCCGCTATGTAAAGTCCATTTTACATTGTATAGAGGCTGCGTCAATTAATTCGGATCGGAGGGAGTAACAACGAATCATCTACTATGTTTCTAGATTTTAATCGGCTATAAAGGACGCAAAATGACAGATGTTAAACTACAAATGTAACGTGGGCTGCCAATAGGGCAAAACTGTCCTCGGAAGTACTGTTAGAATCATGAATCATGACTTGATCTTTAACATTGGCACTAGAAGCATAAGCCTAATCTAGAATTATACGTATCATTCTAGAAGACCTGACTATTTGAATCCTTCAAATTTGATCTTACCCTGATATGCCTTAACAACATCTGGCACATCATCAGCATGCCTCAACACATACCTGGTCTCGAAATTCCTGGAACTGCCAAGCAATGCCTGAAGCAATTTGATATCTCTCTGAATCCTCCCCTCCCTCATCAACACACTCAGCACGGCGCACCTCGGCAGGATGCACTTCTCCAAGCTGTAGCCTAGAACCACAGGCCGCGCAATTACATCACTTATTCCAAGCTTCAGCTCGTCCAGCAGGAACCGGACCTTCTTGTTTATGCTCTCATCGGTGAAAAGGAAAATGGTGGGCTGCGTCTTGAAGGCCTGCAGCAACTCGCCCTCTGACAGCCCGAAGCTCTGGTAAAATGCCATTTTCCGCAGCCATGACTCCCTCTTAACACTGGACATCGCACTGAAGCAGTAGAGGAAGCGCGGGTCCAAGACGGACATGCCCATCGCCTTGAGTTCCTCGAAGATCTCGCTGATGCGGTCCGGTGACGACAGGAGCACGCCCAACCGGATGACGAGCAGCTTCGAAATGTCGGCCTCTGTGAGGCCGCCGCGGCGGAGAGCTTCCACGGCGGGGCGCATGTTGTTGTCGAGGTCCACAGCGAGGGCGCGGGGGACGCGGTGAAAAGCGCGGCGGAGGTCGTCGTCGCTGCCGATGATCCCGCGGAGGAACTGGATGGCGGGGACGAGGTGCTTGTCGAGGCTGCGTGCGAGCAGAAAAGGCTCGGTTGCGAGCTTGTGGGTCTCGAAGCCTAGGGAGGCGAAAAAGTCGAGCTTGGGGCGGAGGATCCGCTCGGGGTCAACGACGAGGAGATCCGGGGCGCTGCGCAACGTCCGGACGATGTCCGCGTCGGCGAAGCCATAGAGCTTGAGGAGGGCGCGCACAGCGTCGGCTTTGTCGGTGGAGCGGATGCGGAGGTGTTGAGCGGTGGTGGCCGCGCCAGCGGCGGCGGGGGAGAGGCCGCACGAGATGAGGTAGGAAACGGTGTCGGGGCAGGGCTCCGAGCTCGGGACTTCGGCGACGGCGGGCGAGGTGTGGCAATGGGCGAGGGGTATGGTGCCAGGGATGAACTCGAGGGGGGTTGCGCCGCCGCCGCCGCCACTGATTTGATGGATTCGGAGGGCGAGCCGCCGCCGGCAGATGGAGGCGAGCATGATGGATGGGGCGGACTAGGGTGGGAGGGGCAGCCTCCGGGGCACGGGCGGTATCCTTGCTTTGGGCAAAAAAAACTCCCTCCGTTTCTTTGCAGTCCGCGTATAAGATTTGATCAAAATCAAATTTTATAAAATTTGATTTGACTAGCTTTATAAAAAAAATATCAATATTCACTCATAAAATTAATATTATTAGATGCGTGTTGAAATTAACTTTGATAACATATAATTTTTTTATTATAGATGTTGATGCATTTTTCTATGAAGTTAGTCAAACTTTACAAAGTTTGATTTTGACCAAATCTTATATGCAAACTAAAAAAAGAAGGGAGTACCATGTGTAAGATGATACAATGTCATAAAATTCATATTTACTTCTACATGTTATAAAAACTTCTGATTTTGTTTGTGAATATTCACGAGACGGATGTCTGCTATCCCTAAAAGGATCAGACTCAAATTCTAAATACATGCTGAAAATCGGAAAAGACAAATTCGGCATGTATACTGTCACAAAATGCCGAATGCAAAAAACAACATGGTTCACATGTGGATTTGTCTTTTCTTGTTTCTCCTTGTATATTTAATTTTTTATCTGTATTTTTTAGGATTGTAGACACAAGTCTTGTGAACATTCACAAATTTCTTCCCTGCGTCGTCTATGCTCCCACACGTACTTACCCCTATGTGGATCTCAATTCGCCACGCCAGGTATGCGTTGCTGCCGGCTCGACCTACGATGTCGCCGGCTCGGCATGCCTTCCCAGTCATGGAACTCCTCACCGTGGGCTGCTGGGCGCGTTGGCTTCGGTCCTTGGCGTTGTTGCCGGCGGAGCTACGTGTCCCCGATCCAGCCATGGTCTGTCACCTGTGTGCACATCCTGGTCGCACCTCCGTTGGTAGTCTGCCCAAGATCTTTTGATGGCCACCGCAATCCACGGCAAAGCCGCCGCAAGCCGGAGTGGTCACTGCATGAACCAAATCTGATGGTTACCTTAGGCAGTGAGATGCAATCTATGGACGACTGACTTGGCGCAAGGGTATGGGTGTGCAACGGCGGTGGCGGCGATCACACATCGCATGTAGTTGTTCGGATCGAGGAGAAGCAGTGGAGACAATAAATGTATGACTTCGATGATGTGCTTCTTGAACACCCGGTCTCGAGCTCCGGGGTGAAAACCTAGGTCCAACCCAAGTGGGTTACACGTGACACTGGCGATGTTGTTGCATCGTCACCTCGCTGAAGGCATTGTCTGAATATGCTCAGATTGGTTCTTCAGGGTGAAAACCTGGAACCTAGCCTTTGGTGGTTTGGTCCGGCGATGGTGGCGCTTGCGTGTCACTCCCTTCCTGAAAGTGTTGCCTTTGAAGAACCTTGTTGTCCATGTGAGGTCATGAGATAGTTGGTGCGAATAAGGTCATTGTTATAGTTTGCCGATCACATATTTGATCGCCCTGGGTATTTTCTTTTTCCTCGCTTAGGCATAGCTTTGGTCATATATGACTTTCTATTTGCCGGCTATTTTGTGTGTGTGTGTGTTGGCTGTGTGCATCATAGTTATGCAGAGGCCGGGTATGTGCTCTTTGTGTCTGTATCCTCTTGATGCTTCATATTGGGAGAATAAAGTCCACCCTTTGCCGAAAAAATCATGGTTGGTATCATGTGATATCTTTCCCCTTTGCTTTGTTGTACCGGTCTTCTACTTCTGGACAAATATTTGATTTCTTTTGGCTATTGACCTTGGGGAAGCGGGTATCTCCAACGCAGACTCTCAAAAATGCCAGCATTCGTTGGGAGCGAGCTGTTCGGACGCAATTTGTCATCCAACTTGGTTGACTTCCCGATGACCTATCTGGGCATGTCCATCTCACCATCAAGGCTTAGGATCGTACATCTGCAGTTCATCATCGATAGGATCAAAGCGAGACTTGCCGGCTGGAAGGGCAAGCTGTTGAACATCGTCGGCAGACGGATCTTGGATAGGCACGTGCTCTCGGCGCTACCCACATACGCCCTGACTATGTTGAAGGTTCAAAGGAAGATTTTGGAAGGGGTGTGATACGTCTCCAACGTATCTACTTTTCCTAATACTTTTCCTCTTGTTTTGGACCCTAATTTGCATGATTTGAATGAAACTAACCCCGGACTGACGCTGTTTTTAGCAGAACTACCATGGTGTTGTTTTTGGGCAGAAATAAAAGTTCCCTATGGAACGAAACTTTGCGAGGGTTTTTTATACAATAAAATAAAAATACTGGAACCAAGAACCACCAGAGGGGGCACCTGGGTGGGCACAACCGACCAGGGCGCTCCCCCCTCCAGGAGCGCCCAAGTGGGTTGTCCCCACCTGGTTGCACCGCAGACCTTGAAACCTACGCTATAAAATCCTTTTTTACAGAAAAAAATAGAGGAGGAAGAATTATCACGATCCACGAGACGAAGCCGGCGTCACCTCTTGTTCTTCATCGGGAGGCCAGACCTGGAGTCCGTTTGGGGCTCCGGAGAGGGGGATCTTCATTCTTCGTCATCACCAACCCTTCTCCATCGCCAATTCCATGATGCTCCCCACCGGGAGTGAGTAATTATCGGTGTCAAAACCAGGGGATCTCGGGTAGGGGGTCCCGAACTGCGTGCCTGAGGATCGATGGTAAGAAGGGACTGGGGACACGATGTTTACCTAGGTTCAGGCCCTCTCTATCGAGGTAATACCCTACTTCCTGCTTGATTGATCTTGATAAATATAGGGTTACAAGAGTTGATCTACCTCGAGATCGTAATTGCTAAACCCTAGAAGTCCAGCCTATGATATTGTGATTCTGCTAGCCTCTACGGACTAAACCCTCCGGTTTATATATGCACCGGAGGGACCTATGGTTGTACATGATCATCTTGCAGAGGAAGGAAACATTACACCCGGACTTTAAACTTGCCATTCTACACATACAGGGGTCCTATCCGGATACGGGGGATAATCTTCAGCGATGATCTTCACGGCCCATCACTCCGGCCCATAACGAGTAATCCGGTCACCCGAGGACCCCTTAATCCAGGACTCCCTCAGTAGCCCCTGAACCAGTCTTCGATGACGATGAGTCTGGCACGCGTACTGTCTTCGGCATTGCAAGACGGGTTCCTCCTTCCGAACATATGAAGTGTTATTTCCTGCACAAAGGAACTATGTCCAGCTCTGCATGATTAGTACAACCCTTGGCCATGAAGGTAATGTGTCAAAACAAACATTGTGTCTTACTGTCAACTTTTCTAGCGAAACATCATGTCTGACCCTTTAATATTTCGAACCATTTTCTTGGCTCTGGTTTCGCGATTCGAGGCATAACCTCCATTGGCACGTCTTGTCGAAGCAGAGATCATGCCCGCTTATTATGGGATCCTCATCAATATGACATGGGTAACCCAACCGCACCTTACGCACGATTACATTGGGAATAGGCGAGTTTTATGGCTGGACTGGGGGACGTTTGGTATTTACCTTCTATAAAAGGACACAAATCCTTCCCCTTTTCCCTCACGCTCTCCTCAAGCCCTCGCTCCCCCATCTCTTGAGCTCCAGCGCCCGCAGCTCCCAACCCCTCCAGCATCGCCTCCTTTTCCAGCAATGACCGGATCTGGCTCGAAGGGAAAGTGGGAGGCCGCCACCGTCACGGAGAAGAATGTGAAGAGTCTCCGAAGCGCGGGCTACCTCGCCGATGACATAGCACACTGGATTCCTGACGAGGGTTAGGTGATCCACGTACCTGAGCCGGGTGAGAGGGTGGTATTCACCCCTCACTTTATTCGGGGGCTAGGATTTCCGCTTCACCCCTAACTCTACGAAGATCGTTATCGGTCGAACCGCATAACAACATACGTTGTTCCCTTTGTCATCGGTATGTTACTTGCCCGAGATTCGATCATCAGTATCTCAATACCTAGTTCAATCTCATTACCAGCAAGTCTCTTTACTCGTTCCGTAATACATCATCTCATGACTAACTCATTAGTCATTTGCTTGCAAGGCTTATTATGATGTGCATTACCGAGAGGGCCCAGAGATAACTCTCCGACACTCGGAGTGACAAATCCTATTATTGATCTATGCCAACACCACGAACACCTTCGGAGACACCTGTAGAGCATCTTTATAATCACCCAGTTACGTTGTGATGTTTGATAGCACACAAGGTGTTCCTCCGGTATTTGGGAATTGCATAATCTCATAGTCATAGGAACATGTATAAGTCACGAAGAAAGCAATAGCAATAAAACTAAACGATCAAGTTTGCTAAGCTAACAGATGGGTCTTGTCCATCACATCATTCTCCTAATGATGTGATCCCGTTGATCAAATAACAACTCATGTCTATGGTTAGGAAACATAACCATCTTTGATCAATGAGCTAGTCTAGTAGAGGCATACTAGGGACACTCTGTTTTGTCTATGTATTCACACATGTACTAAGTTTCTAGTTAATACAATTCTAGCATGAATAATAAACATTTATCATGATATAAGGAAATATAAAATAACAACTTTATTATTGCCTCTAGGACATATTTCCTTCACTATCCTCCACATATCGGCTTTCATAGTCGTGTGTGAAGCTTTCCTCCGCGTCCCCCCCACACTTCGGCCTATGGCTCAAAACCTTCAATCTGAAGCCGAAGGTGGTCGACGGGCAGCACGCGGACTGCGAGGGAGCTATGGTGAACAAGCTCCCGAACACCACCTTGCCTAAAGGGGCTTTTGTGGAGACCAACAAGATATGGCAGCAGGAGTAGTTCTACATCACCGAACCCTGTGATGCCAAGTGGGGGGGGGGGGCACGCCGGAATTCAAATCCGGACCCCCAGAGAGGCTCACCTCATGGACCACCAAGGGCCTAGATTGGGGGTCTCAGACGGAGGTGAAGATGCTCCAAAACTGCATCTCCAGCTTGATGGTGAAGGGCACTCACCTCACTAACATGATTCAGGTGATGCTCTTTCGCCGCACTCTTCCCTACCAACTCCGGGCCTCCTGCTTATGGAAGTTCAATCCGGAAGAACCAAGGACCTTGAAATGATTCTTCGGCACTACGCACGAACACATTTGGAAGCAGCTTTTCAAGGCCCAGAAGGATTGTCCCGAGGAGACCGAAGACAAAGGCTTCAACAGCGTGTCCTCGGCCTCAAAGGTAAGCACAATTTTGCTGAATACGTATCTTGTCCAATTATAACAGGAGTCAGAACTCTTACATTCCATTTAGGCCTGGACAAAGAAAGTGGAGCGGATCAATTTTCCGGCTCCGTTGCCTAAAAACCCAGCCATGCCCCAGCTAACGGCGATGCTGGTTCCGGTGCCGTACAAGGCGCTGGAGAAGAAGGCCAAGAAGAAGGGCAAGGAGGTCAAGAGCGACCCCCGCCCTAAAAGTCCTTCGGACACAGTGTCCAGAGAGACCAACGCCCACTCCTCCCACGACGAAGAAGAGGAGGAGGAGGAGGAAAGCAACTCCCCCATCAAGGCAAGGGGGGAGAAGAGGGCGGCTCCCGTATACACGGGAAAGGGGGCACCTAGGAAGAAGCTGAACCTCCCAGACAGCTCGGACTCAACGTCCGAAGCCAGCTTCCGAGTACAGCCCAGGGTTAAGCCCCTGGCCGAATCGTGATTATTCAGACTTCCGTTGTTGTGTTCGGTTTAGGCAGCTATCATTTTTTAAGCAATTTTATTTTGTTGTTTTGCAGCCCTTCCCACACACTCCTTGATGCTTCACTCTCATCAGGGCGCTCTCTACCAGCTGAAATGGTGGAGAGTGATACGCCACCGCGGGCCCAATCGCCCATCCTATGGGACATCGAAGTGTCTTCCCTACGGGCGTCCCCTGCATAAGGAGCTGGAGGCGGGGCGGACGAAAAGGTGCCTGATACGTCACCAACGTATCTATAATTTTCTATTGTTCCATGCTGTTATATTATCATTCTTGGATGTTTTACAATCATTTTATAGTCAATTTATATCATTTTTTGGTACTAACCTATTGACATAGTGCCAAGTGCTAGTTGCTGTTTTCTGCATGTTTTTTACATTGCAGGAAACCAATATCAAATGGAGCCCAAACACCGCGAAACTTTTTGGAGAATTTTTATGGGTCAGAAGACACCTGATAGGCCAAGGCAGCACCTGGGGGGTGCCCCAAGGGGGGCACAACCCACCAGGGCGCGCCAGGCCCCCCTAGCGCGCACAGGTGGGTTGTGCCCACCTTGGTGGCCTCCCGCACCGCCTCTTTGCTTTATAAATACCATAATATTCTAGAAACCCTAGGGGAGTCAACGAAATATTCATCCAGCCGCCACAGAGTCCAGAAACACCAGATCCAATCTAGACACCATCACAGAGGGGTTCACCACTTCCATTGGTGCCTCTTCGATGATGCGTGAGTAGTTCCTTGTAGACCTACTGGTCCGTAGTTAGTAGCTAGATGGCTTCCTCTCTCTCTCTTTTGATTCTCAATACAATGGTCTCTTGGAGATCCATATGATGTAACTCTTTTTGCGGTGTGTTTGTTGGGATCCGATGAACTTTGAGTTTATGATCAAATCTATCTTTTTATATCCATGAAAGTTATTTGAGTTTCTTTGATCTATTATATGTATGATCGCTTATAGCCTTGTATTTCTTCTTCGATATTTGGGTTTTATTTGGCCAACTTGATCTATTTATCTTGCAATGGGAAGAGGTGCCCGGTAGTGGGTTCAATATAACGGTGCTTGATCCCAGTGACAGAAAGGGAACCGACACGTATGTACCGTTGCCACTAAGGATAAAACTGAAAGTGTAATCATGCCCGTACATCATGTTTTGATGTTGATGACAATATACATGTAGGGGACTAACTATTTTCGTCAAGTGAATCTCAGCTGTTAGTCCCTAGTTCATCTAAATGGTGTGTGGATCATGAACAAACGGAGTTAATTCTACTCAAGAAGAAGTATCAAAATGGTTGCATGTTTGCTTTCTTGAGTATAGGATCCCGCACTATTAAGAGGGGATCGATAGGGTCAGTAAAAGACTTGCTCATGCCACTTATTTCCTCCCTCGAAACATTTGGATCTATCAAATACAATTCACCTTTGTTTCTGGCCCTGGGAATGCCGGATGTCCGGGCCTCTCCCCGGATGTCCGGGCTGCTCCTCGGATGTCCGGGCTCAGCCCCAGATATCCGGCTTTAGCTCTTCAAACATCCAGAAGGTTTTAGGTTTCATGCCGGATGTCCGGGTATTCGCTGGATGTCCGGGGTTTCCGGACGCGCCGGATGTCCGGGCTTGGCCCCCGGATGTCCGGCCCCTCTGATTTCTGTCCTGTTCTGCCTTGTTCTTCAAGTGGCTTGCCAGGCCGGATGTTCGACCCCTAGCCCGAATGTCCGGCCTGCCCGTTCACTTGCACTACAACGTCCATATTTTTGCTCACACTATATAATTCTTCCCCACGGGAGAGGGTTGACCATTCACTTTGAACAAACCCTATAACACATTTCACTCTCTCTCACACACCTCCACACCAAATCTTAGATCCCCAAGGGATTTGATAGCATTTGTGAGAAGTTGTCTGATCAAGTGATAGATCCACTCCTTCCCCTTCTTTGCACCAAAGGAATTCGTGATTTGAGCAAGTCTTGAGCTTTTCCCCATCGTTCTTGTTACTCTTGGAGGTTGGAGACTCCTAGGCGGTATGAGTCTTTCGGAGAGGAATCAAATGTTGTGATTACCCCCGGAAAGTTTGTGAGGGTTTGGAGGCCACCTAAAGTTCTACCACTAGTGGTTGGGAATCGCCTTCATGGTGATATCTCAAAGAGAGAATAGGGTGAGCCTTCGTGGCGTTTGTGTGCCTTCGTGGTAACACCCATCTCTCTAAACGGTGACTTAGCTTCCCTCCAAGGAAGTGAACATTGGCATACATCCTCGTCTCTCGAAGTTGCGGTTATTCCTAACCCTAACTTTCTACTTGTGGTTACTTGTCTCTTAGTTCTTACTTGTATCTTATTGTGCTAGCTTACTTACATAATTGTTTTACTAAGCTTACCTTGCTTAGCATATGACTTGCAATTGTTAGGACCAATTTCATATTCCGCATTATTGCCTAAACTTGCTAAGTAACAATTAAAATTTGTAATTGTACCTATTCACCCCCCTAGGTCCATCTCGATCCATTCAATTGGTATCAGAGCCTCGTGCTCTATTCTTGTGGCTTAACCGCCCTAGAGCGAGATGAACCCCGATGGGACTCCCCTTGTTGTGGATCCAAAGAGTACTGATGTCTACTACACAACCTTCTTCTTGTAGACGTTGTTGGGCCTCCAAGTGCAGAGGTTTGTAGGACAGTAGCAAATTTCCCTCAAGTGGATGACCTAAGGTTTATCAATCCGTGGGAGGCGTAGGATGAAGATGGTCTCTCTCAAACAACCCTGTAACAAAATAACAAAGAGTCTGTTGTGTCCCCAACACATCCAATACAGTGGTAAATTGTATAGGTGCACTAGTTCGGCGAAAAGATGGTGATACAAGTGTAATATGGATGATAGATATTGGTTTTTGTAAAAGGAAATTATAAAAACAGCAAGGTAGCAAGTGGTAAACGTGAGCATAAACGGTATTGCAATGATAGTAGAGAAGGCCTAGGGTTCATACTTTCACTAGTGCAAGTTCTCTCAACAAGGATAACATAATTGGATCATATTACTAGCCCTCAACATGCAACAAAGAGTCACTCCAAAGTAACTAATAGCGGAGAACAAACGAAGAGATTATGGTAGGGTACGAAACCACCTCAAAGCTATTCTTTCTGATCGATCTATTCAAGAGTCCGTAGTAACATTCAATCTATCATAGAGTTCATACTAGAATAACACCTTAAGACACAAATCAATCAAAACCCTAATGTCACCTAGATACTCCATTGTCACCTCAAGTATCCGTGGGCATGATTCTACGATATGCATCACACAATCTCAGAAACATCTATTCAACCAACACATAGAACTTCAACGAGTGCCCCAAAGTTTCTACCAGAGAGTCAAGACGAAAACATGTGCCAACCCCTATGCATAGATCCCCAAGGTCACGGAACCCGCAAGTTGATCACCAAAACATACATCAAGTGGATCACATGATATCCCATTGTCACCACAGATAAACACGTGCAAGACATACATCAAGTGTTCTCAAATCCTTAAAGACTCAATCCGATAAGGTAACTTCAAAGGGAAAACTCAATCCATTACAAGAGAGTAGAGGGGGAGAAGAAGATCCAACTAGAATAGCAAAGCTCGCGATACATCAAGATCGTGACATCTCAAGAACACGAGAGAGAGATCAAACACATAGCTACTGGTGCATACCCTCAGCCCCGAGGGTGGACTACTCCCTCCTCATCATGGAGAGCGCCGGGATGATGAAGATAGCCACCGGAGAGGGATTCCCCCCTCCGGCAGGGTGCCAGAACGACTGTAGATTGGTTTTCGGTGGCTATAGAGGCTTTCGACGGCGGAACTCCCGATCTAGGTTAATTTCCGAAGGTTTCAGTATTTATAGGAATTTTTGGAGTCGGGGCCAAGTAAAGGGGAGCTACGGGCCGTCCTCGAGATAGGAGGGCCCAACCACCTTCCCAGGGCGCACCCTCCACCCTCGAGGGCAGCCCGTGGCTCTCCTGGCCCACCTCTTTTGCTTCGGGGGCTTCTTTTGGTCCAGAAAAAATCATAAAAAATTGGCTCGTCAATTGGACTCTGTTTGATATTCCTTTTCTGCGAAACTCAAAAACAAGGAAAAAACAGAAACTGGCACTGGGCTCTGGGTTAATAGGTTAGTCCCAAAAATCATATAAAAGTGTATAATAAAGCCCATAAGACATCCTAGAAGGATAATATAATAACATGGAACAATAAAAAAAATTATAGATACGTTGGAGACGTATCAGCATCCCCAAGCTTAATTCCTGCTCGTCCTCGAGTAGGTAAATGATAAAGAAAGAATTTTTGATGTGGAATGCTAACCAATATAGTTTTTCAATGTAATTCTCTTAATTGTGGCATGAATGTTCAGATCTGAAAGATTCAAGATAAAAGTCTATATTGACATAAGAAATAACAATACTTCAAGCATACTAACAAAGCAATCATGTCTTCTCAAAATACTATGGCTAAGGAAAGTTATCCCTACAAAATCATATAGTGTTGGCTATGCTCCCTCGTTATCACACAAAAATATTCATATCATGCACAACCCCGATTTCAGCCAAGCATTTGTTTTCATACTCTATCTTTTCAAACCTTTCAACTTTCACGCAATACATGAGCGTGAGCCATGGATATAACACTATGGGTGGAATAGAGGTGGTTGTGGAGAAGACAAAAAGGAGGGAGATAGTCTCACATCGACTAGGCGTATCAACGGGCTATGGAGATGCCCATCAATAGATATCAATGTGAGTGAGTAGGGATTGCCTTGCAACGGATGCACTAGAGCTAAATATGTATGAAAGATCAACAAAAGAAACTAAGTGGGTGTGCATCCAACTTGCTTGCTCACGAAGACCTAGGGCATTTGAGGAAGCCCATCGTTGGAATATACAAGCCAAGTTCTATAATGAAAATTCCCACTAGTATATGAAAGTGACTAAACATGAGCCTCTCTATCATGAAGAACATGGTGCTATTTTGAAGCACAAGTGTGGAAAAAGATAGTAGCAATTGTCCCTTCTTCTCTTTTTCTTCTTCTTTTTTTTGGGCCTTTCTTTTTTTCTTTGGCCTTTCTTTTTTTTTTTTTGCGGAGGGGCTTTATAGATTTAGTCTTTCCTCCCATGGGACAATGCTCTAATAATGATGATCATCACACTTTCATTACAACTCGATATTACAACTCGATACTACAACAACAAAGTATGACTCTATATGAATGCCTCCGGCGGTGTACAGGTATGTGCAATGAAACAAGAGCGACATGTATGAAAGTTATGCATGGTGGCCTTGCCACAAATACGATGTCAACTACATGATCATGCAATGGCAATATGACAATATGATGCGTGTCATATGAACGGAACGGTGTAAAGTTGCATGGCAATATATCTCGGAATGGCTATGGAAATGCCATGATAGGTAGGTATGGTGGCTGTTTTGAGGAACAATATGGTGGCTGTATGGCACCGACGAAAGTTGCGCGGTACAAGAGAGGCTAGCAATGGTGGAAGGGTGAGAGTGAGTATAATCCATGGACTCAACATTAGTCATAAGTACTCATATACTTATTGCAAAAATCTACGAGTCGTCAAAACAAAGAAATCAACGCATGCTCCTAGGGGGGAGGTTGGTAGGAGTTAACCATCGCACGCCCCCGACCTCCACACAAAGGTTGGCACTCTACAAATACCTCATGCTCTAACTTCGTCACACAACGGTTCACCATACGTGCATGCTACGGGAATCACTAACCTTAACACAAGTATTTCTCAATTTCATAACAACTCCACTAGCATGACTCTAATATCACTATCCTCATATCTCAAAACAATTACCAAGCATCCAACTTCTCATCATATTCAGTGCACTTAGTATGAAAGTTTTTACTACATTGATATTGGATGTCTATCATGTGAAGACTAGTTTTATAGGTAAGCACATTACCATGCTGTTTTAATAGACTCTATAAAGGATATAAGTGAAGCATGAGAGTTCATCTATTTCTTCAAAATAAAACCACCGCCGCGCTCTAAAAGATATAAGTGAGGCACTAGAGCAATAACAAACTACTCCGAAAGATATAAGTGAAGATCAATGAGTAGTTGAATAATTATGTAATTATGTGAAGACTCTCTAACATTTAAAAATGTAAGATCTTGTGATATTATTCAAACATCAAGCAAAACAAAATAAACTAAATTGATGCTCCAAGCAAAACACATATCATGTTGCGAATAAAAATATAGCTCCAAGTATAGTTACCGATGGATGAAGACGAGAGAGGGGATGCTTTCGGGGCATCCCCAAGCTTAGGCTTTTGATTATCTTGAATTTACTTGGGGTGCCATGGGAATCCCCAAGCTTAGGCCTTTGCTACTCCTTGTTCCATAGTCCATCAAAGCAATACTCAAAACTTGAAAACTTCACAACACAAGACTTAGACAAAAATTCTCGTGAGCTCCGTTAGTATAAGAAAGCAAACCACTACTCAAAGGTACATCAATGAATTCATTATTTGTTTATATTGGTGTTAAACCTACTGTATTCCAACTTCTCTATGGTTCATATCTTCCAATACTACTCATAGATGCATCAGAATAAGCAAACAACACACGAAAAACAGAATCTGTCAAAGACAGAACAGTGTGAAGTAATCTGTAGGGTTCTCCTACTTCTGGAACTCCAGAAAATTCAAACTAAATTGGTAAATTTGCGCAATTTGTCTACAAATCATCTGCAAAAAGAATAAACTAAAAATCACGCTCCAGTAAAATCTGAAGACTACTTTAGCGAGCGCTAACGATTCTGTTTTTCACAGCAAGATCACCTAAACTTCACACAAGTCTTCCCAAAGGTTCTACTTGGCACAAACACTAAATAAAACATGAAACCACATCTAATCAGAGGCTTGATGAAATATTTATTCCCTAACAGCAACAAAAACAAAAAATATAAAGTTGGGTTGCCTCCCAACAAGCGCCATCGTTTTACGCCCCTAGCTAGGCATAATGATGCTCACATAAAAGATAAGAATTGAAACATAACGGGAGATTCATGAAGCATATGAATAGCTCATTTAAGCCTAACCCACTTCCTATGCATAGGGATTTTGTGAGCAAACAACTTATGGGAACGATAATCAACTAGCATAGGAAGGGAAAACAAGCATAACTTCAAAACTTTAAGCACATAGAGAGGAAACTTGATATTATTGCAATATGTAGAAGCATATGATCCTCTCTCATAATAATTTTCAGTAGCATCATGAATGAATTCAATAATATAACCACATAAAGCATTCTTTTCATGATCTACTTGCATACAAATTTTACTACTCTCCACATAAGCAAAATTCTTCTCATTCATAGTAGTCGGAGGAGCAAATTCAACAAAATAACTATCATGTGAAGCATAACCCAATTGAAAACTATAATCATGCTGACAAGTTTCATGGTTATCTTTATTCTTTATAGCATAGGTGTCATCACAATATTCATCATAGATAGGAGGCATGCTTTCATCATAATAAATTGGCTCATCAAAACTTGGGGGACTAAAAATATCATCTTCATCAAACGTAGCTTCCCCAAGCTTGTGGCTTTGCATATCATTAGCATCATGTATATTCAAGGGATTCACACTAACAACATTGCAATCATGCTCATCATGCACATATTTTATGCCAAGCATTCTATGTAATTCTTCTTCTAGTACTTGAGCACAATTTTCCTTCCCATCATTTTCACGAAAGATATTAAAAAGATGAAGCATATGAGGTACCCTCAATTCCATTTTTTTGGTATTTTTATTTTATAACCAAAACTAGTGATAAAACAAGAAACTAAAAGATTCGATTGCAAGATCTAAAGATATACCTTCAAGCACTAACCTCCCCGGCAACGGCGCCAGAAAAGAGCTTGATGTCTACTACACAACCTTCTTCTTGTAGACATTGTTGGGCCTCCAAGTGCAGAGGTTTGTAGGACAGTAGCAAATTTCCCTCAAGTGGATGACCTAAGGTTTACCAATCCGTGGGAGGCGTAGGATGAAGATGGTCTCTCTCAAACAACCCTGCAACCAAATAACAAAGAGTCTCTTGTGTCCCCAACACACCCAATACAATGGTAAATTGTATAGGTGCACTAGTTCGGCGAAGAGATGGTGATACAGGTGCAATATGGATGGTAGATATAGATTTTTGTAATCTGAAAATATAAAAACAGCAAGGTAGCAAGTGGTAAAAGTGAGCATAAACGGTGTTGCAATGATAGGAAACAAGGCCTAGGGTTCATACTTTCACTAGTGCAAGTTCTCTCAACAAGGATAACATAATTGGATCATATTACTAGCCCTCAACATGCAACAAAGAGTCACTCCAAAGTCACTAATAGCGGAGAACAAACAAAAAGATTATGGTAGGGTACGAAACCACCTCAAAGCTATTCTTTCTGATCGATCTATCCAAGAGTCCGTAGTAACGTTCAATCTATCATAGAGTTCGTACTAGAATAACACCTTAAGACACAAATCAATCAAAACCCTACTGTCACCTAGATACTCCCTTGTCACCTCAAGTATTCGTGGGCATGATTATACGATATGCATCACACAATCTCAGAAACATCTATTCAACCAACACATAGAACTTCAACGAGTGCCCCAAAGTTTCTACCAGAGAGTCAAGATGAAAACATGTGCCAACCCCTATGCATAGATCCCCAAGGTCACGGAACCCGCAAGTTGATCACCAAAACATACATCAAGTGGATCACATGATATCCCATTGTCACCACAGATAAACACGTGCAAGACATACATCAAGTGTTCTCAAATCCTTAAAGACTCAATCCGATAAGATAACTTCAAAGGGAAAACTCAATCCATTACAAGAGAGTAGAGGGGGAGAAGAAGATCCAACTAGAATAGCAAAGCTCGCGATACATCAAGATCGTGACATCTCAAGAACACGAGAGAGAGATCAAACACATAGCTACTGGTACATACCCTCAGCCCCGAGGGTGGACTACTCCCTCCTCATCATGGAGAGCGCCGGGATGATGAAGATAGCCACCGGAGAGGGATTCCCCCCTCCGGCAGGGTGCCAGAACGACTGTAGATTGGTTTTCGGTGGCTACAGAGGCTTTCGACGGCGGAACTCCCGATCTAGGTTAATTTCCGAAGGTTTCAGTATTTATAGGAATTTTTGGAGTCGGGGCCAAGTAAAGGGGAGCTACGGGCCGTCCTCGAGATAGGAGGGCCCAACCACCTTCCCAGGGTGCACCCTCCACCCTCGAGGGCAGCCCGTGGCTCTCCTGGCCCACCTCTTTTGCTTCGGGGGCTTCTTTTGGTCTAGAAAAAATCATAAAAAATTGGCTCGTCAATTGGACTCCGTTTGATATTCCTTTTCTGCGAAACTCAAAAACAAGGAAAAAACAGAAACTTGCACTGGGCTTTGGGTTAATAGGTTAGTCCCAAGAATCATATAAAAGTGTATAATAAAGCCCATAAGACATCCTAGAAGGATAATATAATAGCATGGAACAATAAAAAATTATAGATACGTTGGAGACGTATCAAGTACGGACGTGGCTTCCACGGAAGTAAAGTCCTTCACTTGTGAGGATCTGGAACGGGCGCTTGTTAAGCAAAAGGAGGAGCATGATGCTTCTCTTGAGGCCTTGGTCCAAATGAGACTAGCCACACTAACCACGATGCTTGAACCACTTTCTGGTGGCGCGGCATCGAGGCCAGTTGTGCCTACTCCTTCACTTGGTCAACTACCTCCTAGTAATGAACACTCTAGTGTTCCTTGGCTTTATGCAAAACCTCAAATAGAGAAACCAAAATATAACCCACAAGGCAAACCTCCTTTACTTGATGACACTACCGATTTTGCTTTGTGGAGAGTTGCTATGCAGGATCATCTTCGATATGGAAATGATGAAATGTTTGTGATCTTGGAGTATGGATACCAAGCTGTTGATCCGAAGAATCTTACTCCAAGAGAGGTATATGACAAGAATCTCAACGACACTGCAATCATGTGCATAAGGAGAGGTATGACTGACAAGCAAAGGAGACCATACATACATATCACAAGTGCCAAAGAATTATGGGATAGCATTGTGAGGACCAAGACCGGTACCCCCACTCTCTGGCTTGCTCAATATGAAATTGCCAAGGGACAATTGCAAAACTTTTGTATGGAGAAAGGTGAATCTCCCAAGCAACTCCTTGGGCGTCTCATGACTCTCACCGCCGACATTGAGTCATGTGAGTGTGACAAGATACAAGATGGATTCAAATTGACTAAGCGATTTCTCGTGGACAAGTTGCTTCATGCTCTTGCTCCGTATCATCACCAAATGGTGTGGGACATCAGACAACACCATGGATTCAAGGAGATGACTCCAGATTACATCATATCCACTTTCCAACTATTTGAAGAGTCAAAGTCAAATGCTACAAAACATCTTGCCATGCATGGTACATCAACATAAAAAATCAATCTTGCATTGAAGGCCAAGCATGTATATGAAGAAGAGCAAAGTGAAGAAGAAGAAGATGATGAGGATGAAGATGATGAGATTGACTTCGATGAGAGCCCTTCATATGAATACATTGCCCTCTTTGTCAAGAAGTTTAGTGCAGGAAAATTCAAAGGAAGATTCCAGAAGAAGAAAGTGAGAACATGTTACAACTGTGAAGAAACAAACCACTTCTCAAATGATTGCCCTATGAGAAGAGAGAAAATAATCAAGGTTCCCCAAGACCTTTCCCAAGAAAAAGTTACCAAACCCTTTGAACTCAAAGCTCAAGAAGAGAGATGGGAAAGCAATGGTTGCTCAGGAAGAATCCGATCCAGATGATGTTAGTGGTGTTGCCGGAGTTGCTCAAGATTCCAAAAACACCTTGAGACTAGTAAACAAGAGTGGTGAAGTTGTCACCTACAACTATATGAAAGACTACAAAGGCAATGCACACAAGTGCCTAATGGCAAAGGCCGTGGTAGAAGACAGAGAGGACCAAAACTCTCCTGACAAGGTCAAGGTAACCCCGCGATCAAATCCTCCTCTCTTCACTCTTCTTACTCCTAGTGATGAGTACCTTGATGCGGAGGATAATCATGATGGTAATGATATAGATGACCTCATGTTTGCTAAACTAAATAAGGTCATGTGCTCCCTCAAAGGAAAGAAGCTCACTATGTTTCGTATGCTTATGGAGATGGTGGGTAAGCACACCGTCACCATTAAGGAACTCGAAACCCTCATAACTGAGGAAAAGGAAAATGTGAAATCCTTGAGCGGAAAGTCCAATATTAGGAAGCACGAAATGATGAACTATGCTTGAAAATTGGTGCAAACATTTATGTTCATGATAAAGATCTTGCCTCCTTGAAAAAGGCTAAGGACTTGTGCGAAGAGTTAATGAATGATAAAAGTAAACTTGTGAAGTCTCATGCCTCTCTATCTAAGGACTGTGAGCTCCTATCCATGTCCCTCAAGACTAAGGAAGAAGATCTCACCCTTCTTAAAAAGAGTTTTGAGATGCTCAAGCTTACTTCTCTTGAAACTCTAGCCAAGGCTTACTCCTCTCCTATTATCAATGCTGATGCTTGTACTACTAACTCTAGTAGTGATTTAGCATCTATTCTTGAGGAGAATCATTCTCTCAAGGCTCAAATCGAGAAAGGTCTCATGACATGTGCTCAAGGACAAAATAACCTTAATGAGGTATTATGCAAACACAATGAGGTGTTTGCCAAAGAGGGGCTCAGATTTGACCCAAGCACAAGCAAGAAGAAGACGTCTTCTCAAAAGTGCACCACTCCTCTAAAAGAAACATTTGTAAGATAAGGGCACAAAGAGAAATGTAAGGTTGTTTGTGGGAAGGCCACAAGGGGCATGCCCATGCACAACAAGACAAAAGAGTTCATGCCTCCATCCTATGTACTTCGTAAGACTAAGGATGGAGAAGTTTATGCAAAATTTGTTGGTCCTCGAAATGCATTTCGATTCTATGCTATTTGGGTCCCTAAGACCCTCGTAACTAACTTGAGAGGTCCCATTGCAAAATGGGTGCCTCTAATCAAGTCATAATTGTGTGTAGGTTGCTTTATCTGGTGGAGTAAAATGGGTGATCGATAGTGGATGCACAAATCATATGACCGGAGATAGCAAATTGCTCTACGATTTCATGGAAGCTATTCAACCATTTATGAGCATTATGTTTGATGGAGGATCAAAAGGACAGGTACACGGATAGGGCAAGGTAGCTATCACAAATGACATGTCTCTTGCAAATGTCATGCTTGTTCAATCCCTTAAATAGGATTTGCTTTCTGTTCGCCAGTTGGCTTATGTTGGTTATGATACACTGAAAGTGCAATCATGCCCTTAATCTTATTTTGATGATTGATGACAACATGCATATATGGGACTAATCATGTTTATCAAGTATATCTCGGGATTATGTTTCAAGGGCGTGTGTGGATCATGAATACAGACAAATCTATATCACTCAAGAGCGGATATACAAGATAATAGCTTTTGGCTTGACTTTAAGTTTGTTTATGAGTATAGGGATCCCGCATTATTAAGAGGGGATCGGTGGATATCGTGAAAGGCTTGCTCAAAACCCACAAAGTATCCTCTCACATCATCTCTACTCTATCCATAACAATTCTAATATTTTGTACACCTAGAGTTGTTTGAAACTAAGCCTTTGTGCTCTGTTATCACCGGACGTCCGACACTCTACGGACGTCCGAACCTTCACAGTCTACCGGACGTCCGGCAGTCTCCGGATGTCCGATATTTCACAACAGAAGCTAAATAGCGGTTTTCCGTTCTCCTCCGGACGACCGGTCACCGGACGACCGGCACACTCCGGACGTCCGGTCCCACAACGCCTACTGGACATCCGGCACACTCCGGATGTCCGGTACACCTTCACAGAATGAAAATAGCGGATGTCCGAAACCCTCCGGACGTCCGGTCACCGGACGTCCGACACACCCCGGACGTCCGACAACTGTGTACACAGTGTACTACGTGGCCCCGTCTGGTGAACCATCAGGCTCCGGACGACCGACCTTCGTCGGACGTCCGGTGCTACCTGTGCCACCGGACGTCCGGTGCTGTCCGGACGTCCGACACTAATAGTGCATTTTCGCCACAATGGTCTGTTCTCTACTATGACTATATATAGTCTTCTTCTTCCACAAGATAGTGTCGACCATTCACTTTGAGCTAACTCAAGAACACATTCACACTCTCTCTCATCTCATACACCAAATCTTAGATCCTAAAAGGATTTGAAGGCATTTGTGAGAAGTTGTCCAATCAAGTGATAGATCCACTCCTTCCCCTTCTTTGCACCAAAGGAATTTGTGATTTGAGCAAGTCTTGAGCTTTTCCCATTGTTCTTGTTACTCTTGGAGGTTGGAGACTCATAGGCGGTAGGAGTCTTTCGGAGAGGAATCAAACATTGTGATTACCCCCAGAAATTTTGTGAGGGTTTGGAGGTCACCTAAAGGCCTACCACTAGTGGTTGGGAATCGCCTTCGTGGTGATATCTCAAAGAGAGAATAGGGTGAGCCTTCGTGGCGTTGGTGTGCCTTCGTGGTAACTCCCACCTCTCTAAACGATGACGTAGCTTCCCTCCAAGGAAGTGAACATCGGCATACATCCTCGTCTCTCGAAGTTTCGGTTATTCCTAACCTTAACTTTCTACTTGTGGTTACTTGTCTCTAAGTTCTTACTTGTATCTTATTGTGTTACCTTACTTACCTACTCGTGTTACTAGCTTAGCTTGTTAAGCATCTTACTTGCAATTGTTAGGCTCACTTTCCTATTCCGCACTATTGCCTAAAATTGCTAAGTAACAATTAAAATTTGTAATTGTACCTATTCACCCCTCCTCTAGGTCCATCTCGATCCTTTCAATTGTTATCAGAGCCTCGTGCTCTATTCTTGTGGCTAAACCGCCCTAGAGCGAGATGAACCCCGATGGGACTCCCCTTGTTGTAGATACGAAAGACCAGGTTTCGACTTCTTCGGAAGTCAAGACATTCACCTCTGAGGATCTAGAACGGGCCCTTGCTAAGCAAAAGGAGGATCATGATGCTTCTCTTGAGGCCTTGGTCAAAATGAGGTTAGCCGCACTAACCACGAATTCCACGCTACTCCCTAGTCCGGATGGTGTGGCTTCGAGGCAAACTGCGCCTATTCCTTCTCTTGACCAACAACCTCCTACAGTGGTCACTCTAGTGTTCCATGGCTCTATGCAAAACCTAAAGATGAAAAACCAAATTATAGGCATGGGGGTGAACCTCCCGTGCTTGATAAAAAGGCTGATTTTTCTATGTGGAGAGTTGCTATGCAGGATCATCTTCGGTACGCAAATGATGAGATGTTGGACATCTTGGAGAATGGCTACAACCCTGTTGATCCAAAGAACCTCACTCCAAGAGAAATATATAACAGGCATCTCAATGACACCGCAATCATGTTGTTAAGGAAAGGAATGAGTGAAAAGCAAAGGAGACCTTTCATACACATCACCAGTGCCAAGGACTTATGGGATAGCATTGTGAGATCCAAAACCGGCACCTCCACTCTCCGACTTGCGCAATATGAGATTGCCAAAGGTCAATTGCAAAATTTCTGTATGGAGAAAGGTGAAACCCCCGACCAGCTCCATGAGCGTCTGATGACGCTTACCTCTGACACTGAGTCCTGTGACTCTGACAAGACACAAGATGGATTCAACTTGACGAAGCGGTTCCTTGTGGACAAGTTGCTACATGCTCTTGCTCCATATCATCATCAAATGGTGTGGGACATAAAGCAACACCATGGATTCAAGGAAATGACTCCAGATGACATCATATCCACCTTTCAACCATTTGAAGAATCCAAGGCAAATGCTACAAGACATATTGCTATGCATGGAAATTCATCTCCCGTGACCAACTTAGCCTTGAAGGCTAAACAAGTATGTGAAGAAGAAGAAATTGAGGAAGAAGATGATGAAGAAGGTGATGAAAGTTACTCTGATGAGGGACCTTCATATGAAGACATTGCTCTCTTTGTGAAGAAGTTTAGCGCGGGAAAATTCAAAGGAAGATTTCAAAAGAAGAAGGTCCGAAGTTGCTACAACTGTGACGCGACGAATCACTTCTCCAATGAGTGCCCATATGAGAAGAGAGAAGTTAAGCCCAGATTTCCCAAGAACTTTGTAAAGAAGAAATTGCCAAACCCTGTGAACTCCAAGCTTAAGAAGAGAGATGGAAGGGCCATGATTGCCCAAGAAGATTTTGATCCCGATGATGTTGGAGGTGTTGCCGGTATTGCTCAAGATCCTCAAAACACCTTGAGACTAGTCAACAAAAGTGGTGAGGTTGTCACATACAACTACATGAAAGACTACAAGGGCAACGCTCACAAGTGTTTGATGGCCAACGCCATCGTTGAGGACCATAAGCAACAAACCTCTTCAGACAAAGTTAAGGTAACCTCTCATTCGGATCCTCCTCTTTTCACTCTGCCTACTCCTAATGATGAATACCTTGATGCGGAGGATAATCATGATGATAATGATGACAATGATCCTATGTATGCTAAACTAAAAAAAATTATGTGTTCCCTCAAAGGAAAGAAGCTCACTATGTTTCGTATGCTTATGGAGATGGTGAGTAAGCACACCGTCACCATTAAGGAACTCGAAACCCTCGTTACCGAGGAAAAGGAAAAATATGAAATCCTTGAGCGGAAAGTCCTATATGAGGAAGCAAAAAATGATGAACTATGCATAAAAATTGGTACAAACCTTGATGAACATGCCAAGAAACTTGCTTCCTTGGAAAAGGTTGAAAGCTCTTTCAAGGAGTTGATGAATGATAAGAGTAAACTTGTGAAATCTCATGCTACTCTCTCTAAGGATTGTGAGCTTCTATCTGTGTCTCTTAAGACTAAGGAAGAGGAGCTCACCCTTCTTACAAAGAGCTTTGAGACACTCAAACTTACTTATCTCGAAACTCTAGCCAAGGTTTACTCCTCTCCTATTATAAATGTTGATGCCTGTACTACTAACGCAAGTTGTGATCTAGCATCTATTCATGAGGAGAATCGATTTCTAAAAGCACAACTTGAGAAAGGACTCATGACATGTGCTCAAGGACAAAAGAACCTTAATGAAGTATTGAGCTGACACAATGAAGTTTTCGCAAAGGAAGGACTTGGGTACGACCCAAGCACAAGCAAGACGAAAACGTCCACTCAAAAGTGCACCACTCCTCTCAAGGAGACATTTGTACATGAAGGGCAAAAGAAGAAAGGGAAGAGTAAAGTCAACAAGGTTGTGAGTGGGAAGGCCACTAGGGGCTTACCCACTCCCATCAAACCTAAGGGTTTCATGCCTCCATCCTATGTGCTTTGTAAGACAAAGGAAGGAGAGGTTTATGCTAAATTTGTTGGCCCTCATAACGCATTTCGTTTCTATGCTATTTGGGTTCCTAAGACCCTTGTGACTAATGTGAGAGGTCCCATTGCAAAATGGGTGCCTCTAACCAAGTCGTGAATTGTGTGTAGGTTGCCTTCTCCGGTGGAGTCAAATGGGTGATCGATAGTGGATGCACAAACCATATGACCGGAGACTGCAAATTGCTCTACGATTTCATGGAAGCCATTCAACCATTTATGAGCATTGTGTTTGGTGGAGGAACAAAAGGACAGGTACTTGGATTGGGTAAGGTGGCTATCACAAATGACATGTCACTTGCAAATGTCATGCTTGCCCAATCTCTTAAATATCACTTACTTTCCGTTCGTCAATTGGCTTCTGTTGGTTATGATACACTATTTGGACTAACGGATGTGAAAGTCTTTAAGAGAGATACTCTTGAAGTGGATTTTGTTGGAAAGTTGGATGGCAACCTTTACACGGTTGATTTCTCGAAAGAGAGTACCTTCCATGCAACTTGTCTAATGGCCAAAGCCGACAAGGGGTGGCTATGGCATCGCCGGCTAGCCCATGTCGGCATGAGAAATCTTCAAGATCTCTTAAAGGGGAATCACATCCTTGGACTAACGAATATTTCTTTTGAGAAAGATCATGTGTGTAGTGCATGCATAGCCGGGAAGCAACATCAATCAAAGCACCCACCCAAGAATATTGTATCCACGTCAAGGCCATTGGAGCTCCTTCATGTGGATCTCTTTGGGCCTCCTTCATGGGATAGTCTTGGTGGGAAAAAGTATGGTCTTGTCATTGTTGATGATTACTCAAGATACACATGGGTGTTCTTCCTCAAGTCCAAAGACGAGACGAAGTTCACCTTCATTGATTTTGCCAAGCAAGCTCAACGCAAGTTTGACAAAGAAATCTTGGCAATAAGAAGTGACAATGGCTCCAAGTTCAACAACTACACCTTGGAAGAGTTTCTCAGTGACGAGGGGATTGAGCATCAATACTCTGCCCCTACACTCCTCAACAAAATGGTGTAGCCGAAAGAAAGAACCGTACTCTTGTGGAGATGGCAAGGTCCATGTTGGATGAGTACAATTCACCATATAGCTTTTGGGCCGAGGCCGTCAACACTGCATGTCATGCCTCAAACCGTCTCTTCCTCCGCACAATCTTGGAAAAGACCCCGTATGAGCTTCTAACCGAAAATAAACCAAATGTCAAGTACTTCCGTGTGTTTGGGTGTAAGTGCTTCATACTCAACAAGAAAGAACGGTTAGGAAAATTTCAATCCAAAACTATTGAGGGTATATTTTTTGGTTATGGATCAAACTCCCACGCCTATAGGGTCTACAACAAATCCAATGGATGTGTTGTAGAAACTTGTGACATAGTGTTTGATGAATTTAATGGCTCCCATGGGGAGCAAGTTGATCTAAGTGATGTAGGTGATGAAGATTCTTCTCAAGATATCTTGAACATGGGTGTTGGTGCTCTTCTTCCGATGGAACAAGAACCCCATGATGGTATGGAAGACGACGCACGACTTCCTATATATATATATCCAACCATTACAACACCCACACCACCACAAGATCCAAACGCTCAACCGATGCCCACAATTCAAGTACAAGATGAAGATCAAGTCCTTCACCATGATCATCTCCAAGAACAAGATCTTCAACAAGAACAAGAGCAAGAAAGTGCAATCATTGATGATGAACCTCAACAAATGCAACATGAAGAAGAAGATCTTCCACCACACATAAATGATCCATATGTTGAGGACGTGGATGATGGACATGAAGTTGAACCTCGTGAAACTCTCACCTCCATCATGCCTCGAGTGGCCGATCGTCTTGATGTTGACAAAATTCTCACCGGCATATCCGAAGGTAGAGTCACTCATAAACATTTGACAAACTTTTGTGCTCACTTCTCATTTGTGTCTAGTATTGAGCCTGTCAAGGTACAAGACGAATTGATGGACAACGATTGGATCATTGCTATGCAAGAAGAGTTGAGCAGTTTTGAACGCAACCAAGTATGGTCTCTGGTGGAGAGACCAGCTATAGAACACAATGTCATTGGAACAAAATGGATTTTCAAGAACAAGCAAGATGAGAATGGTGTAATCATCCGAAACAAGGCAAGGTTAGTGGCACAAGGGTACTCACAAGTTGAAGGTTTGGACTTTGGTGAGACCTTTGCTCCCGTTGCCCATCTCGAATCCATTCGCATCTTACTTGCTTATGCTGCTTTCAATGGTTTTACATTACATCAAATGGATGTGAAGAGTGCTTTCCTTAACGGTCCTCTACAAGAAGAAGTATATGTATCACAACCACCTGGGTTCGTTGATCCCGATCACAAAAGCTATGTGTATAAACTTCATAAGGCTTTGTATGGCCTCAAACAAGCACCCCGTGCTTGGTATGATCATCTTAAGAAGTTTTTACTCGATGATGGTTTTGTGAGAGGGGTGATCTATCCCACTCTTTTTACTAAGAGACACAGGGGTGACTTGATGTTATGCCAAATATATGTAGATGATATAATCTTTGGTTCTCCTAACATTCATTTGTGCAAGAAGTTTGCGGCTTCAATGACCAAGAATTTTGAAATGTCACTCAATGCAGATTTGAAATTCTTCCTCGGATTTCAAATTCAACAATTTCAAGAAGGAATTTTCTTGTCTCAAGCAAAATACCTCAAGGACATCCTAGCAAAATTTGGCATGTCTGATGCTAGTCCATGTATGACACCCATGCCAACCAAAATTTTCCTCACTGAAGACACAAACGGTATTCCTTTTGACCCATCTATTTATCGCTCTATGATTGGTTCATTGCTTTATCTTTGTGCATCTAGACCAGACATCATGTTTAGTGTATGCATGTGTGCTAGATTTCAAGCTTCCGATAGGGAAAGCCATCATAAGGCGGTTAAGCATATTCTCAGATACCTTGTTCACACCCCAAAGTTGGGTCTATGGTACCCCAAGGATGCCAAGTTTGATCTCACTTGGTACACGGATGCGGATTGGGCTGGTGACAAAGTGGACCGCAAGTCTACCTCCGGTGCATGCCAATTTCTTGGACGCTCTTTGGTCAGTTGGTCCTCAAAGAAACAAAATTGTATTGCCCTCTCCAGTTGTGAATCAGAATACATTGCAGCTGCCATTTGTGGAACTCAATTACTATGGATGAGGCAAACTTTGAAGGATTACAGTATCACCTATCGACATGTTCCTCTTCTATGTGATAATGAAAGTGCCATTAACATTGCTGAGAATCCCAAAGATCACCTTCGCACCAAGCACATTGACATTAGGTATCACTTCTTGAGACATCATGTGGAAAAGGGTGACATTGATGTTGCCCACATTGGTATAGATATGCAACTTGCAGACATCTTCACGAAGCCATTGGATGAAGCTAGGTTTTGTCGACTTAGGCGTGAACTTGGTATCTTGGAGCTTGACAATATTATGTGAAATCTAGTACCCATTCATGCATAAACTTAATATCTCGTCTTGATGTAGGCATATATTTAGGGGGAGACACTCAACTCATGAGTACTCTCAACCCTATACAATGCATAAAAAGAACAAACACTCTAAAAGCTTATCATGTCATCCCAACTATGGTGCTTTAATATGATGGAGTAGTGATTATGCACCCAAGTCAACATTCTTGTGGTATCATATCACATATGCTCAAACATGGTGGCATCAGCCACCGCTCGTAGAGTAAAAAGAGTAACCAAGCAAGTTGTCTCATATGGTCGGAGATTCATGCAAGTATCATGATCTCATTACAAAATGCCCTAAGCCCAAAATCCTGAGAGCCTCCGGTCGTCTGGTACTTTCCGGACGTCCGGTGTTTCGAGCACTTCTGGTCGTCCGGTACACTCCAGACGTCCGTAAAACCCCTTCTGTCAACCTCATGCCGGACGTCCGGTATGATCGGACTTTCTCTAATTTTTATAGTACCGGACATCCGGAAACCACCGGACATCCGGAATATACCTGGCCCATATATATAGGGCGAGGCGCATGTGAGGCAATTTTACCCTAATCCCTCGCCCTCTCCAGCCCGCCGTCACGCAAATCCCCATCGCCTCTCCTCCGCACGGGATTGGTCGCCCGTCTGTAGATCGGCCGCCGTCGGCCCCCCTCACCGTCACTCCCTCGCCGTCGTTCCTCCGGGTGGTTGCCCGTCTGTAGATCAGCCGCCGCCGGTCCCCCTCTCCGGCGCCTCTGCTTCTTGTTCGTCCAAGGTAGCCCCTTCCTCTTATCCTCCTCTCATCCCTCGGGTTTGTCTTCGATCTATGAGAGTAGGGTGTTGATTTTGGGTGTTCCTCCTTCTTCTAGATCGGGATACCGAAGGTCAAGCACTCCGCACGCAAGGAGGCTACAAGTGGGGTCTCTCGCCCGTCTCGCCGTGGCGGCTCCGATGACTCCCAAGAACGTGCTCGTCCTAGGAAGCGTGCCGCTCAGCCTAGAAGCCCCACAAGCGACTACTCACCGGAGGAATCCGACTTTGAGGATGAACTAGAAGCTATGGAGCGGGAGGAATTTGTTGCCTCTCACATAGCTGCACCCAAGCCGGGGACTCGGAGACCCACGTTTAAGCCTCCTCCTCCACCGGTGCAACCTCAAGGTGATTCTCGTCACATCTCCCTTGAGCCTCCTCTCCCTCACGGTCGCAAAGTTAAGCGATTCAGTGCCATTCCCATCGCATCATATCTTACGCTTCGTCGTGCTGTTGACCAATTTTCGGTTGCTAGCGACTCCACGGACGATCGTTTTCGCACAAACGTCTAGGCAGATATTTTTACCACTGTCATTCTACCTAAGGGTCTGTCTTTACATTTGTGCATCAATCTTGAGCATATTCGTTCTCATCCGGTGAAGTATCCGGAAGCCATTGAACTCATTGAGACATCTGGTCTTGCTGCTCCTTTTTCATTTCAGCATGATTTTAACAATGCTGCAATCCATCAATTCTATGCCACATGTCACTTTCACCCCAACAACACTGTCACTTGGATGACCTCCGACACCGTGCTTACAACCTCATACTCACAATTTGTCGCTGCTCTTGGTTTTCCTGATAGTGGGTTCAAAATACACAAGGATGATCCCAACCATAAGCCCAAGGGCATTAATGTTTGCATGGATCTCCTCAAACCCATCACTGAGATGACTAAGGAGGAGAAACAGAAGGATCTAAACCAAGTTTCAATTTGGCGCTCTCCCTTCTACATCATTTTTCAGTGTGTCATTCACACCGTCTACCCTAAGATGGGAGACAAAGGGTCGTGCAATAGCTATTGCATCGATCTCATGCATCGTCTCTATAAGACACCCAAAGGGAAGATAAATGTTCCTCATTTTTTGTGGCATGAGATCCGTCTCGCTTCTTTTCAATTCAAGCGGGCCTTTCCTCATGCCCCCTTTCTTCAGGCGTTTATTGAGAGTGTGGCTCCGTTTCCCATTGTCCGCACTCACTTACATGAGCAGTAGGTTATTCCACCCCACATGGCGGATGACTGGGTCAGGCCCTCTTCTTCCTCTACTCATCCTCGCCGAGCTGCTGCTTGTGTTCCTCCCACTGCTCCTTCTGGATCTGCATCTCTTGGACGCATTGCTCACTTTCTTGGGAAAGCTCACTCTGCCATGATGAGGGCTATTACCTTTCAGTTCTCCCAAAATCACGATGTGGTCACTCGCATGGTCACTTCCAAGAATGCTCTGAAGGCTCGTCTGAGAGACTCCGGAGTATTTGATGTGAGTGATGATGAACGTCTTCCTGATAATCCGCCTTCTGACTTTGGTTTTCCCTCGGGTCCGGAGTGGTCTGTATTCCTTGACGAGGCTGGTGGCAGTGGTACTCATGATGATGATGCTTTATGATGATCTGACACCTTTTGGGTAGTAGCTGCCAAGGGGGAGTAGGCACTTATCTATTATGTAATAATGTGAGATTTGTATCGAACCTATAATGTGAACCTTTATGTATTATGTAATGCACCTATCTATCTATGGAAATATTGAGTTATCATGTGTTTGAGATTGGGTTATGATATCTTGTGTATGAGATTGTTATGATATCTTGTGTATGAGATTGTTATGATATCATATTGAGGGGGAGCTCCCCTCTTCATGTTTATTATTGTTCATGCACCTATTTAGGGGGAGCTCCACAACATCATTTCGATATTTAAAAGTCTTTACTACATTTTTTTGAGAAGTGCATGCATGTTGTCATCAACTACCAAAAAGGGGGAGATTGAAAGTGCAATCATGCCCTTAATCATATTTTGATGATTGATGACAACATGCATATATGGGACTAATCATGTTTATCAAGTATATCTCAGGATTATGTTTCAAGGGCGTGTGTGGATCATGAATACAGACAAATCTATATCACTCAAGAGCGGATATACAAGATAATAGCTTTTGGCTTGACTTTCAGTTTGTTTCTGAGTATAGGGATCCCACACTATTAAGAGGGGATCGGTGGATATCGTGAAAGGCTTGCTCAAAACCCACAAAGTATCCTCTCACATCATCTCTACTCTATCCATAACAATTCTAATATTTTGTACACCTAGAGTTGTGTGAAACTAAGCCTTTGTGCTTTGTTATCACCGGACGTCCGGCACTCTACGGACGTCCGAACCTTCATAGTCTACCGGACGTCCGGCAGTCTCCGGATGTCCAGTATTTCACAACAGAAGCTAAATAGCGGTTTTCCGTTCTCCTCTGGATGACTGGTCACCGGACGACCAACACAATCCGAACGTCCGGTCCCTCAGCGCCTACCGGATGTCCGGCACACTCCGGATGTCCGGTACACCTTCACAGAATGAAAACAGCGGGTGTCCGAAACCCTCTAGACGTCCGATCACCGGACATCCGACACACCCCGGACGTCCGACAACTGTGTACACAGTGTACTACGTGGCCCCATCTGGTGAACCTTGAGGCTCCGGACGACCGGCCTTCGTCGGACGTCCGGTGCTACCTGTGCCACCGGACGTCCAGTGCTGTCCGGACGTCCGACACTAATAGTGCGTTTTCGCCACAATGGTCTGTTCTCTACTATGACTATATATAGTCTTCTTCTTCCACAAGATAGTGTCGACCATTCACTTTGAGCTTACTCAAGAACACATTCACACTCTCTCTCACTCTCATACACCAAATCTTAGATCCTAAAAGGATTTGAAGGCATTTGTGAGAAGTTGTCCAATCAAGTGATAGATCCACTCCTTCCCCTTCTTTGCACCAAAGGAATTTGTGATTTGAGCAAGTCTTGAGCTTTCCCCATTGTTCTTGTTATTCTTGGAGGTTGGAGACTCCTAGGCGGTAGGAGTCTTTCGGAGAGGAATCAAACATTGTGATTACCCCCGAAAAGTTTGTGACGGTTTGGAGGTCACCTAAAGGCCTACCACTAGTGGTTGGGAATCACCTTTGTGGTGATATCTCAAAGAGAGAATAGGGTGAGCCTTCGTGGCGTTGGTGTGCCTTCGTGGTAACTCCCACCTCTCTAAATGGTGACGTAGCTTCCCTCCAAGGAAGTGAACATCGGCATACATCCTCGTCTCCCGAAGTTTCGGTTATTCCTAACCTTAACTTTCTACTTGTGGTTACTTGTCTTTAAGTTCTTACTTGTATCTTATTGTGTTACCTTACTTACCTACTCGTGTTACTAGCTTAGCTTGTTAAGCATCTTACTTGCAATTGTTAGGCTCACTTTCCTATTCCGTACTATTGCCTAAAATTGCTAAGTAACAATTAAAATTTGTAATTGTACCTATTCACCCCCCCTCTAGGTCCATCTCGATCCGTTCATACACTATTTGGACTAACGGTTGATTTTCTCGAAAGAGAGATACTCGTGAGGTAGCCTTTGTTGGAGAGTTGGATGGCAACCTTTACACAGTTGATTTCTCGAAAGAGAGCACATTCCATGCAACTTGTCTAATGGCCAAGGCTGACAAGGGGTGGCTACGGCATCGCCGGCTAGCCCATGTCGGCATGAGAAATCTTCAAGATCTCTTTAAGGGTAATCACATCCTTGGACTAACCAATGTCTCCTTTGAGAAAGATCGTGTGTGTAGTGCATGCATAGCCGGCAAGCAACATCAATCAAAGCACCCACCCAAGAATATTGTGTCTACCTCAAGGCCTTTGGAGCTCCTTCATGTGGATCTTTTTGGGCCTCCTTCATGGGATAGTCTTGTGGGAAAATGTATGGGCTTGTCATTGTTGATGATTACTCAAGATATACATGGGTGTTCTTCCTCAAGTCCAAGGATGAGACAAAAATCACCTTCATTGATTTTGCCAAGCAAGCACAACGCAAGTTTGAAAAAGAAATCTTGGGAATAAGAAGCTATAATGGCTCTGAGTTCAAGAACTACACCTTGGAAGAATTTCTTAGTGATGAAGGATTGAGCATCAACATTCAGATCCATACACTCCTCAGCAAAATGGTGTTGCCGAAAGGAAGAACCGTACACTTGTGGAGATGGCAAGGTCCATGTTGGATGAATACAAGTTGCCACATAGTTTTTTGGCCGAGGCTGTCAACACTGCATGCCATGCATCAAACCGGCTCTTCCTCCGCAAAATATTGGAAAAGATTCCATATGAGCTCCTAACTGGGAACAAGCCAAATGTCAAGTACTTTCGTGTATTTGGGTGCAAATGTTTCATCCTCAACTAAAGAGAACGGTTAGGAAAATTTCAATCCAAAACAATTGAGGGCATATTTGTTGGGTATGGATCAAACTCTCACGCCTATAGAGTCTACAACAAATCCAATGGATGTGTTGTAGAAACTTGTGACATGGTGTTTGATGAATTTAATGGCTCCCATGGGGAGCAAGTTGATCTAAGTGATGTAGGTGAGGAAGATTATTCTCAAGATATCTTAACCATGGGTGGTGGTGCACTTCTTCCAATGGAACAAGAACCTCATGATGGTGAAGAAGAAGATGGAAGATTCACGCATCATCAAACTACTTCAACACCCATACCACCACAAGCTCCTATTGCTCAACCAATGCCCTTAGACCAAGTACAAGATCATGATCAAGTTACTCTTCATGATAATCATCAAGAACAAGATCATCCTCAAGGGAAAGAACAAGAAAGTGCAATCATTAATGATGAACCTCAACAAATGCAATATGAAGAAGAAGATCTTCCACGACACATCAATGATCCAGATGTTGAGGACGTGGATGATGGACATGAAGTTGAACCTCACGAAACCCTAACCTCCATCATGCCTCGAGTGGCCAGTCGTGTTGATGTTGACAAAATTCTCACTGGCATATCGGAAGGTAGAGTCACTCGTAAACATTTGACAAACTTTTGCGCTCACTTCTCATTTGTGTCTAGTGTTGAGCCTGTCAAGGTACAAGACGCATTGATGGACAACAATTGGCTCGTTGCTATGCAAGAAGAGTTGAACAGTTTTGAGCGCAACAAAGTGTGGTCTCTGGTGGAGAGACCAACTACGGAACAAATGTCATTGGAACAAAATGGATTTTCAAGAACAAGCAAGATGAGAATGGTGTAATCATCAATAACAAGGCAAGGTTAGTGGCACAAGGGTACTCACAAGTTGAAGGTTTAGACTTTGGTGAGACCTTTGCTCCCGTTGCCCGTTTTGAATCTATTCACATCTTACTTTCTTATGCTGCTTTCAATGGTTTTACATTACATCAAATGGATGTGAAGAGTGCTTTTCTTAATGGTCCTCTACAAGAAGTATATGTATCACAACCACCTAGGTTAGTTGCCCCGATCACAAAGACTATGTGTATAAACTTCATAAGGCTTGGTATGGCCTCAAACAAGCACCTCGTGCTTGGTATGATCATCTCAAGAAGTTTTTACTCGATGATGGCTTTGTGAGAGGGGTGATCGATCCCACTGTTTTTACTAAGAGACACAAGGGTGATTTTATCTTATGCCAAATATATGTAGATGATATCATTTTTGGTTCTCCTAACATTCATTTGCGTAAGAAGTTTGTGGCTTCCATGACCAATAATTTTGAAATGTCACTCAATGCGGATTTGAAGTTCTTCCTTGGATTTCAAATTCAACAATTTCAAGAAGGAATTTTCTTGTCTCAAGCAAAATACCTCAAGGATATCCTAGAGAAGTTTGGCATGTCTGATGTCTGATGCTAGTCCATGTAAGACACCCATGCCAACCAAAATTTTCCTCACTGAAGACACAAGTGGTACTCCTTTTGACCCATCTATTTACTGCTCTATGATTGGTTCATTGCTTTATCTTTGTGCATCTAGACCAGACATCTTGTTTAGTGTATGCATGTGTGCTAGATTTCAAGCTTCACCTAGGGAAAGCCATCATAAGGCGGTTAAGCATATTCTTAGATACCTTGTTCACACCCCAAAGTTGGGTCTATGGTACCCCAAGGATGCTAAGTTTGATCTCAATGGGTACACGGATGCGGATTGGGCTGGTGACAAAGTGGACCGTAAGTCCACCTCCGGTGCATGCCAATTTCTTGGACGCTTGATAACCCACAAGTGTAGGGGATCACAACAAATTTCGAGGGTAAAGTATTCAACCCAAATTTATTGATTCGACACAAGGGGAGCCAAAGAATACTCTTAAGTATTATCAGCTGAGTTGTCAATTCAACCACACCTGGAAACTTAGTATCTGCAGCAAGATAGTTTAGTAGCAAAGTAATATGATAGTGGCGGTAGCGGCAATAAAAGTAACGATAGTGTTTTTGTAGTTTTTGTAATAGTAGCAGCGAAAAGTAAATAAGCAACAAGCAATATGTGAAAAGCTCGTTGGCATTGGATCGGTGATGTGGAATTATGTCGGATGCAATTCATCATGTAATAGTTATAACCTAGGGTGACACAGAACTAGCTCCAGTTCATCAATGCAATGTAGGCATGTATTCCGAATATAGTCATACGTGCTTATGGAAAAGAACTAGCATGACATCTTTTGTCCTACCCTCCCGTGGCAGCAGGGTCCTATTGGAAACTAAGGGATATTAAGGCCTCCTTGTAATAGAGTACCGGACCAAAGCATTAACACATAGTGAATACATGAACTCCTCAAACTAAGGTCATCATCGGCAGTGGTCCCGATTATTGTCACTTCGGGGTTGCCGGATCATAACACATAGTAGGTGACTATAGACTTGCAAGATAGGATCAAGAACACACATATATTTATGAAAACATAATAGGTTCAGATCTGAAATCATGGCACTCGGGCCCTAGTGACAAGCATTAAGCATAGCAAAGTCATAGCAACATCAATCTCAGAACATAGTGGATACTAGGGATCAAACCCTAACAAAACTAACTCGATTACATGATAGATCCCATCCAACCCATCACCGTCCAGCAGGCCTACAATGGAATTACTCACGCACGACGGTGAGCATCATGGAATTGGTGATGGAGGAAGGTTGATGATGACGATGGCGACGATCTCCACTCTCCGGAGCCCCGAACGGACTCCAGATCAGCCCTCCTGAGAGAGTTTAGGGCTTGGCGGCGGCTCCGTATCGTAAAACACGATAATTCTTCCTCCCTGATTTTTTCCTCCCCGAAAGTGAATATATAGGATCTGGGGATACGTCGGTGGAGCACCAGGGGGCCCACGAGGTAGGGGGCATGCCCTAGGGGGGTGGGCGCGCCCCCACCCTCAGGGACATGGTGTGCCCCCCCTAGTCTGGATCTTCTTGCAGGTATTTTTTATATTTTCCAAAATAATTCTCCGTGGATTTTCAGGTCATTCCGAGAACTTTTTATTTCTACACAAAAACAACACCATGGCAGTTCTGCTGAAAACAGCGTCAGTCCGGGTTAGTTCCATTCAAATCATACAAGTTAGAGTCCAAAACAAGGGCAAAAGTGTTTGGAAAAGTAGATACATTGGAGACGTATCAACTCCCCCAAGCTTAAACCTTTGCTTGTCCTCAAGCAATTCAGTTGATAAACTGAAAGTGATAAAGAAGAAACTTTGACAAACTCTGTTTGCTCTTGTTGTTGTAAATATGTAAGCCAATATTCAGGTTTTCAACAAGATCATGAACTAACCACATTCACAATAACTTTCAGGTCTCAAGTCTACTCACATTAATGGCATAATCAACTAGCGAGCAATAATAATAAACCTCGGATGACAACACTTTCTTGAAACAATCATGATATGATATAACAAGATGGTATCTCGCTAGCCCTTTCTGAGACCGTAAAACATAAATGCAGAGCACCTTCAAGGATCAAGGACTGACTAGACATTGTAATTCATGGTAAAAGAGATCCAGTCATGTTCATACTCAATGCAAATTAATAGTAATACATGCAAATGACAGAGGTGCTCTCCTACTAGTGCTCTTTTATAAGAGGATGATGAATCTGCATAAAAGTAAATAGATAGACCCTTCGCAGAGGGAAGCAGGGATTTGTAGAGGTGTGAGAGCTCGATTTTTAAATAGAGATGAATAACATTTTGAGCGGTATACTTTCATTATCAACATATCAACCAAGAATCTCGATATCTCCCATGCTACGCACACTATAGGTGGTTCCCAAATAGAATGGTAAAGTTTATACTCCCCCAACCACCAACAAGCACACTCCACGGCTAGCCCGAAACAACGGGTACCGTCCAAACCAGCAACAGCCCTGGGGGAGTTTTGTTTAATTATTATGATTTTGAGCACGGGACTGGCCATCCCGGTTACCAGCCATTTTCTTGTGAATGATGAGCGAAGTCCACTCATCGCGAGAATAACCCACCTAGCATGGAAGATATAGACAACCCTAGTTGATACATGAGCTGTTCGAGCATACAAAACATAATTTTTTTTGAAGGTTTAGAGTTTGGCACATACAAATTTACTTGGAACGGCAGGTAAATACCGCATATAGGAAGGTATGGTGGACTCATTGGAATAACTTTGGGGGTTTATGGAAGGGGATGCACAAGCAGTATTCCCGCTTAGTACAGGTGAAGGCTAGAAAGAGACTGGGAAGTGACCAGCTAGAGAGCAACAACGGTCATGGACATGCAGTAAAATTAATCAACAATGAATGCAAGCATGAGTAGGATATAAATCACCATGAGCATAAATATCGTGGAGGCTATGTTGATTTGTTTCAACTACATGCGTGAACATGTGCCAAGTTAGATCACTTAAATTGTTCAAAGGAGGATACCACCCCATCATACTACATCACAACCATTTTAATATCATGTTGGCACACAAGATAGACCATTATAAACTCACAGCTAATTAAGCATGGCATAAGCAGCTATGATCTCTAATTGTCATTGCAAGCATGTTTCATTCATAACAAGCTGAATCAGGAACGATGAACTATCATATTTACAAAAAACAAGAGAGGTCGAGTTCATACCAGTTTTTCTCGTCTCAATTAGTTCATCATATATCATCCTTATTGCCTTTCACTCGCACGACCGAACGGCGTGGATAATGATAATAGTGCACGTGCATTGGACTAAGCTGGAATCTGCAAGCATTTAATACAAGAGAGAAGACAAGGTAATATGGCTCAAGGTTACATCAACAATAAAGCATATGAGAGCCACTAAGCATTTAAATCATGGTCTTCTACTCTTGACCCCCAAAGAAAAGAAAAGAAACTATTTACACAGGAAAGCTCCCAACAAGCAAAAGAAGAACGAGAAATCTTTTTGGGTTTTCTTTTAATTGCTACTACAAGCAGAAAAGCAAACTAGCTAGAAGCTACAACTAATATTTTTTTTTTGTTTTTCTTAAGGTTTTTTCTGGCACACAAGAAAAAGACAAAGAAAAAGAAATTAAACTAAACATGGATGGTACAATGAAAGAGTGTGAGCACCGACAACTAGAATAAGTGTGTGAACATGAATGTAAAGTTGGTGAGAAACACATACTCCCCCAAGCTTAGGCTTTTGGCCTAAGTTGGTCTATTGCCAGTATTGGCCTGACGAATATCCAAAGTCGTAGTTGGGGTTGTACCGAGATGCAACAGTTACTGCATGCTGAGATGCAGCTCGAAGGCGGGCTGCTTCCGTTATATTATAATACGCATTCGCCTCCTCCATGGTTATAGTGTATCTTCCTTTTGCCTGAAAATCAAACATAGTAGGGGCAGGAAGAACAATAGGGATGGCATGATGCATGTTAAAGATTAGTCGATATTTGAAGGATTGATCATCCCTCTCTATAAACCGATGACTAGTCATAGCATGGCAATCCAAATGAGCAGGAGGTAAAGGTTCATCATTCTCGTGCACAGGCACACCAAGTCGGCGGGCTATGCGAGTGGCATAAATCCCACCAAATAAATCTCCATGCATACCATTATGGTGTAGCCTACGTGCAACAATGGCTCCCAAGTTATATTGTCTATCACCTAGTACATCACTCCTGAGAACACTAAGATCTGGGACACACATGTGACAAGCCTCATCTTTACCATTTATGCATCTACCGATAAAGAGAGCAAAGTAATGGATAGCAGGAAAATGGACGCTCCCTATGGTAGCCTGTGTGATTTCTCTAGATTCCCCCATCGTGATACTAGCAAGGAAATCTCTAAATTCAGATTTGCGAGGATCACCCATGCCGCCCCACTGTGGGAGCTTACAAGCATCATTAAAATCCTCTAAATTCATGGTGTAAGATTTATCATACAGGTCAAACAGGACAGTGTGAGAATTACGTGAAGATGAAAATTTAAACCTTCTCACAAAGGTGTCAGTTAAGCCACGGTATTGAGGGCACTTATCTTGTATGAAGCCCTCAAGGTCAGCGTTGCGCACATATGTGTAAAATTCATCCTTGATGCCAACCTGATCCATAAAGTCATCTGACGACCATTCACAAGGCCGCACGTCAGCATCCCTCGGTAGTTCATCGTCCAGCTCACGAAACGCGAGCCTTGGTTCTTGCTTCCTTGAAGAACCACCTTGGAAGTTTCTCCTATGCATTTTTCTAAAATTTTCTAAAAATTTTAGTAACTCAAAATAAAAGTTAACCAAACTCAACAATATTGATAGCAACAACTCCTACTAGTGCCTAGAGACTATATCATGCATTAGAACTAATTGGGACCAAGAAAATTTGACATGCAAGCTCAAGAACAAGGTCACCACAACATCAAAAATTTGCAATAAATAAAGCAATAGAACAAAAACTAATTGGACCAATGGAGGAGTCACATACCAAGGAACAATCTCCCCAAACAGTTTGGTGAATTGTGCTTTGAGCAAGGAGATCGAAAATGGTAGCAAGATGAGCTAGAACTCGGGTTTGTGCTGGTTGGTGATTTTTTTGGGAGGAAGAAGAGTGTGGGTGCAGGAATAAGTGGAGGGGGCCACGTGGGGCCCACGAGGCAGGGGGCGTGCCCTGGCAGGGGGGCGCGCCCTGGACCCTCGTGGCCAGGTGCTGGCTTTCCTCGCTGTGTGTTATGTGCCATATTTTCTCAAATATTCTAGAAAAAAACATATTTCATTTTCAGGGCATTTGCAGAACTTTTATTTTGGGGGTACTTTTTTATTGCACGGATAAGTCTGGAAACAGACAGAAAATACTATTTTTGTTTTATTTATCCTAATTAGCAGAAAGTAAAAGGAGGGTACAGAAGGTTGTGCTATCTAGATTCACCTATCTCATGCTCATCAAAAGGAATCCATTAACAAGGTTGATCATGTCTTGTTAATAAACTCTTTCCGAATAACATGAAACCGAAGAATTTTCGAATAACACTAGGTTACCTCAATGGGGATATGTATGTCCCCAACAATAAGAGTATCATATGTCTTCTTGATAGTAGGAAGAGGACATTCCAAACCTGCAATAGTAATAGTTGAAATTTTTCCAATATAATTGATACTGTGGACCTGAGGTTGTTTCTGAAGGAAATATGCCCTAGAGGCAATAATAAAGTTGTTATTTATATTTCCTTATATCATGATAAATGTCTTTTATTCATGCTAGAATTGTATTAACCGGAAACTTAGTACATGTGTGAATACATAGACAAAACAGAGTGTCCCTAGTATGCCTCTACTAGACTAGCTCATTGATCAAAGATGGTTATGTTTCCTAGCCATAGACATGAGTTGTCATTTGATCAACGGGATCACATCATTAGGAGAATGATGTGATGGACAAGACCCATTCGTTAGCATAGCACTATGATCGTTTAGTTTTACTGCTATTGCTTTCTTCATGACTTATACATGTTCCTATGACTATGAGATTATGCAACTCCCGAATACCGTAGGAACACCTTGTGTGCTATCAAACGTCACAACGTAACTGGGTGATCATAAAGATGCTCTACAGGTGTCTCCGAAAGTATTCGTGGTGTTGGCATAGATCAAGATTAGGATTTGTCACTCCGAGTGTCGGAGAGGTATCTCTGGGCCCTCTCGGTAACACACATCACAATAAGCCTTGCAAGCAAAAGACTAATGAGTTAGTCACGAGATGATGAGTTACGGAACGAGTAAAGAGACTTGCCGGTAACGAGATTGAACTAGGTATAGAGATACCGACGATCGAATCTCGGGCAAGTAACATACCGTTTGACAAAAGGAACAACGTATGTTGTTATGAGGTTCTGACCGATAAAAGATCTTCGTAGAATATGTAGGAGCCAATATGAACATCCAGGTTCCGCTATTGGTTATTGACCGGAGATGAGTCTCGGTCATGTCTACATAGTTCTCGAACCCGTAGGGTCCGCACGCTTAACGTTTGATGACGATCGGTATTATGAGTTTATGAGTATTGATGTACCGAAGGTAGTTCGGAGTCCCGGATGAGATCACGGACATGACGAGGAGTCTCGGAATGTCCGAGACATAAAGATTGATATATTGGACGACTATATTCGGACACCGGAAGTGTTCCGGAAAAGTTTCGGATTTATCGAGAATGCCGGAGGGGGTTACCGGAACCCCCTACGAGAGGGGATGGTCCATAGTGGGCCTAAAGGGAAAGAGAGAGGCAGCCCATAGGGCTGGCCGGTGCCCCCACCTAGGGTTCCTAGTTGGACTAGGATTGGGGGGGGGCGCCACCTCTCCTATTCCTTTCCCTCTTCCTTCTTTTGGTGAATCCTACTAGGAATAGGATTGCAATCCTATTCCTAGTAGGAGTCCACTCCCTAGCCGCACCAGGAAGGGCCGGCCGGCCTCCCTCCCTTGCTCCTTTATATACGGGGGCAGGGGGGCACCCAAAGACACACAAGTTGAATTGTTTTAGCCGTGTGCGGTGCCCCCCTCCACAGAATCACACCTCGGTCATACCGTCGCGGAGCTTAGGCGAAGCCCTGCGCCGGTGAACACATCATATCCGTCACCACGCCGTCGTGCTGACAAAACTCTCCCGTGAAGCTCAACTGGATCAAGAGCTCGTGGGACGTCATCAAGCTGAACGTGTGCTGAACGCGGAGGTGCCGTACGTTCGATGCTTGATCGGTTGGATCGCGAAGAAGTTCGACAACATCAACCGCGTCACTTGACGCTTCCGCTCCCGGTCTATGAGGGTACGTAGACACACTCTTCCCTCTCGTTGCTATGCATCTGGTAGATAGATCTTGCGTGATCGTAGGAAAATTTTAAAATACTACGTTCCCCAACAGTGGCATCAGAGCCGGGTCTATGCGTAGATGATATGCACGAGTAGAACACAATGAGTTGTGGGCGATACTAGTCATACTGCTTACCAGCATGTCATACTTTGCTTCGGCGGTATTGTGAGATGAAGCGGCCCGGACCGACATTACGCGTACGCTTACGCGAGACTGGTTTCACCGTTACGAGCACTCGTTGCTTAAAGGTGACTGGCGGGTGTCTGTCTCTCTCACTTTAGCTGAATCAAGTGTGGCTACGCCCGGTCCTTGTGAAGGTTAAAACAGCACATACTTGACGAAACATCGTTGTGGTTTTGTATGCGTAGGTAAGAACGGTTCTTGCTAAGCCCGTAGCAGCCACGTAAAACTTGCAACAACAAAGTAGAGGACGTCTAACTTGTTTTTGCAGGGCATGTTGTGATGTGATATGGTCAAGACATGATGAGTTATACGGTTTTGTATGAGATGATCATGTTTTGTAATGTTATCGGCAACTGCCAGGAGCCATATGGTTGTCGCTTTATTGTATGAAATGCAATCGCCATGTAATTGCTTTACTTTATCACTAAGCGGTAGCGATAGTCGTAGAAGCAATAGTTGGCGAGACGACAACGATGCTACGATGGAGATCAAGGTGTCGCGCCGGTGACGAAGGTGATCATGACGGTGCTTTGGAGATGGAGATCAAAAGCACAAGATGATGATGGCCATATCATGTCACATATTTTGATTGCATGTGATGTTTATCTTATTATGCTTCTTATTTTGCTTAGAACGACGGTAGCATTATAAGATGATCCCTTACTAAATTTCAAGGTATAAGTGTTCTCCCTGAGTATGCACCGTTGCGAAAGTTCGCCGTGCCGAGACACCACGTGATGATCGGGTGTGATAAGCTCTACGTTCAAATACAACGGGTGTAAGCCAGTTTTGCACACGCAGAATACTCGGGTTAAACTTGACGAGCCTAGCATATGCAGATATGGCCTCGGAACACTAGAGACCGAAAGGTCGAGCGTGAATCATATAGTAGATATGATCAACATAAGATGTTCACCATTGAAACTACTCCATCTCACGTGATGATCGGACATGGTTTAGTTGATTTGGATCACGTGATCATTTAGATGACCGGAGGGATGTCTATCTAAGTGGGAGTTCTTAAGTAATATGATTAATTGAACTTTAATTTATCATGAACTTAGTCCTGGTAGTATTAGCATATCTATGTTGTAGATCAATAGCTCGCGATGTTGCTCCCCGTTTATTTTTCATATGTTCCTAGAGAAAACCAAGTTGAAAGATGTTAGTAGCAATGATGCGGAATTGTTCCGTGATCTGAGGATTATCCTCATTGCTGCACAGAGAAATATGTCCTTGATGCACCGCTAGGTGACAGACCTATTGCAGGAGCAGATGTAGACGTTATGAACGTTTTGACAAAAGCTCAGTATGATGACTACTTGATAGTTTAGTGCACCATGCTTTACGGCTTATAACCGGGACTTCAAAAACGTTTTGAACGCCACGGAGCATATAATATGTTCCAAGAGTTGAAATTAGTATTTCATACTCATGCCCGTGTCGAGAGGTATAAGATCTCTGACAGTACTTTGCCTACAAGATGGAGGAGAATAGCTCAACCAGTGAGCATGTGCTCAGATTGTCTGGGTACTACAATTACTTTAATTAAATGGGAGTTAATCTTCCAGATAAGATAGTAATTGACAAAGTTCTCTAGACACTATCACCAAGTTAGTAGAACTTCATGATGAACTATAATATGCAAGGGATGACGAAAGTAATTCTCGAGCTCTTCACGATGCTGAAATCGGCGAAGGTAGAAATCAAGAAAGAGCATCAAGTGTTGATGGTTGACCAGACCACTTGTTTCAAGTAAAGGGCAAAGGGATAGAAGGGGAACTTCAAGAAGAATGACAAGCAAGTTGTCACTCCCGTGAAGAAACCCAAAGCTAAACTCAAGCCTGAAACAAGTGCTTCTACTGCAAAGGAAATGGTCACTAGAAGTGGAACTGCCCTAGATATTTGGCGGATAAGAAGGATGGCAAAGTGATCAAAGGTATATTTGATATACAGATTATTAATGTGTATTTTTTCTAGTGTTCATAGCAACCCCTCGGTATTTGATATTGGTTCAGTTGCTAAAGAGTAGTAACTCGAAATGGGAGTTGCATAATGAACAGAAACTAGTTAAAGGATGAAGTGACGATGTGTATTGGAAGTAGTTCCAAGATTGATATGATCATCATCGCACACTCCCTATACTTTCGGGATTAGTGTTGAACCTAAATAAGTGTTATTTGGTGTTGAGCATGAATATGATTTGATCATGTTTATTGCAATACGGTTATTCATGTAAGTTAGAGAATAATTGCTGTTCTGTTTACATGATAAAACCTTCTATGGTCATACACCCAATGAAAATAGTTTGTTGGATCTCGATCGTGTGATACACATATTCGTAATATTGAAGCCAAAAGATGCAAGGTTAATAATGATAGTGCAACTTATTTGTGGCACTGCCGTTTAGATCATATTGGTGTAAAACGCATGAAGAAACTCCATAATGATGGACTTTTGGAATCACTTGATTATGAATCACTTGGTGCTTGCGAACCATGCCTCATGGGCAAGATGACTAAAACTCCGTTCTCCGGAACTATGGAGCGAACAACAGATTTGTTGGAAATCATACATACTGATGTATGTGGGCCAATGAGTGTTGAAGCTCGCGGCGGGTATCGTTATTTTCTGACCTTCACTGATGATTTGAGCAGATATGGGTATATCTACTTAATGAAACACAAGTCTGAAACATTTGAAAAGTTCAAAGAATTTCAGAGTGAAGTAGAGAATCATCGTAACAAGAAAATAAAGTTTCTACGATCTGATCGTGGAGGAGAATATTTGAGTTACGAGTTTGGTCTTCATTTGAAACAATGTGGAATAGTTTCACAACTCACGCCACCTGGAACACCACAGCGTAATGGTGTGTCCAAACGTCGTAACCGTACTTTATTGGATACGGTGCGATCTATGATGTCTCTTACCGATTTACCACTATCGTTTTGGGGTTATGCTTTAGAGACAGCTGCATTCACGTTAAATAGGGCACCATCTAAATCCGTTGATACGACACCTTATGAACTTTGGTTTAGCAAGAAACCAAAGTTGTCGTTTCTTAAAGTTTGGGGCTGCGATGCTTATGTGAAAACACTTCAACCTGATAAGCTCGAACCCAAGTCGGAAAAATGTGTCTTCATAGGATACCCAAAAGAGACTGTTGGGTACACCTTCTATCACATATCCGAAGGCAAAATATTCGTTGCTAAGAACGGATCCTTTCTAGGAAAAGAGTTTCTCTCGAAAGAAGTGAGTGGGAGGAAAGTAGAACTTGATGAGGTAATTGTACCTTCTCCCATATTGGAAAGTAGTACATCACAGGAAATTGTTCCAGTGATTCCTACACCAATTAGTGAGGAAGTTAATGATAATGATCATGAATCTTCGGATCAAGTTTCTACTGAACGTCGTAGATCAACCAGAGTACGTTCCGCACCAGAGTGGTACGGCAACCCAGTTCTGGAAATCATGTTACTAGACCATGATGAACCTACGAACTATGAGGAAGCGATGATGAGCCCAGATTCCGCAAAGTGGCTTGAAGCCATGAAATCTGAGATGGGATCCATGTATGAGAACAAAGTGTGGACTTTGGTTGACTTGCCCGATGATCGGCAAGCCATCGAAAACAAATGGATCTTCAAGAGGAAGACCGACGCAGACGGTAATATTACTGTTTACAAAGCTCGACTTGTTGCGAAAGGTTTTCGACAAGTTCAAGGAGTTGACTACGATGAGACTTTCTCACCTGTAGCGATGCTTAAGTCTGTCCGAATCATGTTAGCAATTGCCGCATTTTATGATAATGAAATCTGGCAAATGGATGTCAAAACTGCATTCCTGAATGGATATCTCAAAGAAGAGTTGTATATGATGCAACCAGAAGGTTTTGTCGATCCAAAAGGTGCTAACAAAGTATGCAAACTCCAGCGATCCATCTATGGACTGGTACAAGCATCTCGGAGTTGGAATATACGCTTTGATGAGGTGATCAAAGCATATGGTTTTATACAGACTTTTGGAGAAGCCTGTATTTACAAGAAAGTGAGTGGGAGCTCTGTAGCATTTCTAATATTATATGTGGATGACATATTGTTGATTGGAAATGATATAGAATTTCTGGACAGCATAAAAGGATACTTGAATAAGAGTTTTTCAATGAAAGACCTCGGTGAAGCTGCTTATATATATTAGGCATCAAGATCTATAGAGATAGATCAAGACGCTTAATTGGACTTTCACAAAGCACATACCTTGATAAGATTTTGAAGAAGTTCAAAATGGATCAGTCAAAGAAAGGGTTCTTGCCTGTATTACAAGGTATGAAGTTGAGTAAGACTCAATGCCAGACCACGGCAGAAAAATATAGAGAGAATGAAAGTCATTCCCTATGCCTCAGCCATAGGTTCTATAAAGTATGCCATGCTGTGTACCAAACATGTTGTGTACCTTGCCATGAGTTTGTCAAGGGGGTACAATAGTGATCCAGGAGTAAATCACAGTACAGCGGTCAAAATTATCCTTAGTAATTGGATGACTAAGGAAATGTTTCTCGATTATGGAGGTGATAAAGAGTTCGTCTTAAAGGGTTACGCCGATGCAACCTTTGACACTAAATCCAGATAACTCTAAGTATCAATTTGGATGCGTATTGAAAGTGGGAGCAATTAGCTAGAGTAGCTCCATGCAGAGCATTGTAGACATAGAAATTTGCGAAATACATACGGATCTAAATGTGACAGACCCGTTGACTAAACTTCTCTCACAAGCAAAACATGATCACACCTTATTACTCTTGGGTATTAATCACATAGCGATGTGAACTAGATTATTGACTCTAGTAAACCCTTTGGGTGTTGGACACATGGTGATGTGAACTATGGGTGTTATTCACATAACGATGTGAACTATCGGTATTAAATCACATGGCGATGTGAGCTAGATTATTGACTCTAGTGCAAGTGGGAGACTGAAGGAAATATGCCCTAGAGGCAATAATAAAGTTGTTATTTATATTTCCTTATATCATGATAAATGTCTTTTATTCATGCTAGAATTGTATTAACCGGAAACTTAGTACATGTGTGAATACATAGACAAAACAGAGTGTCCCTAGTATGCCTCTACTAGACTAGCTCATTGATCAAAGATGGTTATGTTTCCTAGCCATAGACATGAGTTGTCATTTGATCAACGGGATCACATCATTAGGAGAATGATGTGATGGACAAGACCCATTCGTTAGCATAACACTATGATCGTTTAGTTTTACTGCTATTGCTTTCTTCATGACTTATACATGTTCCTATGACTATGAGATTATGCAACTCCCGAATACCGTAGGAACACCTTGTGTGCTATCAAACGTCACAACGTAACTGGGTGATCATAAAGATGCTCTACAGGTGTCTCCGAAAGTATTCGTGGTTTTGGCATAGATCAAGATTAGGATTTGTCACTCCGAGTGTCGGAGAGGTATCTCTGGGCCCTCTCGGTAACACACATCACAATAAGCCTTGCAAGCAAAAGACTAATGAGTTAGTCACAAGATGATGAGTTACGGAACGAGTAAAGAGACTTGCCGGTAACGAGATTGAACTAGGTATAGAGATACCGACGATCGAATCTCGGGCAAGTAACATACCGTTTGACAAAAGGAACAACGTATGTTGTTATGCGGTTCTGACCGATAAAAGATCTTCGTAGAATATGTAGGAGCCAATATGAACATCCAGGTTCCGCTATTGGTTATTGACCGGAGATGAGTCTCGGTCATGTCTACATAGTTCTCGAACCCGTAGGGTCCGCACGCTTAACGTTTGATGACGATCGGTATTATGAGTTTATGAGTATTGATGTACCGAAGGTAGTTCGGAGTCCCGGATGAGATCACGGACATGACGAGGAGTCTCGGAATGTCCGAGACATAAAGATTGATATATTGGACGACTATATTCGGACACCGGAAGTGTTCCGGAAAAGTTTCGGATTTATCGGGATTGCCGGAGGGGGTTACCGGAACCCCCTACGAGAGGGGATGGTCCATAGTGGGCCTAAAGGGAAAGAGAGAGGCAGCCCATAGGGCTGGCCGGCGCCCCCACATAGGGTTCCTAGTTGGACTAGGATTGGGGGGGCGCCACCTCTCCTATTCCTTTCCCTCTTCCTTCTTTTGGTGAATCCTACTAGGAATAGGATTGCAATCCTATTCCTAGTAGGAGTCCACTCCCTAGCCGCACCAGGAAGGGCCGGCCGGCCTCCCTCCCTTGCTCCTTTATATACGGGGGCAGGGGGGCACCCAAAGACACACAAGTTGAATTGTTTTAGCCGTGTGCGGTGCCCCCCTCCACAGAATCACACCTCGGTCATACCGTCGCGGAGCTTAGGCGAAGCCCTGCGCCGGTGAACACATCATATCCGTCACCACGCCGTCGTGCTGACAAAACTCTCCCGTGAAGCTCAACTGGATCAAGAGCTCGTGGGATGTCATCAAGCTGAACGTGTGCTGAACGCGGAGGTGCCGTACGTTCGGTGCTTGATCGGTTGGATCGCGAAGAAGTTCGACAACATCAACCGCGTCACTTGACGCTTCCGCTCCCGGTCTACGAGGGTACGTAGACACACTCTTCCCTCTCGTTGCTATGCATCTGGTAGATAGATCTTGCGTGATCGTAGGAAAATTTTAAAATACTACGTTCCCCAACAGTTTCCTCGGAAAGTGTACTGTATGCTCATTACCATTGACATGAAAAGTGACATTTCCTTTGTTGCAATCAATAACAACCCTTGCAGTATTCAAAAATGGTCTACCAAGGATAATAGACATACTATCGTCCTCGGGAATATCAAGTATAACAAAGTCCGTTAGAATAGTAACATTTGCAACCACAACAGGCACATCCTCACAAATACCGACATGTATAGCAGTTGATTTATCAGCCATTTGCAAAGATATTTCAGTAGGTGTCAACTTACTCAAGTCAAGTCTACGATATAAAGAGAGAGGCATAACACTAACACCGGCTCCAAGATCACATAAAGCAGTTTTAACATAGTTTCTCTTAATGGAGCAAGGTATAGTGGGTACTCCTGGATCTCCTAGTTTCTTAGGCATTCCACCCTTAAAAGTGTAATTGGAAAGCATGGTGGAAATTTCTACTTCAGGTATCTTTCTTTTATTGGTGATAATATCCTTCATATATTTAGCATAAGGATTTGTTTTAAGCACATCAGTCAAACGCATACGCAAAAAGATAGGTCTAATCATTTCAGCAAAGTGCTCAAAATCCTCATCATCCTTTTTCTTGGATGGTTTCGGAGGAAAAGGCATGGGTTTCTGAACCCATGGTTCTCTTTCCTTACCATGCTTCCTAGCAACAAAGTCTCTCTTATCATAACGTTGATTCTTTGATTGTGGGTTATCAAGATCAACTACAGGTTCAATCTCTACATCATTATCATTGCTAGGTTGAGCATCATCATGAACATCATCATTAATATTATCACTAGGTTCATGTTCATTACCAGATTGTGTCTCAGCATCAGAAATAGATATATAATTGGGGTTATCAGGTGTGTCAGCTACAGGTTCACTAGAAGCATGCAAAGTCCTATCATTTTTCTTTTTCTTCTTCTTAGAAGAACTAGGTGCATCTAAATTAGCTCTCTGAGAATCTTGCTCAATTCTCTTTGGGTGGCCTCCAGGATACAAAGGTTCCTGAGTCATCTTACCACCTCTAGTAGCAACTCTAACAGCATAGTCATTATTCTTACTATTTAATTCATTAAGCAAATCATTCTGAGCCTTAAGTACTTGTTCTACTTGAGTGGTAACCATAGAAGCATGTTTGCTAATGAGTTTAATTCACCTTTAACTCTAGATAGATAATCACTCAAGCGTTCAATCATATAAGCACTATGCTGCAATTGTCTTCCAACATAAGCATTGAAGTTTTCTTGTTTCACAATGAAATTGTCAAACTCATCTAAGCATTGGATAGCAGACTTATAACAAGGAATATCACCTTTATCAAATCTATAAAGAGAATTTACCTTTACTACCCGTGTCGGGTTATCAAGACCATGTATTTCTTCAATAGGCAGTAAATTCTTAACATTTTCAGCTTTAATACCTTTTTCTTTCATAGATTTCTTTGCCTCTTGCATATCTTTAGGACTGACAAATAGAACACCTCTTTTCTTCGGAGTTGGCTTAGGGGTTGGTTCAGGAAGTGTCCAATTATTTTCATTGGCCAGCATATTATTCAATAGTAATTCAGCTTGAGCAACTGTTCTTTCCCTGAAAACACAACCAGCACAACTATCCAGGTGGTCTCTGGAAGCATCAGTTAGTCCATTATAAAAGACATCAAGTATATCATTCATCTCAAGAGGATGATCAAGCAAATCATTAAGTAATTAGAGAAGCCTCCCCCAAGCTTCTGGGAGACTCTCTTCTTCAATTTGCACAAAGTTATAAATTTCCCGTAAGGCAGCTTGTTTCTTATGAGCGGGAAAATATTTAGCAGAGAAGTAATACATCATATCCTGGGGACTACGCACACAACCAGGATCAAGAGAATTAAACCAAGTCTTAGCATCACCCTTTAACGAGAAAGGAAATAACTTAAGGATATAGTAGTAACGAATCTTTTCATCGTTGGTAAACAGGGTGGGTATATCATTCAACTTAGTAAGATGTGCCACAACAGTTTCAGATTCATAGCCATGGAAAGGATCAGATTCAACCAAAGTAATTAACTCAGGATCAACGGAGAAATCATAATCCTTATTAGTAACACAGATAGGTGAAGTAGCGAAAGCGGGGTCATGTTTCATTCTAGCATTCAAGGACTTTTCTTTCGGCTTAGCTAATAATTTCTTAAGATCATATCTATTGTTGCAAGCAAGAAAGTCTCTAGCAGTTTCTTCATCCATAACATAACCCACAGGCACAATAGGCAATTCATATCTATTGGGACAAGCTTCATTATCACTTTCATAAATATCATCAGTCTCAATATTTGCATTCTCCCTAACCTTAGCAATTTGTTCATCTATAAATTCACCTAGTGGCACAATATTATCAAGCATAGAAGTAGTTTCATCATACATAGCAGAAGTGACATCATCAAGAACATACGACATATCAGATTCAATAGCATGAGTAGGTGTCGCAAATTTACCCATAACAGAAGGAGAATCAAGTGCTGAGCTAGATGGTAGTTCCTTACCTCCCCTCGTAGTTGAGGGTAAGATCTTGGTTTTTGAGTCCTTCAAGTTCTTCATAGTGATCAACAGATATAAATCCCAAGTGACTTAAAGAATAGAGCTATGCTCCCCGGCAACGGCGCCAGAAAATAGTCTTGATAACCCACAAGTGTAGGGGATCGCAACAGTTTTCGAGGGTAAAGTATTCAACCAAAATTTATTGATTCGACACAAGGGGAGCCAAAGAATACTCTTAAGTATTAGCAGCTGAGTTGTCAATTCAACCACACCTGGAAACTTAGTATCTGCAGCAAGATAGTTTAGTAGCAAAGTAATATGATAGTGGCGGTAGCGGCAACAAAAGTAACGATAGTGTTTTGTAGTTTTTGTAATAGTAGCAACGGAAAAGTAAATAAGCAACAAGCAATATGTGAAAAGCTCGTAGGCATTGGATCGGTGATGGGGAATTATGTCAGATGCAATTCATCATGTAAAAGTTATAACCTAGGGTGACACAGAACTAGCTCCAGTTCATCAATGCAATCTAGGCATGTATTCCGAATATAGTCATACGTGCTTATGGAAAAGAACTTGCATGACATCTTTTGTGCTACCCTCCCGTGGCAACGGGGTCCTATTGGAAACTAAGGGATATTAAGGCCTCCTTTTAATAGAGTACTAGACCAAAGCATTAACACATAGTGAATACATGAACTCCTCAAACTAAGGTCATCATCGGGAGTGGCCCCGATTATTGTCACTTCGGGGTTGCCGGATCATAACACATAGTAGGTGACTATAGACTTGCAAGATAGGATCAAGAACACACACATATTCATGAAAACATAATAGGTTCAGATCTGAAATCATGGCACTCGGGCCCTAGTGACAAGCATTAAGCATAGCAAAGTCATAGCAACATCAATCTCAGAACATAGTGGATACTAGGGATCAAACCCTAACAAAACTAACTCGATTACATGATAGATCCCATCCAACCCATCACCGTCCAGCAAGCCTACGATGGAATTAGTCACGCACGGCGGTGAGCATCATGGAATTGGTGATGGAGGAAGGTTGATGATGACGATGGCGATGATCTCCACTCTCCGGAGCACCGAACCGACTCCAGATCAGCCCTCCCGAGAGAGATTAGGGCTTGGCGGCGGCTTCGTGTCGTAAAACGCGATAATTCTTCCTCCCTGATTTTTTCCTCCCCGAAAGTGAATATATAGGATCTGGGGATACGTCGGTGGAGCACCAGGGGGCCCACGAGGTAGGGGGGCGCACCCTAGGGGGGGGGGGGGGCGCCCCCACCCTCGTGGACAGGGTGTGGTCCCCTTGGTCTGGATCTTCTTGCAGGTATTTTTTATATCTTCCAAAATAATTCTCCGTGGATTTTCAGGTCATTCCGAGAACTTTTTATTTCTGCACAAAAATAAAACCATGGCAGTTCTGCTGAAAAGAGCGTCAGTCCGGGTTAGTTCCATTCAAATCATGCAAGTCAGAGTCCAAAACAAGGGCAAAAGTGTTTGGAAAAGTAGATACGTTGGATACGTATCAACGCTCTTTGGTAAGTTGATCCTCGAAGAAACAAAATTGTATTGCCCTCTCCACCATCAAAGCTTAATACATTGCAGCCGCCAGTTGTGCAACTCAATTACTATGGATGAGGCAAACTTTGAAGGATTACAATATCACCTATAGACATGTGCCTCTTCTATGTGATAATGAAAGTGCCATTAACATTGCTGAGAATCCCAAAGATCATCTCCGCACCAAGCACATTGAAATTAGGTATCATTTCTTGATAGATCATGTGGAAAAGGGTGACATTGATATTGCTCATGCTGGTACTGATATGCAACTTACAGACATTTTCACCAAGCCATTGGATGAAGCTAGGTTTTGTCGACTTAGGCATGAACTTGGTATCTTGGAGCTTGACAATATTATGTGAAATCTAGTACACATTCATGCATGAACTTAATGTCTAGTCTTGATGTAGGCATACATTTAGGGGGAGACATTCAACTCATGAGTATTCTCACCCTACATAAATGCATAAATAGAACCAACACTCTCAAAGTTATCGTGGTTCTCGAGCTATGGTGCTTTAACATGATGGAGTCATAACTATGTGCCCAAAGTCAACATCTTTGCGGTTCTATGTTTCATATGCTCAAACATGGTGACCTCAGTCACTGCTTGTGAACCTTCCTTTACTTAATATTGTTGGGTTGATTGTACATCTTAGTATGGCCTTAGATTACTCAGATTTTCATCCCTTAAATCCCTAAATACTCCTCGACAGAGTTTATATCTAATTGCATCCATTGACCCCTTTCAAAACCTTCCCCTGCCTGATCCTTCTGTCCAGTGGCCGGACATCTGGGCCCTAGGGCAAAATTCCTCTGCTGCCCAAAAACTATCATCATACACTCCCAGTGGCCGCACATCCGGCCCCTGGCCGGACATCCGGGCCACTGGCCTTGTTTCTCTGTCTTCCGCACGCCGGATATCCGGGCGAGGACCCCGGATGTCTGGCCCGTCGCCTAGAGTCACATATAACAGGGGAGGGGCTCGGGATTTGGGGGCAGTTACCCCATTCACTCCTGTCCCTCTCCCCCATCTCTTCACACATCCACCGCCGCCGCCGGGCTGTGCTCCGGCACTACCCCGGCCCTCTCCTCCGTCCTCTGGCCCTGATCTCCTGCCCACGGATTCTCCTCCTCTAGACCTACGGTTCTGTCCAATCCATCTCTGGGGTTGTGGTGTGAATCTCTCCGGAGGGACCGCTGGAGTTCCCCATGGCTCGTACCAAGAACTGCGGCCCCGCGCGCCCCAAGTCTTCTTCCCGGGGTATGGATGCTATATCTCTTGCGTTCTTCTCTTGTTGTGACCAAATCATCTTAGGGTTTCATTATCTCTCATGTATATCTTGGCATATCTCTCTCTCTAGAGTTTTGGTGTCTCTTGCCTAAGCCTAAAGATCTCTCTATGTACTCGGTAAATCAACTTAATCATGGGCATGTCCAATTTTTGACCTACCATTTGGACTTGTTCTATGGTTATGATCGGAATTTTTCATCCCACTGTTTAATTTGTATTATCCTTGTTCATACTTGTTGGCTCTTTCTCGTCGGAACCTATCATTATCCATTTCAGTCGATCGTCGGCAAGGCTCAACTAACTCCGATGAGCTTGCTCGGCCTAAGAAGAAAAGGACCACCACCAAGAAGACGAAGCGGGCACCATCCCCAACCCCAAGCCCGCCGGCCTCGGATCCGGATGATGCGGACTATGTTGGGGAAGAAGAGGAAGAAGCAGCGATATCCGCTCCACGACACACTATTGGACTGTCAAAACCAGGCACTCGAAGGGCCTCCATTCCTCAGGTCCGTGGTGCTGCAATGCCCATGTCACATGGCCGTCACGTCTCCATGGAGCTTCCTTTCAGCCGGGATTGCCTCATCCATGATTTCACAACCGTGGGGACTGGTCAATACCTTGAGTTTTGCCGGGATATAAACCAATTTGAGATTGGGGCTGATGCTGAGGATCCTCGTTTCCGTACCCGCATGCAGCAGGACCTCTACTCCAGTTTTGTCTGTGGCCGTGGTCTTGCTCCTCACACATATGTGGATCTTCAGTTCTTGCGTGATAATCCGTCCATGTTTCCTGAAGGCCCGGTCAAAATTATTGATGATATGACTCTTGGTCCGGCAATGATCTTTAAGTGTGACTGGAATGAAGCCGCCATCCTCCAGTTCTATGCCACATGCTTCTTTGGTCCACATGACACCCTCACCTGGATGACTGATGATACTCAGCTCAGTGTCACCTATGCCCAGTTTGTTCAGATTCTGGGTTTGTCTGAAGTTGGCCATCAGATTCACAACCATGATCCACATCATAGGCCAAGGGGATTGAGGATTGTGCTTCTCTTGTTAAGCCTCCCTCTCAGCTCACTAAGGAGGAACGTGCTCTTCCTCTCAATGAGGTATCCATCTTTCGTGCTCCCTTCTACATTCTCTATCAGTGTGTGCTCCGCACTCTCTATCCCAAGAAGGGAGATCGCTCAAGGGCTCGCAACTATTGCATTGATTTGATGGTCTCTATGCATGACGCACCTACTGAGCCTCTAGACACAGCTTATTACATTTGGCATGAGATCCGCCTTTCCAGTTTCATTCAGACACGCCAATTCCCTCATGCTCCATTCATTCAGGATCTGATTGATAATGTTGCTCCCTTTGAGGTTGCCAAGACTGTTGTGCATTCTATTTGGAAACCTCCGAATCATATGCGTGAGACAAAACTACTCAGCCAAAGAAGTCCTCTGGTGGTGCTCCGCCAACCGTGCTCTCTGCGCCTTCCTCTTCGACTGCACCTCGTAACCGTTTTGCTTTGTTCTTAGGCAAGGCTCAGTCTTCCCTTATGAAGGCGATCACTTTCAACTATCAGCAGAACCATGATGTTCAGAAGCGCCTTATCATCTCCAAGAATCAGCTCAAGTAGTGCCTTCGTGACCATGGGAGTCCCGTGATTGATGATGATCCTCTTCCCGAGGCTCAGTCATCTTCCGCTTTCGGATTCCCATCTCGTGTTGACTACCCCGAGTTCCTTGATGATGACGATGACATCCGCCAGGAGTGATTTTATGGGTGTTCTTCTAGTTCTTCACACCTTTTTGCGTGTTGCTGCCAAAGGGGGGAGAAGTAGTATCTAGTATTATCTTAGTTTGGTCATGATATGTTGGCTATTTGTGTTAGCTATTATTCAGACTTGTTATGTTGCCTACATATGGCTCTTGATCGTTTGAGACTATGATGAGACTATGTGTTATAGTACTATGTGTTATGGTTGGCCTATATGAGCGTGTCTCAACATTTATACATATTTCTTGTGCTACATATGCTATCATGAGAGTTCTTGTGCTACACATATTAATGCACATCCTAACACATTTATCTCATGCACACAATGAGGGGGAGCGAAAGCAAATAGGAACATATTTTGCATTATGCTCTCATGACTGTAAATGCTAAATTTATTGATTGCATCTATGATACTACATGTATGATTGTCATCAACAAACAAAAAGGGGGAGATTGAAAGTGCAATCATGCCCGTACATCATGTTTTGATGTTGATGAAAATATACATGTATGGGACTAACTATGTTTGTCAAGTGAATCTCAGGTGTTAGTCCCCAGTTCATCTAAATGGTGTGTGGATCATGAACAAACGGAGTTAATTCTACTCAAGGAAGAAGTATCAAAATGGTTGCATGTTTGCTTTCTTGAGTATAGGATCCCGCACTATTAAGAGGGGATCGATAGGGTCAGCAAAACACTTGCTCATGCCACTTATTTCCTCCCTCGAAACATTTGGATCTATCAAATACAATTCACCTTTGTTTTTGGCCCTAGGAATGCCGGATGTCCGGGCCTCTCCCCGGATGTCCGGGCTGCTCCTCGGATGTCCAGGCTTAGCCCCAGATATCCGGCTTTAGCTCTTCAAACATCCAGAAGGTTTTAGGTTTCATGTTGGATGTCCAGGTATTCGCCGGATGTACGGGGTTTCCTGACGCGCCGGATGTTCGGGCTTGGCCCCCAGATGTCCGGCCCCTCTGCTTTCTGTCCTGTTCTGCCTTGTTCTTCAAGTGGCTTGCCAGGCCGGATGTCCGGCCCCTGGCCCGGATGTCCGGCCTGCCCATTCACTTGCACTACAACGGCCATATTTGTGCTCACACTATATATAGCCCTTCTTCCCCACAGGAGAGGGTTTACCACTCACTTTGAACAACCGTATAACACATTTCACTCTGATACGTCCATTTTGCATCATGCTTATATGTTGATATTTATTGCATTATGGACTGTTATTACACGTTATGTCACAATACTTATGCCTTTTCTCTCTTATTTTACAAGGTTTACATGAAGAGGGAGAATGCCGGCAGCTGGAATTCTGGGCTGGAAAAGGACCAAACTCCGGAAACCTATTCTGCACAACTCCAAAAGCCCCGAAACTCCACAGAACTCCATTTCAGAAAATATAAAAAATATCCGGCGAAAGAAGTTCACGAGGGAGACCACCGGCTGTCCACGAGGGTGGGGGGCGCGCCCCCTGTCTCATGGCCCCCCCTCGAAGCCCATCTTCTCCTATATGAGGTGTTTTGACCTGGAAAAAAATCATAAGGAGGCTTTCGGGGCCAGACGCCGCCGTCTCGAGGCGGATCAGAGGCGAAAACCAATCTAGGGCTCCAGCAGAGCTGTTCTGCCGGGGATACTTCCCTTCGGGAGGGGAAAATCGTCACTGCCATCATCACCGACAACTATGCCATCTTGGGGAGGGCTATCTTCATCAACATCTTCACCAGCACCATCTCCTCCCAAACCCTAGTTCATCTCTTGTATCCAATCTTTGTACCCAAACCTCATATTGGTACCTGTGGGTTGCTAGTAGTGTTGATTACTCCTTGTAGTTGATGCTAGTTGGTTTATTTGGTGGAAGTTCATATGTTCAGATCCATTATGCATATTAATACCCCTTTGATCATGAACAATATTATGTCTTGTGAGTAGTTACTTTTGTTCCTGAGGACATGGGAGAAGTCTTGCTATTAGTAGTCATGTGAATTTGGTCTTCGTTCGATATTTTGATGAGATGTATGTTGTCTCTCCTCTAGTGGTGTCATGTGAACGTCGACTACATGACACTCCACCATTATTTGGGCCTAGAGGAAGGCATTGGGAAGTAATAAGTAGATGATGGGTTGCTAGAGTGACAGAAGCTTAAACCCTAGTTTATGCGTTGCTTCGTAAGGGGCTGATTTTGAGCCATATGTTTCAGGCTATGGTTAGGTTTACCTTAATACTTCTTTTGTAGTTGCGGATGCTTGCATTAAAGGTTAATCATAAGTGGGAGGCTTGTCCAAGTAAGGACAGCACCCAAGCACCGGTCCACCCACATACCAAATTATCAAAGTACCGAACGCGAATCAGATGATCGTGATGAAAACTAGCTTGACGATAATTCCCATGTGTCCTCGGGAGCGCTTTCCTACATATAAGAGTTTGTCCAGGCTTGTCCTTTGCTAGAAAAAGGATTGGGCCACCTTTCTGCACTTTATTTACTTTTACCTTTTGTCACTTGCTACCAATTACCCTATCACAAAAATATATGTTAGCTATAATTTCAGTGCTTGCAGAAAACACCTTACTGAAAACTGCCTATCATTTCCTTCTGCTCCTCGTTTGGTTCGACACTCTTACTTATCGAAAGGACTACGATAGATCCCCTACACTTGTGGGTCATCAAGACTCTTTTCTGGCGCCGTTGCCGGGGAGTGAAGCGCCTTTGGTAAGGAAAAATTTATATAGTGTGCTGAATATTATTGTCACTTGTTACTATGGCTCAAAATCCTTTGAGGGGCTTGTTCGGGGTATCTTCACCCTGACCAGAAGAGCAAAGAGTTGCTCCTCAACCTACTGCACCTACTGAAAATGTTTGCTTTGAGATTCCTTCGGGTATGATAGAGAAACTGCTTGAAAATCCTTTTACAGGAGACGGAACACTGCGTCCCGACTTACACCTAATCTATGTGGATGAAGTTTGTGGATTATTTAAGCTTGCATGTATGCCCGAGGATGTTATCAAGAAGAAGGTCTTCCCTTTATCTTTGAAGGGAGATGCATTGACATGGTTTAGGCTATGTGATGATATTGGATCATGGAACTATAATCGTCTGAAGTTGGAATTTCATCAGAAGTTCTACCTATGCACCAGGTTCATCGTGATCGTAATTATATTTATAATTTCTGACCTCGCGAAGGAGAAAGCATCGCTCAAGCTTGGGGGAGGCTTAAGTCAATGCTATATTCATGCCCCAATCATGAGCTCTCAAGAAAAATGATCATTCAAAATTTTTATGCTCGACTTTCTCTCAATAATCGCACCATGCTCGATAATTCTTGTTCTGGCTCTTTTATGATGAAGACTGTTGAATTCAAATGGGATTTATTGGAAAGAATTAAATGCAACTCCGAAGATCGGGATCTCGACGAAGGTAAGGAGTAAGGTATGACCCCTAAGTTTGATTGTGTTAAAGCTTTTATGGATACCGACGTCTTCCGTGAGTTGAGCACTAAATATGGACTTGACTCTGAGATAGTAGCTTCTTTCTGTGAATCTTTTGCTACTCATGTTGATCTCCCCAAGGAGAAGTGGTTTAAATACCATCCCCCTATTGAAGTAAAAGTAGTTGAACCTGTTAAAGTTGAAGAAAAGACTATCACTTATAATGTTGATCCTATTATTCCTACTGCTTATATTGAGAAACCACCTTTCCATGTTAGGATAAAGGATCATGCTCAAGCTTCAACTGTAGTTCATATGAGTAATACTAGAACACCTACACCCTCTGAGAAAATTAAAGTTGAACCTAGTGTTGCTATGGTTAAAGATCTCTTGGTAGAAGATTTAGATGGACATGTTATTTACCTCCAAGAAGAGTCTGCTAGAATAGCCAAACCCAATGCTAGGAATAAACATAGACCTATTGTAGGCTTGCCTGTTATCTCTGTCAAGATAAAAGATCATTGTTATCATGGTTTATGTGACGTGGGTGCTAGTGCGAGTATTATCCCTCATACCTTATATCAAGAAATTATGCATGACATTGCACCTGTTGAGCTAGAAGGGATTGATGTTACTATTAAGCCAGCTAATAGAGACACTATTTCACCAGTCGGGATTGTGAGGGATGTTGAAGTCTTGTGTGGGAAGGTTAAATACCCTGCTGATTTTCTTATTCTTAGTTCCCCACAAGATGAGTTCTGTCCCATTATATTTGGTAGACCCTTCTTGAATACTGTTAATGCCAAGATAGACTGCGTGAAAGATATTGTTACTGTTGGAATAGGGCATATGTCTCATGATTTTAACTTTGCTAAATTTCATAGACAACCCCTCGATAAAGAACTACCAAGTAAGGATGAAATTATTGGTCTTGCTTCTATTGCTGTGCCTCCTAATGATCCTTTAGAACAATACTTGCTAGACCATGAAAATGATATGCATATGAATGAGAGAATGGAAATAGATGAAATATTCTTTAAACAGGTTCGCGTATTGAAAAACAACTTGCCTGTTGAAATCCTAGGGGATCCTCCTCGACCCAAGGGTGATCCCGTGTTTGAACTTAAACCTTTACCTGATAATCTTAAGTATGTTTATCTTGATGAAAATAAGATATATCCTGTTATTATTAGTGCTAACCTTTCAGAGCAGGAAGAAGAAAAACTATTGAAAACTCTAAAGAAGCACCGTGCTGCTATTGGATATACTCTAGATGATCTTAAGGGCATTAGTCCCACTATATGCCAACACAAGATAAAACTGGAAGAAAATGCTAAACCGATTATTGGTCATCAGCGACGGTTAAATATTAAGATGAAAGAAGTGCTAAGGAAAGAAATACTAAATCTTCTAGAGGCATGTATTGAAGGAAATATGCCCTAGAGGCAATAATAAAGATGTTATTTGTATTTCCTTATATCATGATAAATGTCTTTTATTCATGCTAGAATTGTATTAACCGGAAACTTAATACATGTGTGAATACATAGACAAAATAGTATGTCCCTAGTATGCCTCTACTAGACTAGCTCATTGATCAAAGATGGCTATGTTTCCTAGCCATAGACATGAGTTGTCATTTGATCAACGGGATCACATTATTAGGAGAATGATGTGATGGACTAGACCCATCCGTTAGCTTAGCACTATGATCGTTTAGTTTTTACTGCTATTGCTTTCTTCATGACTTATACATGTTCCTATGACTATGAGATTATGCAACTCCCGAATACCGTAGGAACACCTTGTGTGCTATCAAACGTCACAACGTAACTGGGTGATCGTAAAGATGCTCTACAGGTGTCTCCGAAAGTGTTCGTGGTGTTGGCATAGATCAAGACTAGGATTTGTCACTCCAAGTGTCGGAGAGGTATCTCTGGGCCCTCTCCGAGGCCGGCCCGTGTGGCCCGCATAGCCAACCGCCGCCTGCGCCTCACCTTCCCCGCCGTCGGTGCCCGCACCACCGCCGCCGGGCCGGTCGCCGCCGCCACCAGCTCGCCGGAGGACCTCGCCCCGCCGCCCGAGCGCCGCGCCGCCCCGCCGATCTCCTCCTCCCGCCGCCGCATCGGGCCGATCCGGTCACCGCTCCGGGCCCCGACCCCCTCCGCTCCTCCGCCTCTGCTCCGGCCGCCGGGTGCCCAGGAGCTCGCCGCCGGCCCCGCCCGTCGATCTCCTCCTCCTCGCCGGAGCGAGGGCCGCCGCCGCCGTCGCCGATCCGATCGGGAAACCCTAACGGGTCCCGCGCCCGTAACCCGCTCCGTGACACGCGACCCGATCCGCGAGGATATCCCCCATGTTTTTTTGCTAAGTCCTTTTGATCTTATTGTCTGATGGCATTTTGTGATGGCGATATCTTTTTGTGTGTATGTCTGATTTGTGCATATGATATGTCAAAATGACCGTGGTGATGTGTACTACGTTTTGTTCCGTTGTGTCATGCTTGTTTGAGTCCATCTAGATGTCTTAATATTCATGACAAGAGTGCTACTTGATATAAACTATTGCTACTTGTTATTTTCATGCCATGTTTAAGATGTGATAACTTGGTGCATGTTTATCGAAATGAAGCAAATGAGATGTCAAAATGTTCATCATGAGATGCTCTACATGTTGGTTGCTGTAGCATGCATGTTAGGGTTCTTATTGCCATGTTAAAGTTGGTTGCAAAAGTGCATGTGGCTGTTAGGTTTTGTAACTTGTTACGAGATGCTTAGTTGAGGAGCTCGTTGCTATTGATGTGTTTGTCCCCATGTCACATGCTCATATGTTTTAGATTCTCCATCATGTGATCTCTTCTGTGGTGCAAACCATTTGCCATGATATGCCTTGAGGTGACTTAAACATGCTCGCAAACATGCCATGCTAATGTTACTGTTTTAACACTTAGTGAAATTTCACTAAGTCTGGAATCTGTCATATCCTGATGCTATGTTTGCTTGATGCCCTAGGCAAATCCATGTTAGTTTTGGGGTGGCCATTGATCATTCCTTGTTGTATATGTTGTTGTCTATCCATCCATGCCCTCACTTGATCATATGGGTTGCTGTAGCTTATTTAATTCTTGCTCCCAAGTTGCTATAAAATATTACTGTCAGGTTTTTAACGTCATGATCAAAATGTTGTAGCTTGTTGCTGTTGATCCATGCCTCCTATGGAGTTGCTCCAATGGAGTTGTTTGCTGTAGGATATGTCTACTTCATGTACATGCTTCTTATCACCATGTTTGAGTGCTGTAGAGTATATATTTCTTGCTTCAAAGTTGCTATGTGGCTGTTAATTTCAGCTTTGCATCGTTTCTTGTTTTGAGTGTATGTATTGATCCGTTGCTCCGTTTTGAGCGTGCCCTACATGAAACTTGTGTGATTTTGCATGTAGAATCATAATATCATCTTGTTAACATGTTTGGAGTATGGTTGCTTGATGTTTGGGTGCATCTTGCACCGTTGCCATGCTTAACTTGTTTTGCTCATATCTTTTAGACCGTAGCTCCGAATTAAACAAACTTTATATGAAACTTGACTAGAATTCGTGTAGATTATCATGGTGAATTTTAACTCACTGTTTAACAACTTTAACTTAAGGTTTGTTCAGATCTGGACTAATTTCAAACTATGCATATGAGGACTTACCGGATTTGTCTTAAGTAGTTTCCGACCTCATTTAAACTTGTTGTTCTTATGTTGTTTCTCTGTGCTTCCTACCTTGCCATGTTTTGCACCCTAAATAGACTTGTCTTGCATCCTACTGGCTTGAGCATATTGTCTTGTTCTTGTGTTGTTCTAGTGTGCTTCCTACTTTGACATGTTATGCATCCTGAGTGCATCTGCAGTGCATCCTAAGTGCATCATACGTGCATCCTATAGATTGTGCATTGCACCTTGTTTTATTTTGTGCCTCGTGTGTTCTTGTGTTGACTAGAGCTGGAAGCCGAGACCGAGTACGAGAACGAGGTTACTACCGAGGTTGAGAACGAGGAGCCGTCTTACGATCCCATCGACGACTCGACAGGCAAGATGACCTGACCCAGATATCATTACTATCTTTGCCTGCTGCTAGAAGTCTCGCTCTTTAGCTTATTGCCTCGATGCCCATGTTTTGTCTGTCAGCATCCTATTGTAACCATGAATCTGTCTAACCACCCAACCTATGCAAGCCTTTGATTGGCTACGTAGGCTTCGCTCAGCCCCTCTTATGGCATTTTTTTACCATGAAGACTGCAAGGCTTACACCTCACAGCATTTTATTGAAAATAAGTGCAAGTATATACAACCTACAGAGAAGGGAAGGGGGGAGGGGCTAAACTATAGGCAAAAAGAAAAACCTACTACTTACATAGCTAAAGGTAGAAATAAAGTTCAAGGGGGAGAAAATCTATCCATTTGAGGAGTACATCCCTGAATCTGGCTTTGATCCTATGAGAGATCATGGTGATGTCATGGGTGAAGCCAGCTCTCCACTGTCTGAAGGTTGGGGGAATGTGTCTGAAGGCTTTATTATTTCTGACTTTCCAAATATTCCACCATGCCAAGAAGACTACTTCTGTAAAGAAAGGCTGACCAAAATCTCTCCTAGCTTGTTTAGCAATTTGATACATATCTGAACTATCAGTCCATTCAATCTGCAAGTAATTAAAAACTCTCACACTAAAGTTGCATTGGAAGAACAGGTGATTCCTGTCCTCTAGTGTTGCTGTAGGGCAAAGCACACATTGTGGTCCATCATTGATCTTCCAGTGCCTGCGCTGTAACATGTCTTTGGTATTGATCCTGTCCATGATGACCAACCAGGCAAACATCTTTATAGATATGGTACAAGAGCTCTTCCAAATCCAACCAAGGAGTGGGTTAGCCACCATTGGTTGATGCACATGTAAGTAGAACTTCTTGGCTGTATACTCAGAAGGCTTTCCATGCTTCCAGAGCCATGTATCTGGAATCTCCTGGTTCAGATGCATAGTGGATAACAGTGTGGAAAGAGCCAGCATTTCATCATGGGCCATCTTAGAAAGAGGGAGGGAGAACAACTCTTGAATGTCCTCAGTCAGAAAGTAATCCCTAACTGATATAGATTTATCAGAGCAGTAAGAGTGTAGTCTTGGAAATCTATCCCTCAAAGGTATAACCTTGTTATCCAATTCCCAGCTATCATACAAGAACAGAGCAGTGTCTCCTGAGTTCACCTTTATCATTGTTACTGCTCTGAACTTATCCATTAACTTGGACACATCCTTCCACCAAAAAGATCCACATAGAGTAGTGTCATGTGGGACCCTATGAAAGTAATAAGAGTCCCAGATCAAGTTTACCCAGGGTACATCTGCTTCCCTATGAAAGTAATAAGAGTCCCCTCTTATGGCATTGCTAGTTGCAGGAGAAGATTTGAAGATTCTTGCTTCATGTTGAAGTTATTGTTGGGGTATCACACTATATAAACTCTTAAACTAAATCATCTATATATTGGTAATGGGTGGAAGTCTAAGCCTCTTGCTTGGTGATTTGTTCCACTCATGCCGCCCTAGGAACCGTATAAACCGGTGTTATGTTCCTTGATTTTGCGTTCCTCACACGGTTGGGGTTATGGGACCCCCTCGATAACCCGCTTAGCGCTAAAACTCTTCCAGCGAGGCCCGACATTGGTACTCCATTCGCCTAACAACTAAAACTTGCCGAGGGAGTAATTAACCCGAGGATTAATTAATCAACCCCCCTGGGCTAGTTCTCGTTTTGAGTGTTGGTCCCAACTAGAGTCGTGTGCGGTACCCCCCTTGGCAACTTGGGTTTTGGTCACTGTATGCTGTGCTCATCTGGTCGTGGCCTGAGACTAGATACGCGCGGCTACTGTCATGGTGTCGGCACGCTGGGAGGTCTTGCTGGATTAGTTTTACCTATGTCGGAATATCTTGAGCACGAGATTCTGAGAATACTCGGGCCTTCCCACCTTGGAGTTGCGACTCCGCGGATCGTGGGCTTGTAATGGGCCAAGTTGGAACACCCCTGCAGGGTTTTGAACTTTCAAAAGCCGTGCCCGCGGTTATGTGGCAGATGGGAATTTGTTAATATCCGGTTATAGAAAACTTGACACCATGTTCAGAACACACTACCAGCGTGAGTAACCGTGACGGTCATTTTCCGAAAGGGGTTCAGGAAGTGAACACGGTGGAGTTATGATTGACGTGCTTAGATAGGATCACTTCGTGATCACTTTGTCGCTCGTGGCACTTCTCTTCTTGCTCTAAACATGTAAGCTAGTGCTAGTGCAGCTGCAACCTTTTATCTTTATTCAGCCTTGTTCCACACCCAAGGCTTAGATAGTTTTGCTACCCGGGAACGGGATTGCTGAGTCCTCCGTGGCTCACAGATTCTACACCACACCAGATGCAGGTACTATGGTGAACTACTCAGGTGACGGCACGGAGCTGTACTGGGAGTACGATGAAGAACATTGTCGATACTATGTGCACTATCCCGATGATCAGTAGTGGTTTCTACTAGGGGCGATTCGGACCTGTGGCTTTTTGTATTTTGGTATCTTTCATTTGGATCTTCACCCGTAGTTGGGTTGTGATGTTATTTGGATGATGAATTGTTATGTAATGTATTGTGTGACGTGGCGAGTGTAAGCCAACTATCCTTTTGCAATTTCATCCCTATTTTTACATGAGTCGTGCAAAGATATCGAACTTGAGATCATTCCAGAATGGGCTTATACCTTTAAGTCGTGCCTCGACACGTAGGAGGTATAGTCCCATCCTAGGCATTACAAGTTGGTATTCAGAGCCTTCTCCGACCTAGAAGCCCCCACTGATTGATCGAATCATTGACGGTTGAGTCTAGGCACACACTTAAAATGTTTTGAGTCCTATATATATATATATATATATATATATATATATATATATATATATATATATCGGAGAGTAGGATTTCTGTTGCTCCTCATCTCTTTTCACTCTGGTGAGGACTCCTGACGATTACTCTTGTCTCTTCTACTCTCAAAATTCACAAATTTGTTTTAGGAATCACGCGAGTATTGTTTGGATTGTTCCGATGTCTTTGTGACGAGAACATTGTTCTTGATGCCTCCTGTCATTTAGGGGTTGTGGCAGTGTCCCGGGGAGTTGAGCTCCGAGGTGTTGTCCTCACAAATATATCGCAGCAGTTCTGGAATACTTAAGACGGCCGACATCGAAAACTATCCTATGCGGTTAGTGGCAAGATAACCCCGACATCACCCAGTATTGGGGAGGTAGTTCGGGAGTATTGCCATAGCTTGTATAGTGGATGCGTTTCGAAGGTCCGAGGTAGATGGTTTCCGAAAATAACTGGTTATGTGTTGAAGGATGGATACAGCTGGATGTAGGATTAGAGTTGAGTGCGCGATGCTTCCCCTGTATCCCCAACACCTGATTGCATAACTGGAAACTTTCGGAAATTAATAGGTGGGTTCATCTAGTAGTTCGTAGGCATTTTTCCAACGAATGCATGATATGGAGTTCGGGGTTCTACATTGAGTGAAGTAGTTTTATGGCCGTTGTTCCGATCGGGAGTTGCATCTTAAAGGGTCCTTGGCTATGCTGATCCGGGGATTGCAAAACCCTTTTGTAACACATTCCATAAGCTTTCAACACAAAAATGTCGAACGGAACTTCTATCTTGTATTTGTTCTATCTGCTCCTTGTTGTTTTTTATTTACCTTTTGTTCTCCCAAGTGGCTTCTCGTGAAGATTGTTGTTATCATTAAACTGTGGATTACATTCATTCATTGTTGTTCGAATGTTCTTGTCAAGACTATGTTGCAATTTCTAGCCATTGATTCAGCTTATATATTCTTTCAATCAATGGCTAATAGTTGTCATCTCATTCAGGATGGCTCCTAAAAGGGTTCCCAACGCTAACCCAGAGGGTGAAGAGGTTCCTGATCGTCCTCCTTCCCCTCCTCCTCCGTCTGAGGCCTGGAGAGCAATTATGCAAGCGACGAACCAGAACACCCAGATGCTTTTGCAAATGATGGAGAACATTCAAGCAAATCAAGCAAATCAGGGTGCTCATGGGAACCAAGGCCAAGGCAATTTGTTCAACCAACCTCACTTTGCTACGCTCAACCAGTTTCTGGCAAACCAACCGAAGGCATTCAGTTACTGTGTGGACCCTCTAGATGCTGAAGACTGGATAACAGATATCAAGAAGCATTTCGAGTGCAGTAACGTAAGGCCTGAGGACTATGTGAAGTTTGCAGCCTTCCAACTCAAGGACCAAGCCGCTGATTGGTGGCAGCAATACAAAGATTCCAGAGAGGGACGTGTAATCTCCTGGGATGACTTCTGCAAGGACTTTCGTTCTCACCACATCCAACAAGTGTCATCGAAGGTATGCGTGAGCAATTCCGCAACCTGAAGCAAGGCTCAATGACTGTCTACCAATATAATGTCAAGTTCCAGAACCTTGCCCGCTATGCCAAGCAAGACATCCTAGATGCCAAGAGCAAGATCTATCAGTTCCGTGGTGGTCTGAAGGATGAACTCCAACTAGCTCTCACCTTGTTCGAGCCTGATGAGTTTGATCAATTCTATAACATGGCACTTAAGCAAGAGGCAGCCCAGCTCAAGACGGAAGCTTCCAAAAAGAGGATCAGAGACGCTGTTCACTCCTCCTCTTCTTCCCAAGTGGTCGCAAAGCAACAGAAGTTTTGGCTTGCACCTCCTCCAGTGATCCGAGCTCCCAACAACAACAACAGGAATTCTGGTGGCCGTGGTTTCTCCCACCCACCCAACCCAAGCAATCATTAAAATAATCATTTTCAAGCTTCCAAGTCAAGTGCTCCTTATCACCGTCCTCTCTCAGAAGTGGTTTGCAACAAGTGCACTCAGAAGGGTCATTATGCTAACAAGTGCCCCAACCCGAGGCGCCTTCCGCCTCCTCCACCTGTCAGCACTGCTATTGTCAAGCACAACCCCAAGTCAGCAAAAGTGAATCTGATGAATGCAGCTCAAGCAGAGAATTCTTCAGATGTGATACTTGGTAATCTTCCAGTTAACTCTATTCCTGCAAAAGTCTTGTTTGATTCAGGTGCATCACATTCTTTCATGTCAAGACCTTTTGCATTGTCACATGATATGCCATTGCAAGCTTTGCCTAATCCAATGTCTGTGCTTTCTCCGGGTTTGCTAATGAACTCCAACAACTTTGCTCCGGATGTATCTATTCGCATGGGTGATTACCGCTTTCTGGCTTCTCCGGTTATGCTTGGCAACTCCGACATTGATCTTATTCTTGGGATGGATTGGCTTTCTCAGCATGATGCTCACATTGATTGTGCAAATAAGGAAGTCAAGCTTACTCATTCCGACAAAGACGTGATTATCTTCGCCTCTCGAGATAACACAATCAGGCTATTCTCTCTCAATGATGATGGGCCTCGAACCCCTCGTTGGATTACCCCAAGTGGAAGGTGTAAGATGCAGTAAGTAGAAGTGTTTTCCCCTAGCAAAGATGCCAAGGATCGAATCCCAGAGACTCCTAGGTTCAACAGGTAGGTGTCAATTGCTAACGGCGCAATTAGCAATCAACGTGGACCTGCACACAGATACAAATAACTTTGCTCCCAACGAGTACAGAGAGGTTGTCAATCTCTCCGGCCTTGTAGTTCACAAAGGGTTAAAAGCAATATGATAGTAGTGATAGATAGTGTTTTGCAATAGTAAATAAAATAGCGAAAAGTAAAATAGTGTATGTGATCAATGATAGTAATATGGACCGGAGTCACATGATGTTCACTAGTGATGTCTCTCTCCCAAAAGACGATAAAACAGCTATGTGAGGTAAACAAATTACAGCTGGGCAATTGACAGGACCACGAACGCAAACCAATGCTGACTACATTGCAAGAAAGGTTGAGGTTCAAAGCATGGGCGGTACGCCAAAGTAAGTAGACCGAAATCCATCTGCATCTACTACTAATCATCCACCTTGAGATATCTATCCAGAACATCTCGCTGGTATTAAGTTGCGAGTCCCATCCATAGTGTAAACTCAATGCAACAGACAACTGCATTAAAAGAACTTTGCGTAAAGTAAACAATCCTTGCACCCGCGGGCACAAGCACCGTTGTTTTCCCCCTTGTGGCAACAGCACATCCCCTAGACTCATGTTTCTGTCACTCAAGCTAGTCATCGAGGGGCATGAACCCACAATCGAGCATAATGTTCCCTCTTGGAGTCACTACTTACTACTTGGCCAAAGCAATAAATAACAACGGAGAACATGCAAGAATTACTTATGAACTAAAATATAAAAGAGGTGAATCAAATATATTACTCAAGATCAATCTGAACATAATCTCATAATCCATCGGATCCCAGCAAACTCAACATAGCAACAGCATAAGGATTACATAGGTGCCTCGATCATGTAGGGCAGCTCACGAGGACTAATTAGTGAAGCACCAGAACGGGAGGAGAACATCACATAGCTACTGGTCATGGACTCATGGTCCAAGGGAGACTACTCACGAGTCATCCGGGAGGCGTCCATGGTGGTGGAGAAGCTCCCGGTGGTGATCCTCCCCTCCGGCAGGGTGCCGGGAAGAGTTCTCCTGGTGCTCCCGATCTTGGAAGCGGCGGCGGCGGCGGAACAGAGATGGGATCGCGAAAAGAAGTCCTGTTTCAAGGGTTACGGGGGACCCTTTAAATATCTGCCAAAGTAGGGCACCGGGGGGCTCTCGGGGTGCCGAGGCGCCCCCCCGGCGCGGCCCAGGGGGGGCGCGCCCACAGGGCGCCTGGGGCCCCTGTGGCCCCCCCAGGCTCCCCTTCGGAAGCAGTGTCGTTCCCGATACGCTGATTTTTTATATATTTTTTCTGTATTTTTCTGGGCAGTTCTCGAAACGTGAAAACCTGAAATACAAAAACAGCCGAAAACAGAAACTGGCACTGGGGTGCACTGGATTAGTAAGTTAGTCCAAATATGATCAAAAGTGTATGGAAGTGTATGAATATCATAGCAATATCACCCAAAAGTGGCATGGAGCAAGCAGAAATTATAGATACGTTTTGGACGTATCAACATCCCCAAGCTTAATTCCTGCTCGTCCTCGAGTAGGTAAATGATAACAAGAATAATTTCTGTGGTGACATGCTATTAACCATATAAGACTTTCTCATAGTCATACGACAAAAGCTTACTGAGACAATGATTCTAAAGTAATTAAGTTGTCTCAAGAGAAAATCACAAATGACTGAAAGTTTTACAATATGAAACTGGAACAACAAAAAGATTTGCAATGAACATGATGTGCAAATATGATCAAGTGATATCTAGCTTGCCCCCTTTAGTGATGCAAAACATAAATGCAAGGGCACCTTCAAGGTTTAAGTGATGACTAGATACAATCATTTCAGAATAAACGATATCACAATCATGCAAAAGACAATGCTACTTTGGGACAATGCACATTACACTCAGAATGACAATCATGCTCTCAGTAGTTGGTGCTTAAAGTGCTAGAGCTTTTTATTATGAAACATGGAAGCAATTGTGTCAACGATAGTAGTACTTCATATGTGTCATGTATAAAACATCTTATAAGTTGCAAGCCTCATGCATCGAATACCAATAGTGCTCGCTCCTTGTCCTAATTAGCTCGGATCCCCATGGGTTATCATTGCATTGCATATGTTTTAACCAAGTGTCACAAAGGGGTACCTCTATGCCACCTATACAAAGGTCCAAGGAGATAGATCGCATTTGATTTCTCGTTTTTGATAAATCTCAACTTGAGGACATCCATACCGGGACAACATAGAAAATAGATGATGGACTCCTCTTTAATGCATAAGCATATTCTCATGAGAGATTGAGGATTAAGGTCCAAGCTAAAACTTCCACCATGATGCATGGCTTTGGTTGGCGGCCCAATGTTCTTCTCTAACAATATGCATAGTTATTCAACCCACGGTGAATCACCCTTACTTCAGACAAGACGAACATGCATAGCAACTCACATGATATTCAACAAAGTGTGACAGTTGATGGCGTCCCCAGAAACATGGTTACCGCTCAGCAAGCAACTCATAAGAAATAAGATACATAAGCAACATATTCTTTACCACAATAGTTTTTAGGCTACTTTCCCATGAGCTATGTATTGCATGATTAATTTGCTTAGTGCAGGTGGAGGTTAGCAAAAGACTGGGAGCGACCAACTAAGAGAGCAATGACGGTCATAATCATGCAGAGCGACAAAGCAATATTGAATCAGGCATGGTAGTTATATCGCTACTCAGAAACAATAGATCATCAAGGCTTGACAGACTTTCTTTACAGTCTTGAATATGCGTGAGCATACGCCAAGTCAATCAAAATAAACTCTCAAAGGAAGATATTACTAAGCCATACCACATCATAGGCAAACAAACCAAGTTGGTACTCCAATAACACATTGGGAACCCCCCAGCTATCTGAGATTAACCATAAGAAAACCTGAACTACTAAGAACCATCATGAAAGTAGCATACTTATCATAGACACATTAACCCATGCAACAGAAGCAAACTCTCTTAATAAGGTGAGCATGGTAATTAAAGAGAGTTCAAGCAACCAACTAAATAAAAGCTCTTTGAAAAGATAAGCATGAATACTAAGAGCAAAGCACGATAGTAGCTATTAAAAAGACAAAGAACACACACAGCATAGATAGACATGAAAATTCTATGTAATGTTCTAGGTAGAGGTGGAGCGTGTTTCTCTCCCACATAAAGGAATGCTGGGTTCCGACTCGTTATGAAAAACTAAAAAGAAAACTAAAAGCAAGACGCTCCAAGCATAGCACATAACACATGAAGTGATAAAAATATAGCGGAACGAAAGACGAACTGATAATGTTGATGGAGAAGGGGATGCACGGGGGGCATCCCCAAGCTTAGACGCTTGAGTCTCCTTGAATATTTCTTGGGGGTGCACGGGAGCATCCCCAAGCTTGAGCGCTTGACACTCCTGAATCTTTTTATCATCTTCCCTCGCACACTTGAAAACTCCCTTCATACATAACTCATTCATAATCTGATTAGCGAGGTTAGTACCCTTAATAAAATAATTATACCTTGCTGGAAATAAGGATATTATTGAAGTTCTACTGTTTCTCAAGATTGCCAAAAGGTTTTTGCAAAGAAAAAGCAATTTCTTAATTTGCAAAGTGAAGGTAAGGCAAAACAGGACAGAATCTGTGAAAAACAGAACAGCAGGCAGTAATTGACCTGTTCGGGATACTTCTGCAACTCAAATAAAAAAACTCAGAACTGACGCACGAAAGACAATTATATAGAGAACGCTGTCGAAAAAATTCAGACCAAAAAGATGATCTAGTGATTTTATACGAATTTTTCTATCCAAGGACAGAATCTGTTTCCTGGACAGCACCTCACAACTTTTGAACTTTCTAGCAATCAGAGGCTATACTTGGCACAAATATGAAAAGCAAAGATACAATGATGATGCTACAGCAGTAAACAACATCAAGACACAACAAAAGCAAATTTTTTATTCATGTGGGCTGCCTCCCAAAAGCGCTTTCTTTTATGCCTTTAAGCTAGGCATAATGCAAAGATCAAGTTTTATCAAAAGTAAAAGAATAGCTAGCCCGTACAACGGACTCAAAAGGTAACTTGACCTTCTTACGAGGGAAGTGTTCCATCCCTTTCTTGAGAGGAAACTGAAATTTTATATTACCCTCTTTCATGTCAATGACAGCACCAACGGTGCGCAAAAAGGGACGTCCCAAAATAATTGGACATGAAGGATCACATTCAATATCCATAATAGTAAAATCAACGGGCACATAATTATCATTGACAATAATAAGAACATCGTCGATCCTCCCCAAAGGTTTCTTTATGGAAGAATCAACGAGAGCATCACCAAAAGAACAAGAATCAAAAGGTTTCAATTTAAGCATATCATATAGTCTTTTGGGCATAATAGAAGTACAAGCTACAATATCACATAAAGCAAAGCATGAGAAGTTATTTATCTTAATTTTAATCATAGAATCCCAACCATCTCCTATCTTTCTAGGTATGGAGGCTTCTACTCTGAGTTTCTCCTCCCTAGCTTTGATGAGAGCATTAGTGATATGCTCTGTGAAGGCAAGATTAAGCGTGCTAGTGTTGGGATCCTTAGCCATTCCTTGTAGAAAGGTGATAACTACTGAAATACTACAATTATCAAAATCAATTTTATCATTAGTGGGCAGAATCGTAGTGTCATCCTCTTTGTTTAATTCGCTCTCTATTATAAGAGTTTGAACATCTTCCCAAGTTTCGGGAAGCGTAGGAGCAATTTTAAACTGAGGCTCATACTTTTTTCCTGGAAGGCCATGCCATGGGCATAACTCTACGTCATAACTAGTGTAATCACAAGGTTTATCTTTTTTATAAACCCCGTCAGAGATAAGTGGGGCAATGGAAGTAGGGGTGTACCCCTCCCATTTAGTGTTTTTGGTAGAACTCATAGTAGCAAGCAAGCAAGATACCTATTTTTGTGATTTTCGATAAAAGAAACTAAAGCAAATATGAAAGGTAAACTAGCAAGACTAATAAGCAAAGGTAAAAGATAGCATGCGACTCCCCTATCCTGAAGAGTGGAGTCCCCGGCAACGGCGCCAGAAAATACTCCTTGATGGGCCTCGAACCCCTCGTTGGATTACCCCAAGTGGAAGGTGTAAGATGCAATAAGTAGAAGTGTTTTCCCCTAGCAAAGATGCCAAGGATCGAATCCCCAGAGACTCCTAGGTTCAACAGGTAGGTGTCAATTGCTAACGGCGCAATTAGCAATCAACGTGGACCTGCACACAGATACAAATAACTTTGCTCCCAACGAGTACAGAGAGGTTGTCAATCTCTTCGGCCTTGTAGTTCACAAAGGGTTAAAAGCAATATGATAGTAGTGATAGATAGTGTTTTGCAATAGTAAATAAAATAGCGAAAAGTAAAATAGTGTATGTGATCAATGATAGTAATATGGACCGGAGTCACATGATGTTCACTAGTGATGTCTCTCTCCCAAAAGACGATAAAACAGCTATGTGAGGTAAACAAATTACAGCTGGGCAATTGACAGGACCACGAACGCAAACCAATGCTGACTACATTGCAAGAAAGGTTGAGGTTCAAAGCATGGGCGGTACGCCAAAGTAAGTAGACCAAAATCCATCTGCATCTACTACTAATCATCCACCTTGAGATATCTATCCAGAACATCTCGCTGGTATTAAGTTGCGAGTCCCACCCATAATGTAAACTCAATGCAACAGACAACTGCATTAAAAGAACTTTGCGTAAAGTAAACAATCCTTGCACCCGCGGGCACAAGCACCGTTGTTTTCCCCCTTGTGGCAACAGCACATCCCCTAGACTCATGTTTCTGTCCCTCAAGCTAGTCATCGAGGGGCATGAACCCACAATCGAGCATAACGTTCCCTCTTGGAGTCACTACCTATTACTCGGCCAAAGCAATAAATAACAACGGAGAACATGCAAGAATTACTTATGAACTAAAATATAAAAGAGGTGAATCAAATATATTACTCAAGATCAATCTGAACATAATCTCATAATCCATCGGATCCCAGCAAACTCAACATAGCAACAGCATAAGGATTACATAGGTGCCTCGATCATGTAGGGCAGCTCACGAGGACTAATTAGTGAAGCACAAGAACGGGAGGAGAACATCACATAGCTACTGGTCATGGACTCATGGTCCAAGGGAGACTACTCACGAGTCATCCGGGAGGCGTCCATGGTGGTGGAGGAGCTCCCGGTGGTGATCCTCCCCTCCGGCAGGGTGCCGGGAAGAGTTCTCCTGGTGCTCCCGATCTTGGAAGCGGCGGCGGCGGCGGAACAGAGATGGGATAGCGAAAAGAAGTCCTCTTTCAAGGGTTACGGGGGACCCTTTAAATATCTGCCAAAGTAGGGCACCGGGGGGCTCTCGGGGGGCTGAGGCGCCCCCCCGGCGCGGCCCAGGGGGGGGGGGCGCGCCCACAAGGCGCCTGGGGCCCCTGTGGCCCCCCCAGGCTCCCCTTCGGAAGCAGTGTCATTCCCGGAACGCTGATTTTTTATATATTTTTTCTGTATTTTTCTGGGCAGTTCTCGAAACGTGAAAACCTGAAATACAAAAACAGCCGAAAACAGAAACTGGCACTGGGGTGCACTGGATTAGTAAGTTAGTCCAAATATGATCAAAAGTGTATGGAAGTGTATGAATATCATATCAATATCACCCAAAAGTGGCATGGAGCAAGCATAAATTATAGATACGTTTTGTGTTGGAAATATGCCCTAGAGGCAATAATAAAAGAGTTATTATTATATTTCCTTGTTCATGATAATCGTTTATTATCCATGCTATAACTGTATTGATTGGAAACTCATATACATGTGTGGATAAATAGACAAACTTTGTGTCCCTAGTGAGCCTCTACAGGACTAGCTCGTTGATCAAAGATGACCGCGGTTTCCAGGTCATAGACATGAGTTGTCATTTGATAACGGGATCACATCATTAGGAGAATGATGTGATGGACGAGACCCAAACGTTAAACATAGCTTTTGATCGTGTCAGTTATCGCTATAGTTTTTCTGCATGTCAAGTATAAGTTCCTATGACCATGAGGTCATGTAACTCACTGACACCGTAGGAGTGCTTTGTGTGTGCCAAACGTCACAACGTAACTGGGTGACTATAAAGGTACTCTACAGGTATCTCCGAGGGTGTCTGTTGAGTTGACATGGATCGAGACTGGGATTTGTCACTCCGTGTGACGGAGAGGTATCTCCGGGCCCACTCGGTAATACGTCATCTCAATGAGCTCAAAGTGACTAAGTAGTTGGTCACGGGATTATGTATTACGGTAACGAGTAAAGAGACTTGCCGGTAACGAGATTGAACTAGGTATAGAAATACTGACGATCGAATCTCGGGCAAGTAACATACCGACGAGACAAAGGGAACTGTATATGGGATTGCTTGAATCCTTGACATCGTGGTTCATCCGATGAGATCATCGAGAAACATGTGGGAACCAATATGGGTATCCAGATCCCGCTATTGGTTATTGACCTGGGAGTGTCTCGGTCATGTCTACATGGTTTCCGAACCCGCAGGGTCTACACACTTAAGGTTCGGTGACGCTAGGGTTGTTAGTGAGAACAGTGCATGGTTACCGAAGGTTGTTCAGAGTCCCGGATGAGATCCCGGACGTGACGAGGGTCTCCGGAATGGTCCGGGGACGAAGATTGATATATAGGATGAAAGGTTTCGGAGTCCGGAAGTGTTCCGGGGAGCATTGGGAAATCGGCGGGTTACCGAAAAGGGTTTCGGGGGTCCCGGAAGTGGTTCTGGGCCTAATGGGCCACAAGGGGGGACACCACAGCCCTCATAGGGCTGTGCGCCCCCCCGGGCCCTCTCCTCATGCGCAAGGGGAGGTGGACCCTCCTAGGGCTGCCGCACCCCCCCTGGCTTGGGGGGCAAGGCACCTAGGGGGGGAAACCCTAGGGCCTGGCCCTTGGCCGCCGCCCCCCCTGCCCTGGCCGCCGGCCCCCCTAGGGGAAACCCTAGGGCGCCCCCCTCTCCTCCTTCCCCCTATATATAGAGAGGTAGAGGGAGGGCAGCCAACACACGTTTGTGCCTCGGTGCTGCCCTCCCTCTCCCATAACATCTTCATCTCCCGCGGTGCTTAGGCGAAGCCCTGCTGGAATCCTCCTCCACCATCACCACCACGCCGTCGTGCTGCCGGTCTCTCCATCAACCTCTCCTCCACCCCTTGCTGGATCAAGAAGGAGGAGACGTCCCCGAGCCGTACGTGTGAAGAACGCGGAGGCACCGTTGCTTCGGTGCTAGGATCTTCGGCGATCTGAATCGCGGCGAGTACGACTCCGTCAACCGCGTTCTTAACGCTTCCGCTTAGCGATCTACAAGGGTATGTGGATCCTACTCTCCCCTCGTAGTTGCATCTCCTAGATTGATCTTGGTGAACGTAGGAAAATTTTTTGTTTCCCATGCAACGTTCCCCAACAGTGGCATCATGAGCTAGGATCTTGCGTAGATGCTTTCTCGAGTAGAACACAAAAGGGTTTGTGGGCGTTGATGTTTAAATTGCTGCCCTCCTTAGTCTTTCTTGATTCAGCGGTATTATGGGATGAAGCGGCCCGGACCAACTTTACATGTCCACGTACATGAGACCGGTTCCATCGACAGACATGTGACTTTTGTTGCATAAGATGGCTGGCGGGTGTCTGTCTCTCCTATCTTAGTTGAATCGGAATAGAACAAGGCGGTCCTTGTAGAAGGTTAAATAGCAACTTGAATATCACCGTTGTGGCTTTGCGTAGGTAAGAAGCGTTCTTGCTAGATACCCATAGCAGCCACGTAAAACATGCAACAACAAATTAGAGGACGTCTAACTTGTTTTTGCAGGGTATGTATGTGATATGATATGGCCAATGACATGATGAGATATATTTGATGTATGAGATGATCATGTTGTAATAGTTAATATCGACTTGCATGTCGATGCATACGGCAACCGGCAGGAGCCATAGGGTTGTCTTTAATTTTTGTATGACCTGCGTGTCAATCATTAAGCGCTTTGTAATGCTTTACTTTATCGCTAAACGGTAGCAATAGTAGTAAGAGCATGGTGGGCGCGCGACAACCCCGATGGCGACACGATGATGGAGATCATGATGATGAGGATCATGGTGTGGCGCCGGTGACGATGGAGATCATGCCGGTGCTTTGGAGATGGAGATCAAAAGCACGAGTTGATGGCCATATCATGTCACTTATGATTTGCATGTGATGTTAATCCTTTTATGCATCTTATTTTGCTTAGGACGACGGTAGCATTATAAGATGATCCTTCACTAAAATTTCAAGATAAAATTGTGTTCCCCCGAGTGTGCGCCGTTGCGAAGGTTCGTCGTTTCGAAGCACCACGTGATGATCGGGTGTGATAGACTCTACGTTCGCATACAACGGGTGCAAGCCAGTTTTGCACATGCAGAACACTCGGGTTAGACTTGACGAGCCTAGCATGTACAGACATGGCCTCGGAACACGGAGGACCGAAAGGTCGAGCATGAGTCATATAGTAGATATGATCAACATGTTGATGTTCACCATTGACACCACCTCATCTCACGTGATGATCGGACTTGGGTTGGTGGATTTGGATCATGTCACGCTCGAATGACCGGAGGGATGTCAATTTGAGTGGGAGTTATAAATAATTTGATTAGGTAATAACTCACTTATCATGAACAATAGTCTAAAATGTCTTTGCAAATTTTGTTGTAGATGGCTCGCGCAGTAGCTCCCCTGAATTTTAATGCGTTCCTAGAGAAAGCTAAACTGAAAGATGATGGGAGCAACTTTGTGGACTGGCTCCGCAATCTGAGGATCATCCTCACAGCTGCCCAAAAGGTTTATGTCCTAAATGCACCGCTAGGTGAACCCCCCGCTCCTACAGCCACTGCAGACGTTTTGAACGCCTGGCAGTCGCGTTCGGATGACTATTCGATAGTGCAGTGTGCCATGTTGTACGGCTTGGAAGGAGGACTTCAAAGGCGTTTTGAACGTCATGGTGCATATGAGATGTACCAGGAGTTGAAGTTCATCTTTGAAAAGAATGCTAAGATCGAGAGGTATGAGACCACCGATAAATTCTTTGCTTGCAAGATGGAGGAGAATTCGTCTGTCAGTGAACACTTACTGAAGATGTCTGGGTACTATACCCGCATAGCTGATCTGGGACTTGTGTTCCCGGATGAGGCTATCATTGACAGAATTCTCCAGTCACTCCCGCCAAGCTACAAGAGCTTCGTGCAGCAGTACAACATGCAAGGGATGAATAAAACCATCGCCGAGCTGTTTTCAATGCTGAAAGTCGCTGAGGCAGACATCCAGAAGGAGTATCAAGTGTTGATGGTCAATAAAACCACCAGTTTCAAGAAGAATGACAAGGGCAAGAAGGGTAACTCTAAGAAGGGTGGCAAAGCAGTTGCTAATCCAGTGAAGAAACCCAAGGCTGGGCCCAAGCCAGAGACTGAGTGTTTCTATTGCAAGGGGAACGGCCACTGGAAGCGGAACTGCCCCAAGTATCTGGCGGACAAGAAGGGGGCCAACAACAACAAAGGTATATGTGATATACATGTTATTGATGTGTACCTTACCAACTCTCGTTGTAGTGCCTGGGTATTTGATACCGGTTCGGTTGCTCACATTTGCAACTCTAAACAGGAACTACGGAATAAACGGAGGCTGGCGAAGGACGAAGTGACGATGCGCGTGGGAAATGGTTCCAAGGTTGATGTGATCGCCGTCGGCACGCTCGCTCTTCGATTACCATCGGGATTAGTTATGAACCTGAATAATTGTTATTTAGTGCCTGTGTTAAGCATGAACATTATATCTGGATCTTGTTTATTGCGAGACGGTTACTCATTTAAATCAGAGAATAATGGTTGTTCTATTTATATGAGTAATATCTTTTATGGTCATGCACCCGAAGTTAGGGGTTTATTCTTATTGAATCTCGATAGTGATGATACACATGTTCATAACATTGTTGCCAAAAGATGTAGAGTTGATAATGATAATACCACTTTCTTGTGGCACTGCCGTCTGGGTCATATCGGCATGAAACGCATGAGGAAGCTCCATGCTGATGGACTTTTGGAGTCTCTTGATTTTGAATCACTTGACACGTGCGAGCCGTGCCTCATGGGCAAGATGACAAGGACCCCGTTTTCAGGGACAATGGAACGGGCAAGTGACTTATTGGAAATCATACATACTGATGTGTGCGGTCCGATGAGTGTAACGGCGCGCGGTGGATATCGTTATTTTCTCACCTTCACTGACGACTTAAGTAGATATGGGTATATTTACTTGATGAAGCATAAGTCTGAAACTTTTGAAAAGTTCAAGCAATTTCAGAGTGAAGTTGAAAATCATCGTAACAAGAAGATCAAGTTCCTACGATCTGATCGAGGGGGAGAATATCTGAGTTATGAGTTTGGTGATCACTTAAGAAAATGTGGAATTGTTTCACAGTTGACACCACCTGGAACACCACAGCGTAATGGTGTGTCCGAACGTCGTAATCGAACCCTATTAGATATGGTACGTTCTATGATGTCTCTTGCCGACTTGCCACTATCGTTTTGGGGATATGCGTTAGAGACAGCTGCATTCACTTTAAATAGGGCTCCATCTAAGTCCGTTGGTTTGGTAAGAAACCTAAGTTGTCTTTTCTCAAGGTTTGGGGTTGCGATGCTTATGTCAAAAGGCTTCAGCCAGAAAAGCTCGAACCCAAAGCGGACAAATGTGTCTTCATAGGATACCCAAAAGAAACAGTTGGGTACACCTTCTATCTCAGATCCGAGGGCAAAGTGTTTGTCGCTAAGAACGGGTCCTTCCTCGAGAAAGAGTTTCTCTCGAAAGAATTGAGTGGGAGGAAGGTAGAACTTGATGAGGTTATTGAACCTCTGCTTCAACCAGAAAGTAGCGCAGCACAGAAAGATGTTTTTGTGGAGCCTACAGAGGTTGAAGAGGAAGCCAATGATGATGATCAAGAAGCTTCCGATCAAGTTACTACCGAACCTCGTAGGTCGACAAGGGTACGCACTGCACCTGAGTGGTATGGTAACCCTGTCTTGGAGGTCATGTTGTTAGACAACGGTGAACCTACGAGCTATGGAGAAGCGATGGTGGGCTCAGATTCCGACAAATGGTTAGAGGCCATGAAATCCGAGATGGGATCCATGTATGAAAACAAAGTATGGACTTTGGAAGTATTACCTGAAGGGCGGAAGGCCATTCAGAATAAATGGATTTTTAAGAGGAAGACGGACGCTGACGGTAATGTCACCGTGTATAAAGCTCGACTTGTGGCAAAGGGTTTTTCACAAGTTCAAGGGATTGACTACGATGAGACTTTCTCACCCGTAGCGATGCTTAAATCCGTCCGAATCATGTTGGCAATAGCTGCATATTTCGATTATGAAATTTGGCAGATGGATGTCAAAACAGCGTTCCTTAACGGTTTTCTTAAGGAAGAGTTGTATATGATGCAACCGGAAGGTTTTGTCGATCCAGAGAATGCTGACAAAGTATGCAGGCTCCAGCGTTCCATTTATGGGCTGGTGCAGGCATCTCGGAGTTGGAATCTTCGCTTTGATGAGGTGATCAAAGCGTTTGGGTTTGTACAAGTTTACAATGAAGCTTGTATTTACAAGAAAGTGAGTGGGAGCTCTATAGCGTTTCTAATATTATATGTGGATGACATATTGCTGATTGGAAACAATATAGAATTTTTGGATAGCGTGAAGGGGTATTTGAACAAGAGTTTTTCGATGAAGGATCTCGGTGAAGCTGCTTTCATATTGGGCATCAAGATCTATAGAGATAGATCGAGACGCTTGATAGGACTTTCACAAAGTACGTACCTTGATAAAGTTTTGAAGAAGTTCAAAATGGATCAATCCAAGAAGGGGTTCTTGCCGGTATTGCAAGGTACAAAGTTGAGTAAGACTCAATGCCCAGTGACTGCGGAAGATAGAGAAAAGATGAGTGTCGTCCCCTATGCTTCAGCCATAGGCTCTATCATGTATGCAATGCTGTGCACAAGACCAGATGTCAGCCTTGCCATAAGTATGGCCGGAAGGTTTCAAAGTAATCCTGGTATGGATCACTGGACAGCGGTCAAGAATATCCTAAAGTACCTGAAAAGGACTAAGGAGATGTTTCTCGTTTATGGAGGTGATCAAGAGCTCGTCGTAAAGGGTTACGTCGATGCAAGCTTTAACACTGATCCGGATGACTCTAAGTCTCAAACCGGATACGTATATATTCTCAACGGGGGAGCGGTAAGCTGGTGCAGTTCCAAGCAGAGCGTGGTAGCTGATTCTACATGTGAAGCGGAGTATATAGCTGCCTCGGAGGCGGCAAAGGAAGGTGTCTGGATGAAGGAGTTCATGACAGATCTTGGAGTTGTGCCTAGTGCACTGAACCCAATGACTCTGTTCTGTGACAACACTGGTGCCATTGCTCTAGCCAAGGAACCAAGGTTTCACAAGAGGACCAGACACATAAAGCGACGCTTCAATTCCATCCGCGATTCGGTCAAGGAGGAGGACATAAGTATTTGCAAAGTACACACGGATTTGAATGTTGCAGATCCGTTGACTAAGCCTCTTCCACAGGCTAAGCATGATCAACACCAAGACTCTATGGGTGTTAGATTCATTACCTTGTAATGCTAGATTATTGACTCTAGTGCAAGTGGGAGACTGTTGGAAATATGCCCTAGAGGCAAGAATAAAAGAGTTATTATTATATTTCCTTGTTCATGATAATCGTTTATTATCCATGCTATAACTGTATTGATTGGAAACTCAAATACATGTGTGGATAAATAGACAAACTTTGTGTCCCTAGTGAGCCTCTACAGGACTAGCTCGTTGATCAAAGATGACCGCGGTTTCCAGGTCATAGACATGAGTTGTCATTTGATAACGGGATCACATCATTAGGAGAATGATGTGATGGACGAGACCCAAACGTTAAACATAGCTTTTGATCGTGTCAGTTATCGCTATAGTTTTTCTGCATGTCAAGTATAAGTTCCTATGACCATGAGGTCATGTAACTCACTGACACCGTAGGAGTGCTTTGTGTGTGCCAAACGTCACAACGTAACTGGGTGACTATAAAGGTACTCTACAGGTATCTCCGAGGGTGTCTGTTGAGTTGACATGGATCGAGACTGGGATTTGTCACTCCGTGTGACGGAGAGGTATCTCCGGGCCCACTCGGTAATACGTCATCTCAATGAGCTCAAAGTGACTAAGTAGTTGGTCACGGGATTATGTATTATGGTAACGAGTAAAGAGACTTGCCGGTAACGAGATTGAACTAGGTATAGAGATACCGACGATCGAATCTCGGGCAAGTAACATACCGACGAGACAAAGGGAACTGTATATGGGATTGCTTGAATCCTTGACATCGTGGTTTATCCGATGAGATCATCGAGAAACATGTGGGAACCAATATGGGTATCCAGATCCCGCTATTGGTTATTGACCTGGGAGTGTCTCGGTCATGTCTACATGGTTTCCGAACCCGCAGGGTCTACACACTTAAGGTTCGGTGACGCTAGGGTTGTTAGTGAGAACAGTGCATGGTTACCGAAGGTTGTTCGGAGTCCCGGATGAGATCCCGGACGTGACGAGGGTCTCCGGAATGGTCCGGGGACGAAGATTGATATATAGGATGAAAGGTTTCGGAGTCCGGAAGTGTTCCGGGGAGCATCGGGAAATCGGCGGGTTACCGAAAAGGGTTTCGGGGGTCCCGGAAGTGGTTCTGGGCCTAATGGGCCACAAGGGGGGACACCACAGCCCTCATAGGGCTGTGCGCCCCCCCCGGGCCCTCTCCTCATGCGCAAGGGGAGGTGGACCCTCCTAGGGCTGCCGCACCCCCCTGGCTTGGGGGGCAAGGCACCTAGGGGGGGAAACCCTAGGGCCTGGCCCTTGGCCGCCGCCCCCCCCTGCCCTGGCCGCCGGCCCCCTAGGGGAAACCCTAGGGCGCCCCCCTCTCCTCCTTCCCCCTATATATAGAGAGGTAGAGGGAGGGCAGCCAACACACGTTTGTGCCTCGGTGCTGCCCTCCCTCTCCCATAACATCTTCATCTCCCGCGGTGCTTAGGCGAAGCCCTGCTGGAATCCTCCTCCACCATCACCAGCACGCCGTCGTGCTGCCGGTCTCTCCATCAACCTCTCCTCCACCCCTTGCTGGATCAAGAAGGAGGAGACGTCCCTGAGCCGTACGTGTGAAGAACGCGGAGGCACCGTTGCTTCGGTGCTAGGATCTTCGGCGATCTGAATCGCGGCGAGTACGACTCCGTCAACCGCGTTCTTAACGCTTCCGCTTAGCGATTTACAAGGGTATGTGGATCCTACTCTCCCCTCGTAGTTGCATCTCCTAGATTGATCTTGGTGAACGTAGGAAAATTTTTTGTTTCCCATGCAACGTTCCCCAACATTTTGGACGTATCAAATGACAAGGGCGAGATTAATGCCATCTCTAAAATTCCGGTGGTCAATGAATACGAAGATGTTTTCCCTGAAGAGCTTCTAGGCATGCCTCCGCATCATCAAGTTGAATTCGTCATTGAACTCGAGCCTGGTACTGAGCCAGCATGCCAGCGTCCGTACAAGCTTTCCCCTGAAGAGTTGAAGGAGTTGAAGAAACAGCTCGATGAGCAAGAGCGCATGGGTCTGATCAGGCCTAGCACTTCTCCTTGGGGCTGTGGTGTCTTATTTGTCAAGAAGAAGGATGGCACAGAGTGCCTTTGCGTTGATTACTGGCCATTGAACAAGAAGACAATAAAGAACAAGTATCCGCTCCCCAACATCAATGAATTGTTCGAGCAGCTCAAAGGAGCAAAAGTATTCTCAAAGCTCGATCTCCGGATGGGTTATCACCAGATCCGCATCCGTGAAGAAGATATTCACAAGACTGCATTCAGAACCAGCTACGGCTCCTATGAATATACAGTCATGTCTTTTGGCCTCGCTAATGCTCCACCCACCTTCTCGAGAATGAAGCACTACATTTTCAACCCCTACACCAATGAATTTGTGCTTGTTTATCTGGATGACATCTTGGTATTCTCCAAGAATGAAGAGTATCATGAAAAGCACCTCCGTCTGGTTCTCGACAGACTCCGTGAACATAAGTTCTATGCCAAGTTCTCCAAGTGCGAATTCTGGCTCGATAAGGTCTTGTATCTGGGCCATATCATCTCTGCTGAGGGTATCTCTGTCAACCCTGAGAAAGTTGAAGCGATTGTCAACTGGGAACCTCCTCAGAACGTCAAGCAACTCTGAAGCTTCCTTGGTCTTGCTAGCTATTGCAGAAGGTTCGTTGAGAACTTCTCCAAGATTGCCAAGCCTCTCTCCAACTTGCTGCAGAAGAATGTCAAGTACAACTGGTCTCCGGATTGTGATGTGGCATTCAAAACTCTCAAAGAAAAGCTCATCTCTGCTCCGGTTCTTACTCCTCCAGATGAGTCCAAGCCCTACGAAGTATTCTGTGATGCTTCTCTTCAAGGACTTGGTGGTGTTCTAATGAAAGACAAGAAAATTGTGGCATACACTTCTCGTCAATTGAAGCCAAGTGAGAAGAACTACGCCACACATGATCTTGAGCTAGCGGCAGTGGTACACGCCTTGATCACGTGGAGACACCTTCTGTTGGGCAGAAAGTGGACATCTTCACCGATCACAAGAGCTTGAAGTACATCTTCACACAGCCAAACCTAAACCTTCGCCAGACTTGTTGGGTTGAAATGATCCAAGAGTATGATCCAAGCATCGAATACACACCTGGCAAGGCCAATGTCATTGCAGATGCCTTGAGCAGAAAGGCATATTGCAATAGTCTCCTTATCAAGCCGTTTCAGCCTGAGCTTTGTGAAGCATTCAGGAAGCTCAACCTCCAAGTTGTTCCGCAAGGCTTTCTTGCAAATCTTCCAGTTGCTCCTACCTTGGAAGATCAGATCCGTGAGGCCCAACTCAATGATGCTATGGTGCAGAAAGTGAAACATGGTATTGCAAAGGGTACTCCCAAATACAAGTGCTATCGCATTGATGAGAAAGACACCTTGTTCTTTGAGGACAGACTTGTGGTTCCCAAGGGTGATCTCAGGAAGCTCATAATGAACGAAGCACATGACTCCCTCCTCTCGATTCATCCTGGAAGTTCCAAGATGTACCAAGACCTCAAGCAATCTTACTGGTGGACTCGCATGAAAAGGGAGATTGCCCAATTCGTGAATGAATGTGATGTCTGCAGAAGAGTGAAGGCAGAGCATCAACGTCCAGCCTGTCTCCTCCAACCTCTTCCTATTCCCGAGTGAAAATTCGACCACATTGAAATGGATTTCGTCACTGGGTTTCCCAAGTCCAAGAAGGGGAATGATTCTATCTTTGTGGTGATTGACAAGCTAACCAAAGTAGCTCACTTCCTTCCAGTCAAATAATCCATCAATGCAGCTCAGCTGGCAGAGTTGTACACTTCCAGAATTGTGTCCCTACATGGCATTCCTCAAGTTATCTCCTCAGACCGGGGAAGTTTGTTCACATCCAAGTTCTGGGACTCCTTTCAGTCTGCCATGGGCACTAAGATCCGTTTCAGCACTACGTTTCACCCTCAGACTAGTGGTCAAGTCGAAAGAGTGAACCAGATTCTAGAAGACATGCTCAGAGCTTGTGTTATCTCTTTTGGCATGAAGTGGGAAGATTGCCTTCTGTTTGCCTAGTTCTCTTACAACAACAGTTTCCAAGCAAGTGCCGGCAAAGCTCCGTTTGAAATCCTCTATGGCAGAAAGTGCCGTACTCCTCTCAACTGGTCCGAGAATGGTGAACGTCAACTTCTTGGCAATGACTTGATCTCAGAAGCCGAAGAAATGTGCAAAGTCATACATGAGAATCTCAAGGCCGCTCAGTAGCGTCAAAAGATCTACTATGACGGAAAGCATCGTGATTTGGATTTCAACATTGGGGATCATGTCTATCTCCATGTTTCTCCTATGAAAGGCACCCAAAGATTTGGTATCAAAGGCAATCTTGCTCCTAGATATGTGGGCCCTTTCAAGATCCTTGGCAAAAGAGGCGATCTAGCCTATCAACTTGAGCTCCCTTCCAACTTCGCTAATGTTCATGATGTGTTTCACGTGTCTCAACTTTGCAAGTGCTTCAAGACACCTGAACGCACCATTCCGTTCGAGGAGATTGATCTACAACAAGACTTGTCTTATTGCGAGCACCCCGTTGCTATTCTTGAAGAAACCGAGCGCAAGACCCGCAACAAGTCAATCAAGTTCTTGAAAGTTAAGTGGTCACACCATACCGACCGAGAAGCTACGTGGGAACGAGAAGATCACCTTCGTTCCGAGTACCCTTCCTTCTTCCAGTCCTAGATCTCGGGACGAGATCTTTTCGTAGTAGAGGAGAGTTTGTAATGCCCTAGATGTAACACTTTCCCAATATGGCAATATATAAACTTTGGCTTCATCAATTCCTTTCCGGGCTCTTCTCTCATTTCGGGTTTCGTCGTTTTGTCTTGTGCGTGTGTGCATTTCATCCATGTCATGTTGTCATGTGCATTGCATTGCATTTGTGTTGTCACTTACATCCGGTCCCACTCGTCTCTTCCCATTGTCCGTTTCGAGTTCCGATGCTCTCACACGTGCCCGTGGCATCCCCGAGTCCTTCTTTCGTGTGTGTTCGTGTAATGTTTCCGGAAGGGCATGAGACTTCTCGTGAGATGTTGTTTTGGTATGTGTAGGCCGCCTGTCAAGTTTTGTCGCGTTTGGAGTTCGTTTGGTACTCCAATGGTTAACCGAGTGGGCTAAAAGAAGCTCTTCTTTGAGGCCCAAGACCCCCTCCACAACAGCCCACCAACCCAGCACAACCCTTCCCATCATCTCGGTCGTCGAATTGTGATCGTGTGGCCGAAAACCGCTCCCCATTTGGAGTCTCCTAGCTCCTTGTGCCTATAAAAACGTCCCCCATGTCCATTTTTTCGTCCAAAAACCTAGCTCCACCGCTCCCTCCGCCGTCGGACACGTCCGGACCGAGCCGGACGCGTCCTCCCGCCACCCCCAGCCAATCGGAATGTGCCACGTGTCCGCCGCCGGTTCCCCGCCGCCGCTCCCACCGCGCGGGCCCGCCGGGCCCGAGGCCGGCCCCCGCGGCCCGCATCGCCAACCGCCGCATGCGCCTCACCTTCCCCGCCGCCGGTGCCCGCACCACCGCCGCCGGGCCGGTCGCTGCCGCCACCAGCTCGCCGAAGGACCTCACCCCGCCGCCCGAGCGGCGCACCGCCCCGCCGATCTCCTCCACCCACCTTCGCATCGGGCCGATCCGGTCGCCGCTCTGGGCCCCGACCCCCGCTGCTCCTCCGCCTCTGCTCCGGCCGCCGGGCGCCCAGGAGCTTGCCGCCGGCCCCGCCCGTCGATCTCCTCCTCCTCGCCGGAGCGAGGGCCGCCGTCGCCGTCGCCAATCCAATCGGGAAACCCTAACGGGTCCCGCGCCCGTAACCCGCTCCGCGACCCGCGACCCGATCCGCCAGTGGACCCGATCCGCGAGGTGATCCCCCCTGTTTTTTGCTAAGTCCTTTTGATCTTATTGTCTGATGGCATTTTGTGATGGCGATATCTTTTTGTGTGTATGTCCGATTTGTGCATATGATATGTCAAAAGGACCGTGGTGATGTGTACTACGTTTTGTTCCATTGTGTCATGCTTGTTTGAGTCCATCTAGATGTCTTAATCTTCGTGACAAGAGTGCTACTTGATATAAACTGCTGCTACTTGTTATTTTCATGCCATGTTTGAGATGTGATAACTTGGTGCATGTTTATCCAAATGAAGCAAATGAGATGTCAAAATGTTCATCATGAGATGCTCTACATGTTGGTTGCTGTAGCATGCATGTAAGGGTTATTATTGCCATGTTAAAGTTGGTTGCAAAAGTGCATGTGGCTGTTAGGTTTTGTAACTTGTTACGAGATGCTTAGTTGAGGAGCTCGTTGCTATTGATGTGTTTGTCCCCATGTCACATGCTCATATGTTTTAAATTCTCCATCATGTGATCTCTGCTGTGGTGCAAACCATTAGCCATGATATGCCTTGAGGTGACTTAAACATGCTCGCAAACATGCCATGCTAATGTTAATGTTTTAACACTTAGTGAAATTTCACTAAGCCTGGAATCTGTCATATCCTGATGCTATGTTTGCTTGATGCCCTAGGCAAATCCATGTTAGTTTTGGGGTGGCCATTGATCATTCCTTGTTGTATATGTTGTTGTCTATCCATCCATGCCCTCACTTGCTCATATGGGTTATTGTAGCTTATTTAATTCTTGCTCCCAAGTTGCTATAAAATATTACTGTCAGGTTTTTAACGTCATCATCAAAATGTTGTAGCTTGTTGCTGTTGATCCATGCCTCCTATGGAGTTGCTCAAATGGAGTTGTTTGCTGTAGGATATGTCTAATTCATGTCCATGCTACTTATCACCATGTTTGAGTGCTGTAGAGTATATATTTCTTGCTCCAAAGTTGCTATGTGGCTGTTAATTTCAGCTTTGCATTGTTTCTTGTTTCGAGTGTATGTATTGATTCGTTGCTCCGTTTTGAGCGTGCCCTACATGAAACTTGTGTGATTTTGCATGTAGAATCATAATATCATCTTGTTAACATGTTTGGAGTATGGTTGCTTGATGTTTGGGTGCATATTGCACCGTTGCCATGCTTAACTTGTTTTGCTCATATCTTTTAGACCGTAGCTCCGAATTAAACAAACTTTATATGAAACTTGACTAGAATTTCATGTAGATTATCATGGTGAATTTTAAATTGCTGTTTAACAACTTTAACTTAAGGTTTGTTCAGATCTGGACTAATTTCAAACTATGCATATGAGGACTTACCGGATTTGTCTTAAATAGTTTCCGGCCTCATTTAAACTTGTTGTTCTTATGTTGTTTCTCTGAGCTTCCTACCTTGCCATGTTTTGTGCCCTAAATAGACTTGTCTTGCATCCTACTTGCTTTAGCATATTGTCTTGTTCTTGTGTTGTTCTGGTGTGCTTCCTACTTTGACATGTTATGCATCCTAAGTGCATCTGCCGTGCATCCTAAGTGCATCATACGTGCATCCTATAGATTGTGCATTGCACCTTGTTTGATTTCGTGCCTCGTGTGTTCTTATGTTGAGTAGAGCCGGAAGCCGAGATCGAGTATGAGAACGAGGTTACTACCGAGGTTGAGAACGAGGAGCCGTCTTACGATCCCATCGACCACTCGACAGGCAAGATGACCTGACCCAGATATCATTACTATCTTTGCCTATTGCTAGAAGTCTCGCACTTTAGCTTATTGCCTCGATGCCCATGTTTTGTCTGTTAGGCTCCTATTGTAACCATGAATCTGTCTAACCACCCAACCTATGCAAGCCTTTGATTGGCTACGTAGGCTTCGCTCAGCCCCTCTTATAGCATCGCTAGTTGCAGGAGAAGATTTGAAGATTCTTGCTTCATGTTGAAGTTATTGTTGGGATATCACACTATATAAACTCTTAAACTAAATCATCTATATATTGGTAATGGGTGGAAGACTAAGCCTCTTGCTTGGTGATTTGTTCCACTCATGCCGCCCTAGGAACCGTATAAACCGGTGTTATGTTCCTTGATTTTGCGTTCCTCACACGGTTGGGGTTATGGGACCCCCTCGATAACCCGCTTAGCGCTAAAACTCTTCCAGAGAGGCCCGACATTGGTACTCCATTCGCCTAACAACTAAAACTTGCCGAGGGAGTAATTAACCCGAGGATTAATTAATCAACCCCCCTGGGCCAGTGCTCGTTTTGAGTGTTGGTCCAAACTAGAGTCGTGTGCGGTACCCCCCTTGGCAACTTGGGTTTTGGTCACTGTACGCTGTGCTCATCTGGTCGTGGCCTGAGACTAGATACGCGCGGCTACTATCAGGGTGTCGGCACGCCGGGAGGTCTTGCTGGATTAGTTTTACCTATGTCGGAATATCTTGAGCACGGGATTCCAAGAATACTCCGGCCTTCCCACCTTGGAGTTGCGACTCCGCGGTCGTGGGCTTGTAATGGGCCAAGTTGGAACACCCCTGCAGGGTTTTGAACTTTCGAAATTCGTGCCCGCGGTTATGTGGCAGATGGGAATTTGTTAATATCCGGTTGTAGAAAACTTGACACCATGTTCAGAACACACTACCAGCGTGAGTAACCATGACAGTCATTTTCCGAAAGGGGTTCGGGAAGTGAACACGGTGGGGTTATGATTGACGTGCTTAGATAGGATCACTTCGTGATCGCTTTGTCGCTCGTGGCACTTCTCTTCTCGATCTAAACACGTAAGCTAGTGCTAGTGCAGCTGCAACCTTTTATCTTTATTCAGCCTTGTTCCACACCCAAGGCTTAGATAGTTTTGCTACCCGGGAACGGGATTGCTGAGTCCTTCGTGGCTCACAGATTCTACACCACACCAGATGCAGGTACTATGGTGAACTACTCAGGTGACGGCATGGAGCTATACTGGGAGTATGATGAAGAACGTAGTCGATACTATGTGCACTATCCCAATGATCAGTAGTGGTTTCTATTTGGGGCGATTCGGACCTGTGGCTTTATGTATTTTGGTATCTTTCATTTGGATCTTCACTCGTAGTCGGGTTGTGATGTTATTTGGATGATGAATTGTTATGTAATGTATTGTGTGACGTGGCAAGTGTAAGCCAACTATCCTTTTGCAATTTCATCCCTATTTTTACATGAGTCGTGCAAAGATACCAAACTTGAGATCATTCCAGAATGGGCTTATACCTTTAAGTCGTGCCTTGACACGTAGGAGGTATAGTCCCATCCTGGGCATTACAGCCAGGGCTGGGCCGCGCGCCCCCCACCCCTTGGTCCAAATTGGACAAGGAAGGAGGGGGGGGTCGGCACCCCTTTCCTTCTCCTTCTCCCTCTCCATCCTTTCCCCCTTCTCCCTTTTCGTAGTTCCTACTAGGAATAGGATTGCAATCCTATTCCTAGTAGGATTGCTCCTCCTTGGCGTGCCACAAGGGGCCGGCCGGCCTACCCCCTTGCTCCTTTATATACGGGGGCAGGGGGGCACCCAAAGACACACAAGTTGAATTGTTTTAGCCATGTGCGGTGCCCCCTCCACAGAAACACACCTCGGTCATACTGTCGTAGTGCTTAGGCGAAGCCCTGCGCCGGTAACTTCATCATATCCGTCACCACGCCATCGTGTTGACGAAACTCTCCCGTGTAGCTCAACTGGATCAAGAGCTCGTGGGACGTCATCAAGCTGAACGTGTGCTGAACGCGGAGGTGCCGTACGTTCGGTACTTGATCGGTTGGATCGCGAAGAAAGTTCGACTACATCAACCGCGTCACTTGACACTTCCGCTCCCGGTCTACGAGGGTACGTAGACACACTCTCCCTCTCGTTGCCATGCATCTGGTAGATAGATCTTGCGTGATCGTAGGAAAATTTTAAAATACTACGTTCCCCAACAGTGGCATCATGAGCCAGGTCTATGCGTAGATGATATGCACGAGTAGAACTGTGATGCCCCCGATTTGTCCGTACACTAATCATGCACGCAATTGTGTACGACCAAGATCAGGGACTCACTGGAAGATATCACAACACAACTCTAGACACAAATTAAAATAATACAAGCTTTATATTACAAGCCAGGGGCCTCGAGGGCTCGAATACATAAGCTCGAAAACACAAGAGTTAGCGGAAGCAATAATATCTGAGTACAGACATAAGTTAAACAAGTTTGCCTTAAGAAGGCTAGCACAAAAGTAGCAATGATCGAAAAGGCAAGGCCTCCTGCCTGGGACCTCCTAACTACTCCTCGAAGCCGAACTCCACGTAGAAACATCATCGGGATCCTCTGGGTCCTGGACTCCACCACCTGGTTGCATAAACCTACCCGGCGATCCTCCCCTCGTCGCCCTGTGGGAAAGCGATCACCGGGTTGTATCTGGAACTTGTCTAGGTGTGTTTTATTAAGTATCTAGTTCTAGTTGTCATGAGGTCAGAGTACAACTCCGGGTCGTCCTTTTACCGAGGGACACGGCTATTCGAATAGATTAACTTCCCTGCAGGGGTGCACCACATAACCTAGCACTCTTGATCCCATTTGGCCGGACATACTTTCCAGGGTCATGCCCGGCCTCGGAAGATCAACACGTCGCAGCCCTACCTAAGCACAGCAGAGAGGTCAGCACGCCGGTCTAAACCCTAAGCGCACGGGGGTCTGGGCCCATCGCCCAATGCACACCTGTGTGTTGCGAGGGCGGCCGGTAAGCAGACCTAGCCTCTCCTAATACCAGAGTAGGCTTTCCAGTCCAATCCGGCGCGCGCCGCTAAGTCGCTGACGTCAAAAAGGCTTCGGCTGATACCACGACGTCGAGTGCCCATAACTGTTCCCGCGCAGCTGGTTAGTGCGTATAGACCAAATGGCCAGACTCAGATCAAATATCCAAACTCGTTAAGCGTGTTATTATGAAATAACCGCGGACAACGACCAGGGCCAGGCCCACCTGTCTCCTAGGTGGTCGCAACCCGCCCTGTCGCTCCGCCACAAAGTAACCATCAGGGGGCTGTCGGGAACCCAGGCCCACCACTACCTGGGTGGAACCACCTGCCCCTTCAGCCCCCATCTCCGAATCATCATCATGTGTATGTAAAGTATGTATATAGTATATACCCGTGATTACCACCCGAGTGATCACGACCCGATGGTATAGCATGGCAGACGGACAAGAATGAAGGGCCACTGATGGAATACTAGCATCCTATACTAAGCATTAGGATGGCAGGTACAGGTATCAACAGTTGTAGCAGCAATGACAGGCTATGCAACAGAGTAGGAGTAACCGAACAGTAACATGCTACACTACTCTAATGCAAGCAGTAGAGAGAAGAATAGGCGATATCTGGTGATCAAAGGGGGGGGGCTTGCCTGGAAGCCCTGCAGACGAAAGGAATCTTCGGAGGCGTAGCCGTAGTCGAACACCGAAGCACCAATGGTCTCGGGGTCTATCACAGTATCGGAGTCTACCGAAAATAAGCAACGAAGGGGAAACAAATAAATAACAGAGCAAACAATAGCATCACAAAGCATAACATGGCAAAAGGCGGTGCTACGTGTGACCTAACGCGGTAGGAGGTGATACTGGCAAGGATGAAAAACATCCGGGAAAGTATTCCCGGTGTTTCACGTTTTCGGGCAGATGAAACGGAGGGGGAATGTTGCACGTTCGGTATGATAGAGATGTGTGGCGGACGAACGGACCGCGTATTCGGGTTCGTCTCGTCGTTCTGAGCAACTTTCATGTACAAAGTATTTTCATCCGAGTTACGGTTTAAAAGATATGATTTTCTAAAGTTTTTATTAATTTCTGGAATTTATTTAATTAATTTAATTCAATATTATCCAGAATAGTGCATGCTGACATCAGCATGACGTCAGCAGTCAACAGTGGGTTGACTGGTCAAGCTGATGCGTGGGGCCCGCGTGTCATTGGCTGTAATCTAACTAACAATTTCGTTAGATTAATTATGTTTTAGTTAATTATAGATTAGGTTAATTAACGATTAGATTAATCTAAATGTGATCAATTAACTTAATTAATTTTTTAATTAACTAATTAATTAATATATTTATTTATTTAATTTTATTATTGTTTTTTTTAATCTTTTTTTTCGTTCTGGGGGGGCGGGGCCCCCTGTCATTGGCCCAGAGGGCCATACGGGTGTTGGGCGCTACGGGCGCACGGGCTAGCGGCCTAACGGGCAGAGGGGCACGGGCGCCGGGCGCCGTCGGGGCGGACCCGAGCGACGGCCGCGGCGAGGAGCCGGCCATAGGCGCGGGCCGGGGCGGCCACGGCGGGGCGCCGGCCGACGCGCTGGTCGGGGCGGCCGCGACGGGGGCGCAGGCCCCAGGCGCTGGCCTGTGCGGCCATGGCGGGGGCGCCTGCCCCAGGCTGGGCGGGGCGGCCAGGGCGCGGGCGAGGCCAGGCGAAGGTGGGCACGGGCAGGAGCGGCCAGGGGGCGCGAGCGCGGCCAGGGGCCCGTGGCGAAGTGCAGGGAACACGATGAGGGCGAGCTCACAGAGAGATCCATGAGCGGCCGCCGAACATGGGAACGGAGTTAGGGGCACGGCGAGGCGAGCTGGGGGACTTGTCGGCATCTTGGGAGAACCAGGAGCACGAGCTACGGTCTGCACGGTGTGGACGGGAGCGCCCACAGCAATCACAACGACGGCAACATGGCCACGGCCGGACCATTTCTACGGCGCTAGCTAGCTATGGTACGAGCGCGAGAGAAGAGTGAGAGGGAATCGAAGTGGAGCTCACGGTGAGCCTGTAGAGGTGCAAGACGGCCTCGGGGACGCTCCAGTGAGGTCGAATCGAAGACGGCGAGCGTCGGGCCAGAGCTTGAAGACGATGTCGATCCCGACGATGTAGTGGCTCCCGGCTCCAACTTGTGTACGTCGTTGAAGGAGTGAACGTCGGCGAAGCTCGTGGACGAGGTGCCTGGGCGCGGGGAGCTCAGTGGACACGTGAACGCCGGAGGCCATGGCGACGACGACGCGGGTGTGTGTGGGAGAGAGTGAAGCGGCGCGGGTGGAGGGGGAGTGAGGGTCTAGGGTTCGAGAGGCTCGGGGGGTCGAGGGGATCTTGTAGGTCGCTGGGGATGCGGCGGATGGCTGCCCCATGGTCAATCCGAGCTAGGGACGTCGCACGGGCGTCCACCGCGTCGCCGGTGAGCAGTAGGAAGGGGAAGACCCCCTGGTGGGCTGGGCCTGCTCGGGCGGACGGCTGGCCTGGGGGTGGCCGGTTGGGACACATGGTCCAGGGGAGAGAAGGGGGCCCCTTTGTTTTCCTTTACTATATTTCCCTTTTAGTTTACTTTTCTTTTATTCTGTTTTACCATTCTTTCCTATTGTTTTAGTTTCTGTAAAATACACTCGTAGCATCTAAATTGGTATTTCAACTTAGTCCATAGTCAACAAGAGTCTAGTCCTCAATCAATTAGTTTGACCTTTTATTAATTACAAAAGGTATTTAAATAATTGTTTTTACTATTGTTTTATATATCTTATAGTATTTAAGAATTTTAATAAGGTGTGGTTTCTCTACCATAATTACCTATGCAATATTTGGTTCATTCCAAACATTTTAGTTTTAATATTTGAAAACCTTTATTGCTTGTCTTTATTTTAAATTTGAAATTTGAATCGGTTCAGAACCAACAAGAGATTAGCAATAGTAATCATGGTGACGTGGCATCATTACTAGAGTGTTACTGTAGCGTGATTACCCGGGCGTCACAATTCTCCTCCACTACAAGAAATCTCGTCCCGAGATTTAGGAAGGGGGTAAGGGAGAAAATTCTGGTTACGAAATTCTAACGGATCTTCTCGGTCTTGATTGTCCTCATTGAAGAGGTTGATTCCTTTCGTTGATGTCTTTATTTCTCTGCTTCAAGTCATCGTGATTAAGTCGTCATCCTTTCTTCGGGGTCTCCATCGTCCTACGAACGCGACCAGGGGGGAAACTCTGGAGAAGCGTATCTCCACGAAGTCTGTGCATACGACGGCGAATTCAGAAAGTGATGTACGAAGTACCCTACGAGTAGTATCTCAGTGAATGCATTGAGAACAATAAGTGATGGTACCAAGGTTTCAATCGGGTAGGCAGTCATTTGATGCCTAACCAGAAGCTGGAATGGGGTCTTAATCAACGAGAACCATATGGTGTTTGATACCAGGATGAAACATGGTATAATTTAGCTCGTGAATTACACACGAAGCCAAGTGCAAAGAATACATTAGAATCAGGGTTGTTCAGAAGAGTCAGGTTTCGATCCAGTGGACCTGTGGGTTATGGGCCCACCATGTGGGTTGAAAATAGGAAGGGTGGTGAGATCTTGCACATTCGCGACAGGGAGGCATATCAGTGGATAGCTTGTCAGCTATGTTGGAACAAGGTCAATACCAAGGACGAGGAACGCATAGGACCATTTTCCCGCTCGTTGAACGAGGCGAACCAATAGGCAAAGTTCTCGTCCCTCGATGGTTACCGGAATGTTATGAACAATAGTAACAAGTTCTTACTGACGGAGTTATACACCAAGGTGTTTACCTAAGCAGAAAATTATTACTGCTTAGATTATATGTAGATCAAGGAAAGGTTAAACAAACAAATGGAAAGGAAAATTGTGATTACACACAATTAATAGGAGTATATCCATCCCATGGACAAGAAGAACATGGCAAGCATGGTAGGAGAGCAAGTACACAAACATTCAGATAAAGAGGCGAGGATTAATCAAGACATTACCATACAACGGTGTTCGGATAACTGACCAAGAAACATTTAGCATTGGGCTTCAAATGCTCTTGCTGAAAATCGGAGTACCGCAGGCATGCTTCGAGATAGCATTGGCATGGTCTTGAAGCAAAGGTCGGACTTAGATACACAAAGGATTCATCAGGAACAACTTATAGAATAAGTCTTATAATTTCCTCCTGGAAGAATGATTATCGTTGCGAACGAGAATTATAATGATAGGTCCTCCAACTAGGGGTGCTAGGCATGACATCATATTACCGGGTCATCAAAGGACCAACATTATAACTACTGGAAAGTTGTCCCAACCATCATATCTGGCCGAGATTCAGATACGATTGGTGTCATGATACCCCAAACTCAGGATGTTCTAGAAGAAAAGGTGCAACACAAATCGACGAAATGACATTGCAAGATTCTCGGGAAATGAACTATGGGAGTGGGTTCCCGAAACAATAGTTCATCATCAAACCAAGGAGAGGATGAGGAGGTGGCTGATGGGCTCAACAACAATTCATCGAGAATTCCAAACGGATGGATTTCCACAATAATGTGAATAAGAAGGTGACACTTGTCAACTCAAATGATATAATGTTGTATGCTCGAGGAAAAACATACACCATTAACCATTAGTTGAAAGGTGTGCCCGAATATGACCTTAGGCAGAAAGATCAATGTCAGAGTGACGATTCAATAACCAACAGCCTAAGAATGAACTGTCGATCGTAAACTTCAAAGCAATTGGGTTGCTAGGAGTACAGAACTCAAGCAGCATCGCTAGCATATTGGTATCCCGGCTAAAAACAACACGGGGACCAAGGAAGAATGGTGATGGTGAGTAGTATCATCATACCGAGAATTTCTAAGAGATGGAGCAATCCCCACCACATTCTCGACATAAAAGACAGTAGTACTTCAAGGCAGAACACAACACTTGATGGAGAGCAAGTTGTATTTATAATGTGGACAAGTTCGCGATGAAAGGAAGCCAAGGGTGTTGTCGATGATAATAAAAATCATCGAGGGCACGGAGGGGATTTCTCATTACGAACACAGTTGACATCTCAGAAGAAGTCAAAGTGTTGAAGGTGATCCGACACATTTGTCGGGAGGTTTCAAGAGGATGCAATCAAACAACAACGGCAACAAGCAAGGGAATGACGAAGTGGCAAGTTATAGGATCAATAAATAAGATGCAAGCTCGGAACCAAGGTTGCCTTTCAAGACAAGTAACATGAGGTTGAAAGCTCGACGTAAGTTGTGCTCAATCTCTGAAGAATTCATGCACCAAAGAAGGACGAGGAAGCATAGTCAAAGATAGCTAGACAAGGGATGTACCCGACAGTCTAGGAATAAAACCAGATTGAGTTTAAAAATTTCCCAGTAACATCTACTAGGGGAGTTGAATTTTTAGAGCAGATTTGATTTACTAAACGGTGTCCTCGGTTGACGGCAACCTAGAACCCGTAGAGTGATTACGACAAGCAAAGGTATTACTTCATCAAAAGTTCAAAAGGTGTGGTGAAAAGGCATGATATCCTCGAGATATCAGAGGGTAAATTCGAAGGTAGAACACGATAGAAGTAGAACCGAGTCATTGACCCGTGACAGTAGATACTTCAACCTTGCCAAAAATAGACGAGGCACTGAAATGAATTTCCATCAGATATATTAGATCAGGAAAGCATGGTCGGAACCATAACTGTAATGAATCAATTCAAGAATACCGAAAGAATTATTTAGATGAAAAATCATTTTGCAAGAAGCTCCCGAGACGGTCTACATCATTTTCATGGGCATGAACACAAAGTTCAAGGTCGACTCCCACTTCTTTAATGCGTATCATTTCATTCACCTCTCGCTTTGATAAAACTGTAGTGTTCGAAATTTATCTGGTAGAACACCGTAAGAGTAAGACTTGTGAAAACTTTCGGGTTCTCACGGATTAGGGGAAGGCATAGGTTCAACCCATCGGGCATCCTAGTAACATATACCACAAGTTGCAAAAAGTAAATACTCAAGCTCAAAAGGAGAGTATGGTTGGCCAAGCAGAGGATACAGTTTACCAAAGGCATTATGTATCAGTGGAAGAACTCACAAGGTGATTGAATATGAAGGACACTGTCGGATAACAATCCAACAATGGATCGGGCGATCCACAACGGAGCTGATGTGAGTATCGGTACTCACTCAGAGGAAGAAAGAATGCAGAGGCATTAGATTCAAGAATCATCTTATCAGTCTGATGCTTAAATGGAAAGAAATTATGGTTTCCAAAATGAAGGATCAGAAGCAGACGCTCTGATCAAGATGGATAAGTCGAAAACACTTAGTTGGACAATCAACAAAGGTTTGATTTGCCGAGAACCAACTCATGTCCGGAATGACGTCTGAGCCGAAAAGATAATTTTATAAAGGATAACCTGATGACTGCGTGCATACGCACACATTGAATCAATAGGCTCAAAATGGCTAAGACAAGGGATATTAACGAAGGCTACTAGTCATATGGAACTAACCATAATGCAAACAGGCAAGAACTTCAAGAGTAATAGGCTGCAGAGGATTTTCGAAAGATCGAAAAGTATTCCGAAGGATTTTGTGAGACACATGATCAATTGAGAAGGACGGATCCTCGATAAATGTGAGGAAATAACCATAAGGGTTTTCATGTGAAATAAAACTGCAAGACAGTAAACTCAAAGGATTCTCGATAGAACGGAGAATATTTCGAGGCATCTTGTAACAACAAGAGCGACGAGGAATGATCATGAGAATGATAAGGGCATACAGATATCCATAGGGATATATCGGTGGCAGTGAATTGCAAAGGTGATGAGCACAAGTTTTCGGGTTAACAACGGAGAGTATCTTCAGGGTCTTCTGGTGCAGCAGACGATCGTCGGTAATAAGGTGTTCTCCGGGTGAAAGTGATAACGAGATCCTAATGTTAGATTTTGCAAAATTCATTTATCCCGAATAGAAGAGAGATCAGAGTCCCAGAGTATAGACGAGGAGTAAAAGATCCTAATACCACCCATTGGTGATGTGGGCCCGTAAGCCACACAACAAGTTAGTAAATTTGCTTTTCAAAGACTAGACTCAACTTCGGCCAAGGAGTTGGAAAGGGGGATTCCTACAGGCAGTCGGCTCTGATACCAACTTGTGACGCCCCCGATTTGTCCGTACACTAATCATGCACGCAAATGTGTACGACCAAGATCAGGGACTCACTGGAAGATATCACAACACAACTCTAGACACAAATTAAAATAATACAAGCTTTATATTACAAGCCAGGGCCTCGAGGGCTCGAATACATAAGCTCGAAAACACAAGAGTTAGCGGAAGCAATAATATCTGAGTACAGACATAAGTTAAACAAGTTTGCCTTAAGAAGGCTAGCATAAAAGTAGCAATGATCGAAAAGGCAAGGCCTCCTGCCTGGGACCTCCTAACTACTCCTCGAAGCTGAACTCCACGTAGAAACATCATCGGGATCCTCTGGGTCCTGGACTCCACCACCTGGTTGCATCATCCGAGAAGAAAGGAAGAAAGGGGGAAAAAGGGGGAGAAAAGCAATCGTGAGTACTCATCCAAAGTACTCGCAAGCAAGGATCTACACTACATATGCAAAGATATATGTGTAAAGGGGTAATATCTGTGGGTTGAACTGCAGAATGCCAGAATAAGAGGGGGATAGCTAATCCAATCGAAGACTACGCTTCTGGCAATCTCCATCTTGCAGCAGTAGAAGAGATTAGATGGAATAGTAACAAGCGTCAAAGCTTCTGGCAGCCTCCGTCTTGAGTAGCTGAAGAGTTCACCAAGTAACATCGTATAGCATAAACCTACCCGGCGATCCTCCCCTCGTCGCCCTGTGGGAAAGCGATCAGCGGGTTGTATCTGGAACTTGTCTGGGTGTGTTTTATTAAGTATCTAGTTCTAGTTGTCATGAGGTCAGAGTACAACTCCGGGTCGTCCTTTTACCGAGGGACACGGCTATTCGAATAGATTAACTTCCCTGCAGGGGTGCACCACATAACCCAGCACGCTTGATCCCATTTGCCCGGACACACTTTCCAGGGTCATGCCCGGCCTCGGAAGATCAACACGTCGCAGCCCTACCTAAGCACAGCAGAGAGGTGAGCACGCCGGTCTAAACCCTAAGCGCACGGGGGTCTGGGCCCATCGCCCAATGCACACCTGCGCGTTGCAAGGGCGGCCGGTAAGCAGACCTAGCCTCTCCTAATACCAGAGTAGGCTTTCTAGTCCAATCCGGCGCGCGCCGCTAAGTCGCTGACGTCAAAAAGGCTTCGGCTGATACCACGACGTCGAGTGCCCATAACTGTTCCCACGCAGCTGGTTAGTGCGTATAGACCAAATGGCCAGACTCAGATCAAATATCCAAACTCGTTAAGCGTGTTATTATGAAATAACCGCGGACAATGACCAGGGCCAGGCCCACCTGTCTCCTAGGTGGTCGCAACCCGCCCTGTCGCTCCGCCACAAAGTAACCATCAGGGGGCTGTCGGGAACCCAGGCCCACCACTACCTGGGTGGAACCACCTGCCCCTTCAGCCCCCATCTCCGAATCATCATCATGTGTATGTAAAGTATGTATATAGTATATACCCGTGATCACCACCCGAGTGATCACGGCCCGATGGTATAGCATGGCAGACGGACAAGAATGAAGGGCCACTGATGGAATACTAGCATCCTATACTAAGCATTTGTTGGAAATATGCCCTAGAGGCAATAAAAAAAGAGTTATTATTATATTTCCTTGTTCATGATAATCGTTTATTATCCATGCTATAACTGTATTGATTGGAAACTCAAATACACGTGTGGATGAATAGACAGACTTTGTGTCCCTAGTGAGCCTCTACAGGACTAGCTCGTTGATCAAAGATGACCGCGGTTTCCAGGTCATAGACATGAGTTGTCATTTGATAACGGGATCACATCATTAGAAGAATGATGTGATGGACGAGACCCAAACGTTAAACATAGCTTATGATCGTGTCAGTTATCGCTATAGTTTTCTGCATGTCAAGTATAAAGTTCCTATGACCATGAGATCATGTAACTCACTGACACCGTAGGAGTGCTTTGTGTGTGCCAAACGTCACAACGTAACTGGGTGACTATAAAGGTACTCTACAGGTATCTCCGAGGGTGTCTGTTGAGTTGACATGGATCGAGACTGGGATTTGTCACTCCGTGTGACGGAGAGGTATCTCCGGGCCCACTCGGTAATACGTCATCTCAATGAGCTCAAAGTGACTAAGTGGTTAGTCACGGGATTATGTATTACGGTAACGAGTAAAGAGACTTGCCGGTAACGAGATTGAACTAGGTATAGAGATACCGACGATCGAATCTCGGGCAAGTAACATACCGACGAGACAAAGGGAACTGTATACGGGATTGCCTGAATCCTTGACATCGTGGTTCATCCGATGAGATCATCGAGAAACATGTGGGAACCAATATGGGTATCCAGATCCCGCTATTGGTTATTGACCTGGGAGTGTCTCGGTCATGTCTACATGGTTTCCGAACCCGCAGGGTCTACACACTTAACGTTCGGTGACGCTAGGGTTGTTAGTGAGAAAAGTGCATGGTTACCGAAGGTTGTTCGGAGTCCTGGATGAGATCCCGGACATGACGAGGGTCTCCGGAATGGTCCGGAGACGAAGATTGATATATAGGATGAAAGGTTTCGGAGTCCAGAAGTGTTCCGGGGAGCATCGGGAAATCGGCGGACGACCGAAAGGGGTTTCGGGGGTTCCGGAAGTAGTTCTGGGCCTAATGGGCCACAAGGGGGGACACCACAGCCATCAGGGGGCTGTGCGCCCCCCCTGGGCCCTCTCCTTGTGCGCCAAGGGAGGTGGGACCCCCTAGGGTGGCCGCACCCCCTTAGCCTTGGGGGGCAAGGCACCTAGGGGGGGAAACCCTAGGGCCTGCCTTGGCCGCCGCCCCTCCCCTTGCCCTGGCCGCCAGCCCCCTAGGGGAAACCCTAGGGCGCCTCCCTCTCCTCCTTCCCCCTATATATAGAGAGGTAGAGGGAGGGCAGCCAACACAAGTTCGTGCCTCGGTGCTGCCCTCCCTCTCCCACAACATCTTCTTCTCCCGCGGTGCTTAGGCGAAGCCCTGCTGGAGTTCTTCTCCACCATCACCACCACGCCGTCGTGCTGCCGGTTCTCCATCAACCTCTCCTCCACCCCTTGCTGGATCAAGAAGGAGGAGATGTCCCCGAGCCGTACGTGTGAAGAACGCGGAGGCACCGTTGCTTCGGTGCTAGGATCTTCGGCGATCTGAATCGCGGCGAGTACGACTCCATCAACCGCGTTCTTAACGCTTCCGCTTAGCGATCTACAAGGGTATGTGGATCCTACTCTCCCCTCGTAATTGCATCTACTAGATTGATCTTGGTGAACGTAGAGAAAAATTTTTGTTTTCCATGCAACGTTCCCCAACAGTGGCATCATGAGCTAGGATCTTGCGTAGATGCTTTCTCGAGTAGAACACAAAAGGGTTTGTGGCGTTGATGTTTAAATTGCTGCCCTCCTTAGTCTTTCTTGATTCAGCGGTATTATGGGATGAAGCGGCCCGGACCAACTTTACATGTCCACGTACATGAGACCGGTTCCATCGACAGACATGTGACTTTTGTTGCATAAGATGGCTGGCGGGTGTCTGTCTCTCCTATCTTAGTTGAATCGGAATAGAACAAGGCGGTCCTTGTAGAAGGTTAAATAGCAACTTGAATATCACCGTTGTGGTTTTGCGTAGGTAAGAAGCGTTCTTGCTAGATACCCATAGCAGCCACGTAAAACATGCAACATCAAATTAGAGGATGTCTAACTTGTTTTTGCAGGGTATGTATGTGATATGATATGGCCAATGACATGATGAGATATATTTGATGTATGAGATGATCATGTTGTAATAGTTAATATCGACTTGCATGTCGATGCATACGGCAACCGGCAGGAGCCATAGGGTTGTCTTTAATTTTTGTATGACCTGCGTGTCAATCATTAAGCGCTTTGTAATGCTTTACTTTATCGCTAAACGGTAGCAATAGTAGTAAGAGCATGGTGGGCGCCGACAACCCCGATGGCGACACGATGATGGAGATCATGATGATGGGGATCATGGTGTGGCGCCGGTGACGATGGAGATCATGCCGGTGCTTTGGAGATGGAGATCAAAAGCACGAGTTGATGGCCATATCATGTCACTTATGATTTGCATGTGATGTTAATCCTTTTATGCATCTTATTTTGCTTAGGACGACGGTAGCATTATAAGATGATCCTTCACTAAAATTTCAAGATAAAATTGTGCTCCCCCCGAGTGTGCGCCGTTGCGAAGGTTCGTCGTTTCGAAGCACCACGTGATGATCGGGTGTGATAGACTCTACGTTCGCATACAACGGGTGCAAGCCAGTTTTGCACATGCAGAACACTCGGGTTAGACTTGACGAGCCTAGCATGTACAGACATGGCCTCGGAACACGGAGGACCGAAAGGTCGAGCATGAGTCATATAGTAGATATGATCAACATGTTGATGTTCACCATTGACACCACCTCATCTCACGTGATGATCGGACTTGGGTTGGTGAATTTGGATCATGTCACGCTCGAATGACCAGAGGGATGTCAATTTGAGTGGGAGTTATAAATAATTTGATTAGGTAATAACTCACTTATCATGAACAATAGTCTAAATATGTCTTTGCAAATTTTTGGTTGTAGATGGCTCGCGCAGTAGCTCCCCTGAATTTTAATGCGTTCCTAGAGAAAGCTAAACTGAAAGATGACGGGAGCAACTTTGTGGACTGGCTCCGCAATCTGAGGATCATCCTCACAGCTTCCCAAAAGGTTTATGTCCTAAATGCACCGCTAGGTGAACCCCCCCGCTCCTGGAGCCTCTGCGGACGTTATGAACGTCTGGCAGACGCGTTCGGATGACTATTCGATAGTGCAGTGTGCCATGTTGTACGGCTTGGAAGGAGGACTTCAAAGGCGTTTTGAACGTCATGGTGCATATGAGATGTACACGGAGTTGAAGTTCATCTTTGAAAAGAATGCTAAGATCGAGAGGTATGAGACCACCGATAAATTCTTTGCTTGTAAGATGGAGGAGAATTCGTGTGTCAGTGAGCACTTGCTGAAGATGTCTGGGTACTATACCCGCATAGCTGATCTGGGACTTGTGTTCCCGGATGAGGCTATCATTGACAGAATTCTCCAGTCACTCCCTCCAAGCTACAAGAGCTTCGTGCAGCAGTATAACATGCAAGGGATGAACAAAACCATCGCCGAGCTGTTCTCGATGCTGAAAGTCGCTGAGGCAGACATCCAGAAGGAGTATCAAGTGTTGATGGTCAATAAAACCACCAGTTTCAAGAAGAATGGCAAGGGCAAGAAGGGTAACTCTAAGAAGGGTGGCAAAGCAGTTGCTAATCCAGTGAAGAAACCCAAGGCTGGGCCCAAGCCAGAGACTGAGTGTTTCTATTGCAAGGGGAACGGCCACTGGAAGCGGAACTGCCCCAAGTATCTGGCGGACAAGAAGGGGGCCAACAACAACAAAGGTATATATGATATACATGTTATTGATGTGTACCTTACCAACTCTCGTTGTAGTGCCTGGGTATTTGATACCAGTTCGGTTGCTCACATTTGCAACTCTAAACAGGAACTGCGGAATAAACGGAGGCTGGCGAAGGACGAAGTGACGATGCGCGTGGGAAATGGTTCCAAGGTTGATGTGATCGCCGTCGGCACGCTCGCTCTTCGATTACCATCGGGATTAGTTATGAACCTGAATAATTGTTATTTAGTGCCTGCGTTAAGCATGAACATTATATCTGGATCTTGTTTATTGCGAGACGGTTACTCATTTAAGTCAGAGAATAATGGTTGTTCTATTTATATGAGTAATATCTTTTATGGTCATGCACCCGAAGTTAGGGGTTTATTCTTATTGAATCTCGATAGTGATGATACACATGTTCATAACATTGATGCCAAAAGATGTAGAGTTGATAATGATAATACCACTTTCTTGTGGCACTGCCGTCTGGGTCATATCGGCGTAAAACGCATGAGGAAGCTCCATACTGATGGACTTTTGGAGTCTCTTGATTTTGAATCACTTGACACGTGCGAGCCGTGCCTCATGGGCAAGATGACAAGGACCCCGTTTTCAGGGACAATGGAACGGGCAAGTGACTTATTGGAAATCATACATACTGATGTGTGCGGTCCGATGAGTGTAACGGCGCGCGGTGGATATCGTTATTTTCTCACCTTCACAGACGACTTAAGTAGATATGGGTATATTTACTTGATGAAGCATAAGTCTGAAACTTTTGAAAAGTTCAAGCAATTTCAGAGTGAAGTTGAAAATCATCGTAACAAGAAGATCAAGTTCCTACGATCTGATCGAGGGGGAGAATATCTGAGTTATGAGTTTGGTGATCACTTAAGAAAATGTGGAATTGTTTCACAGTTGACGCCACCTGGAACACCACAGCGTAATGGTGTGTCCGAACGTCGTAATCGAACCCTATTAGATATGGTACGTTCTATGATGTCTCTTGCCGATTTGCCACTATCGTTTTGGGGATATGCGTTAGAGACAGCTGCATTCACTTTAAATAGGGCTCCATCTAAGTCCATTGAGACAACACCGTATGAACTGTGGTTTGGTAAGAAACCTAAGTTGTCTTTTCTCAAGGTTTGGGGTTGCGATGCTTATGTCAAAAGGCTTCAGCCAGAAAAGCTCGAACCCAAAGCGGACAAATGTGTCTTCATAGGATACCCAAAAGAAACAGTTGGGTACACCTTCTATCTCAGATCTGAGGGCAAAGTGTTTGTCGCTAAGAACGGGTCCTTTCTCGAGAAAGAGTTTCTCTCGAAAGAATTGAGTGGGAGGAAGGTAGAACTTGATGAGGTTATTGAACCTCTGCTTCAACCAGAGAGTAGCGCAGCACAGAAAGATGTTTTTGTGGAGCCTGCAGAGGTTGAAGAGGAAGCCAATGATGATGATCAAGGAGCTTCTGATCAAGTTACTACCGAACCTCGTAGGTCGACAAGGGTACGCACTGCACCTGAGTGGTATGGTAACCCTGTCTTGGAGGTCATGTTGTTAGACAACGGTGAACCTACGAGCTATGGAGAAGCGATGGTGGGCCCGGATTCCGACAAATGGTTAGAGGCCATGAAATCCGAGATGGGATCCATGTATGAAAACAAAGTATGGACTTTGGAAGTATTACCTGAAGGGCGGAAGGCCATTCAGAATAAATGAGGAAGACGGACGCTGACGGTAATGTCACCGTGTATAAAGCTCGACTTGTGGCAAAGGGTTTTTCACAAGTTCAAGGGATTGACTACGATGAGACTTTCTCACCCGTAGCGATGCTTAAATCCGTCCGAATCATGTTAGCAATAGCTGCATATTTCGATTATGAAATTTGGCAGATGGATGTCAAAACAGCGTTCCTTAACGGTTTTCTTAAGGAAGAGTTGTATATGATGCAACCGGAAGGTTTTGTCGATCCAGAGAATGCTGACAAAGTATGCAGGCTCCAGCGTTCCATTTATGGGCTGGTGCAAGCATCTCGGAGTTGGAATCTTCGCTTTGATGAGGTGATCAAAGCGTTTGGGTTTGTACAAGTTTACAATGAAGCTTGTATTTACAAGAAAGTGAGTGGGAGCTCTATAGCGTTTCTAATATTATATGTGGATGACATATTGCTGATTGGAAACAATATAGAATTTTTGGATAGCGTGAAGGGGTATTTGAACAAGAGTTTTTCGATGAAGGATCTCGGTGAAGTTGCTTTCATATTGGGCATCAAGATCTATAGAGATAGATCAAGACGCTTGATAGGACTTTCACAAAGTACATACCTTGATAAAGTTTTGAAGAAGTTCAAAATGGATCAATCCAAGAAGGGGTTCTTGCCGGTATTGCAAGGTACAAAGTTGAGTAAGACTCAATGCCCAGTGACTGCGGAAGATAGAGAAAAGATGAGTGTCGTCCCCTATGCTTCAGCCATAGGCTCTATCATGTATGCAATGCTGTGCACAAGACCAGTTGTCAGCCTTGCCATAAGTATGGCCGGAAGGTTTCAAAGTAATCCTGGTATGGATCACTGGACAGCGGTCAAGAATATCCTAAAGTACCTGAAAAGGACTAAGGAGATGTTTCTCGTTTATGGAGGTGATCAAGAGCTCGTCATAAAGGGTTACGTCGATGCAAGCTTTGACACTGATCCGGATGACTCTAAGTCTCAAACCGGATACGTATATATTCTCAACGGGGGAGCGGTAAGCTGGTGCAGTTCCAAGCAGAGCGTGGTAGCTGATTCTACATGTGAAGCGGAGTATATAGCTGCCTCGGAGGCGGCAAAGGAAGGTGTCTGGATGAAGGAGTTCATGACAGATCTTGGAGTTGTGCCTAGTGCACTGAACCCAATGACTCTGTTCTGTGACAACACTGGTGCCATTGCTCTAGCCAAGGAACCAAGGTTTCACAAGAGGACCAGACACATAAAGCGACGCTTCAATTCCATCCGCGATTCGGTCAAGGAGGAGGACATAAACATTTGCAAAGTACACACGGATTTGAATATTGCAGATCCGTTGACTAAGCCTCTTCCACGGGCTAAGCACGATCAACACCAAGACTCTATGGGTGTTAGATTCATTACCTTGTAATGCTAGATTATTGACTCTAGTGCAAGTGGGAGACTGTTTGAAATATGCCCTAGAGGCAATAATAAAAGAGTTATTATTATATTTCCTTGTTCATGATAATCGTTTATTATCCATGCTATAATTGTATTGATTGGAAACTCAAATACATGTGTGGATAAATAGACAGACTTTGTGTCCCTAGTGAGCCTCTACAGGACTAGCTCGTTGATCAAAGATGACCGCGGTTTCCAGGTCATAGACATGAGTTGTCATTTGATAACGGGATCACATCATTAGGAGAATGATGTGATGGACGAGACCCAAACGTTAAACATAGCTTTTGATCGTGTCAGTTATCGCTATAGTTTTCTGCATGTCAAGTATAAGTTCCTATGACCATGAGATCATGTAACTCACTGACACCGTAGGAGTGCTTTGTGTGTGCCAAACGTCGCAACGTAACTGGGTGACTATAAAGGTACTCTACAGGTATCTCCGAGGGTGTCTGTTGAGTTGACATGGATCGAGACTGGGATTTGTCACTCCGTGTGACGGAGAGGTATCTCCGGGCCCACTCGGTAATACGTCATCTCAATGAGCTCAAAGTGACTAAGTAGTTGGTTACGGGATTATGTATTACGGTAACGAGTAAAGAGACTTGCCGGTAACGAGATTGAACTAGGTATAGAGATACCGACGATCGAATCTCGGGCAAGTAACATACCGACGAGACAAAGGGAACTGTATACGGGATTGCCTGAATCCTTGACATCGTGGTTCATCCGATGAGATCATCGAGAAACATGTGGGAACCAATATGGATATCCAGATCCCGCTATTGGTTATTGACCTGGGAGTGTCTCGGTCATGTCTACATGGTTTCCGAACCCGCAGGGTCTACACACTTAACGTTCGGTGACGCTAGGGTTGTTAGTGAGAATAGTGTATGGTTACCGAAGGTTGTTCGGAGTCCCGGATGAGATCCCGGACATGACGAGGGTCTCCGGAATGGTCCGGAGACGAAGATTGATATATAGGATGAAAGGTTTCGGAGTCCGGAAGTGTTCCGGGGAGCATCGGGAAATCGGCGGACGACCGAAAGGGGTTTCGGGGGTTCCGGAAGTAGTTCTGGGCCTAATGGGCCACAAGGGGGGACACCACAGCCCTCAGGGGGCTGTGCGCCCCCCCCTGGGCCCTCTCCTTGTGCGCCAAGGGAGGTGGGACCCCCTAGGGTGGCCGCACCCCCTTAGCCTTGGGGGGCAAGGCACCTAGGGGGGGAAACCCTAGGGCCTGCCTTGGCCGCCGCCCCTCCCCTTGCCCTGGCCGCCGGCCCCCTAGGGGAAACCCTAGGGCGCCCCCCTCTCCTCCTTCCCCCTATATATAGAGAGGTAGAGGGAGGGCAGCCAACACAAGTTCGTGCCTCGGTGCTGCCCTCCCTCTCCCACAACATCTTCTTCTCCCGCGGTGCTTAGGCGAAGCCCTGCTGGAGTTCTTCTCCACCATCACCACCACGCCGTCGTGCTGCCGGTTCTCCATCAACCTCTCCTCCACCCCTTGCTGGATCAAGAAGGAGGAGACGTCCCCGAGCCGTACGTGTGAAGAACGCGGAGGCACCGTTGCTTCGGTGCTAGGATCTTCGGCGATCTGAATCGCGGCGAGTACGACTCCATCAACCGCGTTCTTAACGCTTCCGCTTAGCGATCTACAAGGGTATGTGGATCCTACTCTCCCCTCGTAATTGCATCTACTAGATTGATCTTGGTGAACGTAGAGAAAATTTTTTGTTTTCCATGCAACGTTCCCCAACAGCATTAGGATGGCAGGTACATGTATCAATAGTTGTAGCAGCAATGACAGGCTATGCAACAGAATAGGAGTAACCAAACAGTAACATGCTACACTACTCTAATGCAAGCAGTAGAGAGAAGAATAGGCGATATCTGGTGATCAAAGGGGGGGGGCTTGCCTGGAAGCCCTACAGACGAAAGGAATCTTCAGAGGCGTAGCCGTACTCGAACACCGAAGCACCAATGGTCTCGGGGTCTATCACAGTATCGGAGTCTACCGAAAATAAGCAACGAAGGGGAAACAAATAAATAACAGAGCAAACAATAGCATCACAAAGCATAACATGGCAAAAGGCGGTGCTACGTGTGACCTAACGCGGTAGGAGGTGATACTGGCAAGGATGAAAAACATCCGGGAAAGTATTCCCGGTGTTTCGTGTTTTCGGGCAGATGAAACGGAGGGGGAATGTTGCACGTTCGGTATGATAGAGATGTGTGGCGGACGAACGGACCGCTTATTCGGGTTCGTCTCGTCGTTCTGAGCAACTTTCATGTACAAAGTATTTTCATCCGAGTTACGGTTTAAAAGATAAGATTTTCTAAAGTTTTTATTAATTTCTGGAATTTATTTAATTAATTTAATTCAATATTATCCAGAATAGTGCATGCTGACATCAGCATGACGTCAGCAGTCAACAATGGGTTGACTGGTCAAGCTGACGCGTGGGGCCCGCGTGTCATTGGCTGTAATCTAACTAACAATTTAGTTAGATTAATTATGTTTTAGTTAATTATAGATTAGGTTAATTAATGATTAGATTAATCTAAATGTGATTAATTAACTTAATTAATTTGTTAATTAATTAATTAATTAATATATTTATTTATTTATTCAATTTTATTATTGTTTTTATAATCTTTTTTTTTCGTTCT
>LR738709.1:512435427-512545381 GCA_902687465.1 Secale cereale
CGCGCCCCCGACCCCTTGGTCCGAATTGCATAAGGAAGGAGGGGGGGGGGCGCCCCTTTCCTTCTCCTTCTCCCTCTCCTTCCTTTCCCCCTTCTCCCTTTTGGTAGTTCCTACTAGGAATAGGATTGCAATCCTATTCCTAGTAGGATTGCTCCTCCTTGGCGCGCCACAAGGGGCTGGCCGGCCGCCCCCTTGCTCCTTTATATATGGGGGCAGGGGGGCACCCAAAGCCACACAAGTTGAATTGTTTTAGCCGTGTGCGGTGCCCCCTCCATAGAAACACACCTCGGTCATACTGTCGTAGTGCTTAGGCGAAGCCCTGCGCCGGTAATTTCATCATATCCGTCACCACGCCGTCGTGCTCTCCCGTGAAGCTCAACTGGATCAAGAGCTCGTGGGACGTCATCAAGCTGAACGTGTGCTGAACACGGAGGTGCCGTACGTTCGGTACTTGATCGGTTGGATCGCGAAGAAAGTTCGACTACATCAACCGCGTCACTTGACGCTTCCACTCCCGGTCTACGAGGGTACGTAGACACACTCTCCCTCTCGTTGCTATGCATCTGGTAGATAGATCTTGCGTGATCGTAGGAAAATTTTAAAATACTACGTTCCCCAGCATGTATTATATATCCGGTTGCTGATAGCTAGTTGGTAAGTCTTGTCCATTGTGTCCCTAAGAAGGGAGGTATGACTGTCGTTCCTAATGATAAAGATGAATTGATCCCGCAAAGAATAGTTACATGTTATAGGATGGTAATTGATTTCCATAAGTTAAATAAACCTACTAAGAAAGATCATTACCCCTTGCCTTTTATTCATCAAATGCTAGAAAGGTTATCCAAACATACTCATTTTTGCTTTCTAGATGGTTATTCTGGTTTCTCTCAAATACCTGTGTCAAAAGGGGATCAAGAAAATACCACTTTTACTTGTCCTTTCGGTACCTTTGCTTATAGACGTATGCCTTTTGGTTTATGTAATGCACCTGCTACCTTTCAAACATGCATGATGGCTATATTCTCTGATTTTTGTGAAAAGATTGTTGAGGTGTTCATGGATGATTTCTCCGTTTATGGAACTTCTTTTGATGATTGCTTGAGCAACCTTTATTGAGTTTTGCAGAGATGTGAAGACACTAATCTTGTTTTGAATTGGGAGAAGTGCCACTTTATGGTTAATTAAGGCATTGTCTTAGGACATAAAATTTCTGAATGAAGTATTGAAGTTGACAAAGCTAAAGTTGATGCTATTGAAAAGATGCCATGCCCAAAGGACATCAAAGGTATACGAAGTTTCCTTGGTCATGCCGGGTTTTATAGGAGGTTCATAAAGGACTTCTCCAAAATCTCCAGGCCTCTGACTAATCTCTTACAAAAAGATATTCCTTTTGTCTTTCATGATGAATGTCTAGAAGCATTTGAAATACTTAAGAAATCATTGATCTCTGCACCTATTGTCCAGCCTCCTGACTGGAATTTACCTTTTGAGATTATGTGCGATGCTAGTGATTATGATGCAGGCGCTGTCTTAGGGCAAAGAGTTGATAAGAAATTGAATGTTATCCAGTATGCTAGTAAAACTCTAGATAGTGCCCAGAGAAATTATGCTACTACTGAGAAATAATTTTTAGCAGTTGTATTTGCTTCTGATAAGTTTAGACCCTATATTGTTGATTCTAAAGTAACTATTCACACTGATCATGCTGCTATCAAATACCTTATGGAAAAGAAAGATGCTGAACCTAGACTTATTAGATGGGTTCTCTTGCTGCAAGAATTTGATTTGCATGTTATTGACAGAAATGGAGCTGAGAACCCCGTTGCAGATAATTGTCTAGGTTAGAGAATATACTTGATGACGCACAACCTATTGATGATAGCTTTCCTGATGAACAATTAGCTGTCATAAATACTTCTCGTACTGCTCCATGGTATGCTGATTATGCTAATTATATTGTTGCTAAGTTTATACCTCCTAGCTTCACATACCAGCAAAAGAAAAAGTTCTTCTATGATTTGAGACATTACTTCTGGGATGACCCACATCTTTGTAAATAAGGAGTAGATGGTATTATTAGACGTTGTGTACCTGAGCATGAACAGGAACATATCCTATGCAAGTGCCACTCCGAAGCTTATGGAGGACACCATGCGGGAGTTGAACTGCACACAAGGTATTGCAATCCGGTTTTTATTGCCCTACTCTCTTCAAGGATGCCCGTAAGTTTGTCTTATCTTGTGATGAATGTCAAAGAATTGGTAATATTAGTAGACGTCAAGAAATGCCTATGAATTATTCACTTGTTATTGAACCATTTGATGTTTGGGGCTTTGATTATATGGGACCGTTTCCTGCCTCTAATGGGTACACACATATTTTAGTTGATGTTGATTACGTTACTAAGTGGGTAGAAGCTATTCCAACTAGTAGTGCTGATCATAACACCTCTATTAAGATGCTTAAAGAAGTTATTTTTCTGAGGTTTGGAGTCCCTAGATATCTAATGACTAATGGTGGTTCACACTTTATTCATGGTGCTTTCCGTAAGATGCTTGCAAAGTATGATGTGAACCATAGAATTGCATCCCCTTATCACCCGCATACTAGTGGTCAAGTAGAACTAAGTAATAGGGAGTTGAAATTAATTTTGCAAAAGACAGTTCATAGGTCTAGAAAGAATTGGTCCAAGAAAATTGATGATGCATCATGGTCCTATAGAACTGCATACAAAAATCCTATGGGTATGTCTCCATATAAGATGGTTTATGGAAAAGCTTGTCACTTACCTCTTGAGCTAGAACATAAGGCATATTGGGCTATCAAAGAGCTCAATTATGATTTCAAACTTGCTGGTGAAAAGAGGTTATTTGACATTAGCTGCCTTGATGAATGGAGAACCCAGGCCTATGAGAATGCCAAACTGTTTAAAGAGAAAGTTAAAAGATGGCATGACAAAAGGATACAAAAGCGTGGGTTTAACGTAGGTGATTATGTCTTGCTATTCAACTCTCGTTTAAGTTTTTTTGCAGGAAAACTTCTCTCCAAGTGGGAAGGACCTTACGTTATCGAGGAGGTCTATCGTTCCTGTCAGGGATATTACTAGCAGGTATGAACCGGCTAGTATAAACCGGATTACTAGAATATACTTATCATTGTAATATTTAGTAAAGGCTACGGCCCATAAGGTCTTAGGGCCCATGTATAGAGTTATGGTTTGTAAACCGCCTGATCATGTAACTTGAGAGGTAAGGAAGAAAGAGCAGAGACCGAGGCGGACACGAGTATGAGCCAGCCTCGGGACTCTGTAAACCGGAACGGGCGTCGCCTCTATATAAAGGGACGACCCGGCGACGGTTCAGGACAAGCAAGAAACAATCCGTCGAGACACAGGCAAGCAATCCGCTCCCTGTTTATCGACGCCCAAGCAATACCAAACCAAACTAGACGTAGGCTTTTACCTTCATCGAAGGGGCCGAACTAGTATAAACCCTCTGTGTCCTTTGCGTGCTTTTAACCCCTTCAAGCCAACCCATGCGATGGTTCCATTATCAAGTCCGTTAAACCGGACATCTGCCGTGTTAATTCCACGACAGTTGGCGCCCACCGTGGGGCCTTCGCACGATGGTTTCGAGTTCTTGAAGGGCAGCTTTGAAGGGCTCAAGGGCTACGTTGTCGGCCGGATAACCAAGAGTCGCCGCGGCCAGATCTACATCAATGACGCGGGTTGGGGACCGGAGGCCGATTCAATCGAATACGGGTACCGGGTTCCCTTCAGTGGCATCCATGTTTTCATCGGCAAGATCGGCGAACCGGGACCTGAGCTGGACATCTTCCCCAACATCATCGAGCCGGCTCAGCGTGCGAGATCGGCCCGGATTCAGCCCGCCATGAAGCACGTTTTCGTTGGAGCAGTTCACGGGGTCCAAACCGAGGACATATCGGAATCCGGCGGCGAAACAGTTGTCTACTCCGACAACGAATCTTTATCTGGAGAAACTGAGTCTTTGTATCAGTTGCGGGACGGCCGGTCTGAGGGTGAGTCCGACGGAGACAGTATTCCGGGCCCCTTTGACCCGCCAAACCGGGTGGCTATCTTTATGGCCGGTTCACAATCTACGCCGCAGTCCACGGTGATCGGGGCGACAGCAGGAGCTGGTGTAGGGGGGAGTGGCCCGGCTCTCTCGCCCACTGACGTTCTATCCACCTTAGTCGAGGAGTTCACGGCCCGAGCCATGGCAGAGGTAGCTCCGGCAGACAAGGCGCAACATGATGCAGAGCTCCTTCAGCTAAAGGGCTGGATTGATCAAGCAAGGGATGATCTGAAAACAGAGAAGGCTATGATAGCGATAAGGCAGGCGGAATTGAATGATCAGGATTTTCATCTAAGGATGGAACAGGCCTCTGTACAGGGAGTAAGGGGTCGGAAATATCAATCTCGTCTACCGTCGGTTTACGAAGCGACGGATCTGTTCAGGACGCCTGGGGCTGGGACCAGCAATGATCCGGCGTTAAACCGGAGGGCGCCCCCAAGGGATGAGCCGGTTCAACAACCTCCCGCGGAACAAGATCGGCAGATTACATCTGCGCCTCATGTTCCTACTCCTCCGGGTCATTATTCGAATCCTTTGGACAATATCGTTGCTGCTGCTTCGCGCTTGGCCGCTTTACCCGTTGAGGGGACATCTCCGGTGGCGTTGGAGGCACGCCGGGTCAAGGATCTGCTTAATACGGCGTTAATACAACAGCAAGCATATTCTCATAGCAGGGAGAGGCTGCATTCAACACCACGTCCCAGCCGGAGTTACACTAGGCATTGGGAGGAACCGGAAGTATCTAGCAGTGAACGCAGGCGGCACCGTCACACACGAGATAACCCGGCAGGAGTGGACGCACAGGCTCAGGAGGCAAACCGGGTTAGATCAGTAGCCTGGGAGGAGGTCCGTCAAACGACGCCGGTTCACACAGCCACAGCAGAGACAGGAGTTACAACGAGTTCCTTTGGAGTGCAGTGTCTTATCCCCGCTTTACGGAGCGTGAAGCTGCCCAAGGATTTCAAAGGTCCGCGTAAGGTGCCTAATTACACAGCAGATTTGGCTCCAGAAGCTTGGGTTGAGAGTTACGAGATGGCCATGGAGATGCTGGATGTAGATGAAGCGGCTTGTGCAAAGTACTTTACTATGATGCTTGAAGGTACCGCTCGAACCTGGCTAAAGGGTTTACCCCCTAATTCCATCGGGTCATGGGGAGAGCTACGTAGCCAGTTTATCAAAAATTTCAAAGATACGTGCAAGCAGCCGATGTCAGTAGTGGATCTAGCAGCCTGTGTGCAAGGAGAACATGAATCTACAAGTGCATGGGTGCGGCGAGTATCAGAGATCTTGCATTCTTCGAATGGTATCAATCCTAGTACGACAATAGTGACTTTGGAAAACAATTGCCTGTTTGAGTCTCTAAAGCTAAAACTAGGACGGCTTAAACGGGATTGATATGGGAACTCTCATGAGCGCTCTGGTGAAGTATGGGGACTCTGACAACACTAAATACCCAGAAGCGGAGGGAGACAAAGCAGGGAAAGTTAACAAGCCTGGTAAACCGGCGCAGGTTAATCCGGCTACTGCAAGCTTCTTAGGCAAGCGAAAGGCGGAAGGTGGCTCCGATTTTGTGGCCAATACCCAAGTTCAAGAGGGTTTCCAGCGCAATAGGGGCAAACCACCCCCACAAACCGGCAGAGGAGATGTTAATTGGAACCAGGAGTTAAGTCAGCCTTGTCCGAAGCATAGCACAAGGGGACGACCAGCGAAACACACTATAGGAGAATGCAGACCCTTGATGGAAGCCATAATGGGCCGCTTCAATTCTAATGACAGGCCTCCAAATGGTGGTTCAGGCCCGGGGTTCTATGGTCCGGGTCTTCAGGGGAACAGCTCCGGATCAGGATATCGGGGTAATAACAGTGGTTATCACGGCCGGGCCAATAATCAATATGGTCAAGGTGGTTATAATAACCAAGGCAATCAGCCGCATGGTCAGGGTGGTTACAATAACCAAGGGAGCCAACAGCAGGGCCAAGGTAATCACAACAACCAAGGTAATCAGCAGCGCCAGCAACAGCAGCAACAATCCGGATATCAGAGCAATCCGAAGGAGCTAAGTAGTGGGCAATATCATGTGTTCACCACGAGTTTGTGTAAACGAGATCAAAAGGTTTTAAAGCGGGCAGTCCACGCGGTTGAACCGGCGACGCTGCAATTCCTGCGCTGGTCAGAGCAGCCCATCGTCTGGAGTAGGTGAAAGGATCGATATGGTTGACTAGAGGGGGGGGGTGAATAGGCAACTAACAATTTTTAGCTTTTCTTAACCAATTAAAATTAGGCGACAAAATAAGTTGTCTAGATAAACTACTATGAAGACAACTAATGACAATAAGCACAACAACTACACAAGCATGCTATAGGAATTAAACAAGTAAAGCATGCAAGAGTAAAGGTAAGAAATAACCACAAGTAGAACCGAAGGAGACGAGGATGTGTTTCCGAAGTTCCTTCCCTTTGAGGGGAAGTACGTCTCCGTTGGAGCGGTGTGGAGGCACAATGCTCCCCAAGAAGCCACTAGGGCCACCGTAATCTCCTCACGCCCTCACACGATGCAAGGTGCCGTGATTCCACTAGTGGTGCCCTTGAAGGCGGCAACCGAACCTTTACAAACAAGGTTGGGGCAATCTCCACAACTTGGAGGCTCCCAACAAACCACGAAGCTTCACCACAATGGAATATGGCTTCGAGGTGACCTCAACCATCTAGGGTGCTCAAACACCCAAGAGTAACAAGATCCGCAAGGGATTAGTGGGGAGAATCAAATATCTCTTGGTGGAAGTGTAGATCGATGCCTCCTCAAGCAATCCCGAGCAAATCAACAAGTTTGATTGGCTAGGGAGAGAGATCGGGCGGAAATGGAGCTTTTGGAGCAACAATGGAGTAGTGGGGGAAGAGGTGAGTCTCCTTAGAGAAGAAGACCCCCTATATATAGTGGGGGGACAAATCCAACCGTTATTAGAGGTTTCAGCCCGCAGAGAGCGGTAGTACCGCACCTCATGAGCGGTACTACCGCTGGCTGAGCGGTACTACCGCTTGGGAAGCGGTACTACCGCCAAGGCAAAAACTTGAGGCCAGATACAGCCACGGATGAAATAAATTACATCCGTGGCTACATCCGCAGGGGGAAACGGAAGAGGCAAAATGCGACACGGTACTACCGCATCAGCTAAGCGGTACTACCGCTTATGCTAAGCGGTACTACCGCATGGTATGCGGAAGTAAGAAATTACTTCCGCATCCACTTCATATACTTAGACTTCTGCGCCTGGCCCAGATACACGGTACTACCGCATGGGGACGCGGTACTACCGCGGGAGCGGTACTACCGTGTCGGCAAGCGGTACTACCGTGTACCTGTGCGGTACTACCGCTTGGCAGAGCGGTACTACCGCATGCTTGGCAGAAGATCAGTAGAGAAGCCACAGAATTGCCTCAACGAAAGAAAAAACCGGTTGGACCTCCAGAGAAGCAAGGAAAGGAAGTGTGGGAGAAAGATGTGTACGTGTTGATTCTACCCAAACCTTTCCGACGCGGATCCCCTCTTAATAGTACGGCTTTCCTATTACTCAATGCCACCTACAGGGAGCAAAAAGAAAAGCACCGTCCTTCATGGAATCCGAGGGGCAATCAATCGTCTTGTGCCATAAGGGAGATATACCTGTATAAGCTTACAGCACACGATTAGTCCGCAAGAGTATTGTCATCAATCACCAAAACCTATTAGGGAGAAAAATGCCCTTACAATCTCCCCCTTTTTGGTGAATTGATGACAACACGAGATTTGCACAGAGAAGAAATAATAGAGATAGCAATATAAGCCCTAGAGTATAGGTGAGCTCCCCCTGTATGTGTGCCTACAAATGATTGTGCTTTGGACTGCACTGCACACATACAAGGTATGGCGTTCCCCTATAATCTACTCATGCGATACTCTATAAAACATTTAACTGCATATGATAAGCATAAGGACATAAAAAGTTTAACGATACGAGGGCATATGTCTTACACCATATGATTGTCTCACACAAACACACATAATAAAACCAAGTTCAACGAAAAGAAACACACACACACAAGACGACATAAGACAGCAAATGCAAATTACTCTCCCCCTTTGTCATCGAGACACCACAAAGGGAAAGAGGGGTAACGAAGATGGGTGGCAGCCCGGGAGACGCTCAGTCGTCATACTCGTCATCAAATCCCTGCTGCTCCTCGTCCTGATAGTCCTCATCAGATCCCTGCTGCTCTGGCTGAAACCCATCATCAGAGTCGGTCCACTGGTATCCCTGACGAGCCATCCAGGTAGCCTCTGGAGTGATGTTGTCCTCTGATCCATCTGAGACTGCTTCACCATACAAGGACAGAATCTTCTTGTCCCGCTGACGAGTCTTCTTGTCAGTCACATGGGCACGGTATTGCCCCTGAGCCTGCATGCAGAAGAGAGCCTTCATCTTCTGCTGGAGCTTCTTGGCCCAAGACGGCTTCTCTACGGTAGAGGAAGAAGATGGGGCAAATCTGCCTGAGCGGACATCGGCAGGCTCCTCCATAGGCTCATCCTCGGTGCCCATCTGGGCAGCAGCAGCCTGAGCGCGAGTAGTGGTGTTGGCCCAGCGAGTCTTGACGCGAAGCTTGATAGGATCATGACGGTAGCAGTCGGCCACAAACTCCTCCTCTGGATACAATTTCGCCCAAATCTTGGAGATGAGCAGATGTAAGAAAGGACCATAGATAGGTACCTTGCGAGTGTAGATAGCAAACCGGAGCTCATTCCACATGATGTGGGAAATGTCCAGAGGAGCAGCCTGAGCGGAGCGAGCCTCTTGACACATCAGAAGCATATCCACCAGATAGGCGTGAACCTTGTCCTTGTCGCCAACACGAGGAAACAGCGTGTTGCGAAAAATCCGATACATAATGTCCAGGAAGGGATTCAGCACATAGGTTGTTTTGCCACTAGGAAGGGTCTTTGCCTCATAGAATGGAAGGAGTTTGTCCTTGTTAGCTGCTTCAGCATTGGCGTGAGGCCGAAAACCAATAGGGTTATGGAGACCCTCATCGGGAAGCTGAAGAAGATTCATGAACTCCTTCCAAGTGGCGGTCAACTTGTGACCATGAGTCATCCAAGTCATGGGACGATCTTCCTTGGCCTGAAAGTTGACAGAGGCATAAAACTGCGCAATGAGCTCAGGATCAAAATCGTTCTGAAAAGTCATGATATGTTCCAGACCCAGCTGCTCGATCAAGTCAAGGGCTTCTGCAAAATATGCCCTGTTTTGATCCTTCCTCATGTGCTCCACATCGATCCAGTGAGCATCCACATACAGATTGGCCTTGGTCTTGAGCACCTCATGATAGATGCGATACTGTTGCTTGGTCCAGAAGACATCATCACCAGGAAAGTGCTCACGAGGTTCCCCATATGGGTTGATCTTCCGTCTAGCCATGAACTCGCCAGCAGGCAATTCTTCCATAGACATGGATGATTCCTTGCGCTTGTTGGCTGAGGTCTTGTACCGGCGCTGAGGATTGGGGTTGGAGCCCTCTGGCACATCGCTCGGGGTACGCATGCGCTTGGAACCGGTGTCACGAACGGGGTTGGTACGACGACCCGCAAAGCCTGAGCCACCACCTAAAAATACAAACACAAAACCACAGCAAAACAAACGCGAGAAGAATCAATGCCAGAGCCTCGAAAGACACAAAAGACCAAGGGAAATAGAAAAGAGAACATGCCACGAAGCTAGTGTGAGCCAAGCGGTAGTACAGTAGACCCAACGGAAGTAAAAAAATAGTACCGGAGGGCAAGCGGTAGTACCGCGCGGCACATGCGGTAGTACCGCAAGCCTTACGGTAGTAGGATTTTACTTCCGCCCATGGGGGCGGAACTAAAAAATTAGTGCTGCATGCGAAGCGGTAGTACCGCGTAGGGACGCGGTAGTACCGCTCGGCATGCAGTACTAAAATTTTACTTCCGCCCGAGGGGGGCGGAACTAAAATATTAGTGCTGCATGCGGAGCGGTAGTACCGCACATGGGCGCGGTAGTACCGCTTGGCATGCAGTACTAAAATTTTACTTCCGCCCGAGGGGGCGGAACTAAAATATTAGGGCTGCATGCGGAGCGGTAGTACCGCACACGGGCGCGGTAGTACCGCTCGGCATGCAGTACTAAGATTTTACTTCCGCTCGAGCGGTAGTACCGCTAGGGACAGCGGTAGTACCGCTTATGTCAGATCGGATCTGGTTTACACCGTGCGGTAGTACCGCGGTTCTCCAGCGGTAGTACCGCACGGAACAGATCTGGGAAGATAAACAATTAAAAACTACCAACACGATCTTCATACGGTACTACGGCTGATCAGTAACTCCGTGGCAACAACTCAAGGCATAAATCCGGATCACAAACACTCTTCCACAATCTAAGCACCCATGGATGATATCATGAAGAACACAAGAAAGCACTAAGCATCTCCCCTAACCCTAAAAACTTAGGTAGGCAAAAAGAAGAAGGGAAACGGGGAAAAACCTGCATCCATGGCAAGAGGACGTGGTGGGGAACGATCCCACCGGTCGGAAAGAGAAACGAGTGAGCGAGGGAGGAGATCCGGCGAGGTCCTCCGGCGGCGTTCTTGAGAGAGAGAGACAGGGGCGACGTGGGGGTTAGGAGTGAATGGGTATGGGGGAGATGGAACTCCCCCTGCCTGCTTATAACCCCCCACGCGTTTTGATACGTGCGGTAGTACCGCGGTAATCGCGGTAGTACCGCTTGCGCGGTAGTACCGCACGCCAAGCGGTAGTACCGCTCTACCAGCGGCAGTAAAAAATTACTGCCGTGCTGGTCAAGCGGTAGTACCGTAACCCCATCTGCGGTAGTACCGTAAGTATGCACGGTAGTACCGCTCCTCCAAGAACAAACACGGCTGGCAAGAGGCTTTTAGCAAAGAAAAAGAGAAAAACAAATGCACGCACACGCAAAGTGAAACGACACAACTCCTCAGAGGAGGGCGGTGGCCGAGGCCACCTATGTTTGAGTATATAGATATGGCACCGCGAAGAATTATCCTTGGGCCCATGATCCAAAACTCGACTTGAAACATTTAAACCAACAATGTATGGCAAATGATAAAGACTTGGTTAGTTTATGCATAATGGGGGGAGGAACAGTTCATTGAGAGAACAATACTCCCCCTATGTCCATGCCTACATCTAGACAGGATAGCTATATTGTGTGTGAGGGATGTGTGTGCACAGACTCAAACCACATTGCTCAAATCGATGATATTTAGCTCATGCCTTAACTCGCGAAACCTTGCTTCATCTAATGGCTTCGTGAAGATATCTGCAAGGTTATCATGAGTGTTGACGTAGTGAAGCTCGATCTCTCCTTGCCTTATGTGATCCCGGATGAAATGATACCGAATCTCAATATGCTTCGTCTTGAAGTGAAGCACCGGGTTGAGAGAAATCTTGATGGCACTTTCATTGTCACACCAAAGAGGCACTTTGTCACAAATGACACCGTAATCCTTCAAAGTTTGCCTCATCCATAAGAGTTGAGCACAGCAACTGCCAGCGGCCACATATTCTGCTTCAGTGGACGAGAGAGATACACAACTTTGCTTTTTGGAAGACCAACTAACAAGAGAGCAACCAAGGAATTGGCACCCTCCCGAGGTGGACTTCCTATCCACTTTGTCTCCCGCCCAGTCAGAATCAGAGAAACCAACAAGGTTGAAATTTGCTCCTCTTGGGTACCATAAGCCAAAGTTTGGGGTATGAGCCAAATATCGAAAGATTCGCTTGACAGCCACAAAGTGACTTTCCTTAGGTGAGGCTTGAAACCGTGCACAAATTCCCACACTCAACATAATATCCGGTCTAGATGCACAAAGGTAAAGCAAGGATCCGATCATAGAGCGATATACCTTTTGATCCACCGCTTTACCATTGGGATCAATGTCAAGTTGGCATTTGGTTGGCATCGGAGTAGTAGCCGGCTTGACATCACTAAGGTTGAACCTCTTGAGCATGTCTTGAGTATACTTGGATTGTTTGATGAAGATGCCTTCTCTTCGTTGTTTGATCTCAAATCCAAGGAAGTACTTCAACTCTCCCATCATAGACATCTCAAAGTGTGTGGTCATGAGTGCGGCGAACTCATCATTGAAAGCTTTGTTAGGAGAGCCAAAGATAATATCATCAACATATAGTTGGCATACAAACAACTCCCCTTTGACCTTCTTAGTAAAAAGAGTGGGGTCGATTTTCCCAATTTCAAACCCACGATCTTGTAACAACTCGGTAAGGTGCTCATACCACGCTCGTGGGGCTTGTTTAAGGCCATAGAGTGCCTTATCAAGTTGATACACATGATTGGGGAACTTAGGATCCTCGAACCCCGGGGGTTGTTTAACATATACCAACTCATTAATGGGACCATTAAGAAATGCACTTTTCACATCCATTTGTTGCAATTTAAAGTTATGATGGGAAGCATAGGCAAGCAACAAACGAATGGACTCAAGACGAGCAACGGGGGCAAAAGTTTCACCGTAGTCGATACCCTCGACTTGGGAGTAGCCTTGAGCCACCAGACGTGCCTTGTTGCGGATGACAATGCCATGGGCATCTTGCTTGTTCTTAAAGATCCATTTAGTTCCAATGACATTATGGTTCTCCTTTGGTCTTGGCACCAAACGCCACACTTTGTTGCGCTCGAAGTTATTGAGTTCTTCATGCATGGCATTGAGCCAGTCGGGGTCTTCGAGCGCCTCAAACACCTTCTTAGGTTCAACAAAGGAGACAAAAGCTTGATGAGCACAATAGTTTGCTAATTGTCTACGAGTGCTTACCCCCCTTTTACATTGTGCCAACATGCTCCCATGCTTCCTTGGCCACAGTGAATGGACGAAGATGAGCAATGTCTTCAGGAGGGATTGAGTCTTGAAGAATGCAAAGAGCGGACTCGTTGAACTGATGATCGGCAGTTTCTCTTGGAGTCATGTTGTCGGGATCATACGGATAAAAACCTTGCTCAATGATTCTCCAGAGGTTAGTGGAACAATGATTAATATGACGTTTGAAACGAAACACCCAAGTAGCAAAATCAGTATTTTTAACGAACTTAGGAGGGGGCCCGACGGAATTTAAATGCGGTGTGGGGACGGGTCCTCCATAGTGAGTAGGAGGAGGAGATTGGGCAAATTTCCCACTACCATGCTTAGTGACCGGGGCTTGCTCACTACTAGCTTCTCCCTTGTCGGGATTAGCCTCTGACACGTTGGTAGCGGGACGACCCACTTCCAACGGTGAGGTGGATAATTTAAGCCCCTCAAACATTTCTTTAAACATGCCCTTTACCTCGCTCGCTAGTGATTCTTTCAATGTGGTCAAGGCCACATTGAACTCCTCACGAGTGACCGAGGCTCCCCCATCTACCGTAGGCAAGGACGGATTTCCATCGGAATGGTCTTCCGTCTCGACTACGTTGTCAACCATACTCTTCGGACGGTAAAGTCCTTAAAAAGAGACGAGGCTCTGATACCAATTGAAAGGATCGATATGGTTGACTAGAGGGGGGGGTGAATAGGCAACTAACAATTTTTAGCTTTTCTTAACCAATTAAAATTAGGCGACAAAATAAGTTGTCTAGATAAACTACTAAGAAGACAACTAATGACAATAAGCACAACAACTACACAAGCATGCTATAGGAATTAAACAAGTAAAGCATGCAAGAGTAAAGGTAAGAGATAACCACAAGTAGAACCGAAGGAGACGAGGATGTGTTTCCGAAGTTCCTTCCCTTTGAGGGGAAGTACGTCTCCGTTGGAGCGGTGTGGAGGCACAATGCTCCCCAAGAAGCCACTAGGGCCACCGTAATCTCCTCACGCCCTCACACGATGCAAGGTGCCGTGATTCCACTAGTGGTGCCCTTGAAGGCGGCAACCGAACCTTTACAAACAAGGTTGGGGCAATCTCCACAACTTGGAGGCTCCCAACAAACCACGAAGCTTCACCACAATGGAATATGGCTTCGAGGTGACCTCAACCGTCTAGGGTGCTCAAACACCCAAGAGTAACAAGATCCGCAAGGGATTAGTGGGGAGAATCAAATATCTCTTGGTGGAAGTGTAGATCGATGCCTCCTCAAGCAATCCCGAGCAAATCAACAAGTTTGATTGGCTAGGGAGAGAGATCGGGCGGAAATGGAGCTTTTGGAGCAACAATGGAGTAGTGGGGGAAGAGGTGATTCTCCTTAGAGAAGAAGACCCCCTATATATAGTGGGGGGACAAATCCAACCGTTATTAGAGGTTTCAGCCCGCAGAGAGCGGTAGTACCGCACCTCATGAGCGGTACTACCGCTGGCTGAGCGGTACTACCGCTTGGGAAGCGGTACTACCGCCAAGGCAAAAACTTGAGGCCAGATACAGCCACGGATGAAATAAATTACATCCGTGGCTACATCCGCAGGGGGAAACGGAAGAGACAAAATGCGACACGGTACTACCGCATCAGCTAAGCGGTACTACCGCTTATGCTAAGCGGTACTACCGCATGGTATGCGGAAGTAAAAAATTACTTCCGCATCCACTTCATATACTTAGACTTCTGCGCCTGGCCCAGATACACGGTACTACCGCATGGGGACGCGGTACTACCGCTGGAGCGGTACTACCGTGTCGGCAAGCGGTACTACCGTGTACCTGTGCGGTACTACCGCTTGGCAGAGCGGTACTACCGCATGCTTGGCAGAAGATCAGTAGAGAAGCCACAGAATTGCCTCAACGAAAGAAAAAACCGGTTGGACCTCCAGAGAAGCAAGGAAAGGAAGTGTGGGAGAAAGATGTGTACGTGTTGATTCTACCCAAACCTTTCCGACGCGGATCCCCTCTTAATAGTACGGCTTTCCTATTACTCAATGCCACCTACAGGGAGCAAAAAGAAAAGCACCGTCCTTCATGGAATCCGAGGGGCAATCAATCGTCTTGTGCCATAAGGGAGATATACCTGTATAAGCTTACAGCACACGATTAGTCCGCAAGAGTATTGTCATCAATCACCAAAACCTATTAGGGAGAAAAATGCCCTTACAGTAGGGAGGATCACCCGATGCGGGTGGATAATCCGGGCCACTTGGCCTTGGTGGTAGCACCACAGGTGGGTGGCTACAAGTTCACTAAAGTTCTTATGGACGGAGGCAGCAGCATCAATATTCTGTATTATGAGACCTTCCGTCGAATGGGCTTGACGGATAAGAAGCTAAGGCAGTCGAACATGGTTTTCCATGGGGTGGTTGCAGGTAAGTCAGCTTACCCAGTCGAGAAAATTGACCTAGAAGTTACCTTTGGAGATGAGCATGATTCCAGGTCAGAGATGATAACGTTCGAAGTCGTCAAGATCCGGAGCCCTTATCACGCTCTATTCGGGAGGACGGTTTATGCCAAGTTTATGGCTAGGCCATGTTATGTTTATCTGCAGCTCAAGATGCCGGGTCACAAAGGCACGATCACGGTTCACGGAAGTCGCAAGATAGCAGTGGAATGTGAAGAGGGAGACGCTGCTTACGCGGAGGCAGTATGTGCCACAGAAGAATTCAATTTTATAAGGATAATGTTGATCCGGCAGATATGACCCCATTGAAGAAGCCAACTACAGAGCATGATCCGGCATTGAAATTTAAATCGGCGGAGGAGACCAAGCAAGTTGATTTTGTGCCAGGCGATTCATCCAAGCAGTTCACGATCAGCGCTAACCTGGATCCGAAATAGGAAAGCGCGCTCATCGAGTTCATCCATGAGAACCGGGATATCTTTGCATGGAAACCTTCTGACATGCCAGGTATACCGAGGGAACTCGCTGAGCACAGTCTTAATATTGATCCGAAGTTTAAACTGGTCAAGCAGTATCTGCGCCGTTTCAACGAAGAGAGGCGCAAGGCTATAGGAGAGGAGGTGGCCAGGCTTTTGGCTGCAGGATTCATAGTGGAAGTTTTTCACCCAGAGTGGTTGGCTAATCCGGTGCTGGTGTTAAATAAGAATGGAAAGTGGAGAATGTGTGTGGACTACACAGACCTCAACAAAGCTTGTCCAACTGATCCTTTTGCTCTCCCTCGCATTGATCAGATTATCGATGCTACAGCGGGATGTGAGCGGCTAAGTTTTTTGGATGCATACTCAGGATATCACCAGATCAAGATGGTGGTTAAGGACCAAGAGAAGACAGCTTTCATAACCCCTTTTAGTGCTTTTTGCTATGTATTTATGCCTTTTGGGCTCAAGAGTGCCCAAGCAACTTATCAGCGTTGCGTACAGAACTGTCTTAAGGGGCAGATAGGAAGAAATGTTCATGCCTATGTGGATGATATCGTGGTAAAGTCAAGGAAGGAAGAGACATTAATAGAGGACCTCAAGGAGACCTTTGAAAATCTTCGGGCCTATAAGATGATGCTTAATCTGGAGAAGTGTGCTTTTGGTGTTCCGGCAGGCAAGCTCCTTGGGTTTTTGGTGTCAAATAGAGGAATTGAAGCTAATCCGGAGAAGATCAAGGCAATCACATCTTTAACAAAACCGGTTTGCATTAATGATGTTCAGTGTATCGCTGGCCGGATCACAGCATTGAGCCGGTTTATTAGCCGTTTGGGGGAGAAGGCGATTCCGCTTTATCAGATGCTGAGAAAGACGGATCGGCTTATATGGAGTGATGAGGCAAATACTGCGTTTGAGGATTTGAAGCGACAGCTAGCGAGGCCACCAGTCCTGGCTGCCCCTGTTGATAACGAACCTTTGCTGTTATACGTTGCCGCCAACGCATGGGCAGTTAGTGTGGCGATCGTGGTAGAACGCAAGGAAGCAGGGAAGGAATGTCCGGTTCCGCGTCCGGTTTGTTACGTGAGTGAGGTTCTCATTGAGTCTAAGCAGAGGTACCCACATTGGCTGAAGCTGGTATATGGTGTGTTCATGGCAAACCAGAAGTTGAAGCACTATTTCCAGGGTCACCCAATAACTGTGGTTAGTTCAGCACCGTTGGGGGACATAATCCAGAACAGGGAAGCTACGGGTAGAGTGGCGAAGTGGGCCATTGAGCTCAGCCCACATGAGTTGAAATATGCGCCATGCACCGCTATAAAATCTCAGGCATTGGTGGATTTCATCAATGATTGGACAGAATTACAAACACCCGAGGAGAAGCCGGATCTTACATACTGGACGATTCACTTTGACGGTTCAAGACAGTTAGAAGGCTCGGGGGCTGGAGTTGTCTTAACTTCCCCGCGGGGTGATAAGTTTTGTTATGTCCTCCGTTTGTTGTTTCCTTGTACTAATAATGCAGCAGAGTATGAAGCATTACTACATGGCTTGCGGATGGCAAAGGAGATGAACTTGAGCCGGGTTAAGTGCTTCGGCGATTCAGATTTGGTGGCGCAGCAAGTTTCAGGCAAGTGGGATTCGAGAGATCCCCTCGTGGCAGCTTACAGACGAGAAGTGGAAGCAGTTGCTGGATATTTCAAAGGGTATCAAGTGGACCACATAGACCGGCGAAGGAACGAAGCGGCTGATGCTTTAAGCCGGTTGGGTTCTCAACGTAAACCGGTACCACCAAATACTTTTTTGGATGAGCTGCACAGTCCATCAGTACAAGTACCATCGGAGGAAGACCTGGCTGTTCCTGATCCGGAGGCACAGCTAGTTGCAGCACTTCATGTTACTCCGGATTGGACGCTGCCTTATTTGGCATATCTGAGCCGAGGAGAGCTACCAGACGATGAGATAGAGGCACGACAGATAGTCCGGCGTTCTAAGTCCATGACAATTGCAAACGGGGAACTTCATCATCGCAGTGTCTCTGGAGCGTTTCAGCGGTGTGTGTCAGCTGAGGAAGGTTGTGAGATTCTTCGCGAGATCCATGAAGGGGATTGTGGTCATCATGCCGGTTCAAAATCATTGGTGGCTAAAGCTTTTCGACATGGTTTCTATTGGTTAACAGCTCATGCTGATGCGGCGGATCTAGTCCGGAAGTGTGATGCTTGTCAGAAGTTTTCGCGACGTGCTCTTGTTCCGGCACAGGAGCTCCGGATGATACCAATAACCTGGCCGTTTGCGACTTGGGGGCTTGATATGGTTGGACCCTTTAAGCGATCCCAAGATTAGAAAACTCATCTACTTGTGGCGGTGGATAAGTTTACAAAGTGGATTGAGGCAGAGCCTGTGAGCAAGTGTGATGCAGCCACAACAGTCAAATTCATCAAAAAGGTAATTTTCCGGTTTGGCTTTCCACACAGCATCATCACAGACAACGGCACCAATTTATCTAAGGGTGAGATGGAAGAATTTTGTCAACGAGAACATATTCGCCTAGATGTATCTTCTATGGCCCACCCTCAAACCAATGGTCAAGCTGAAAGAGCAAACCGGGAGATTTTGCGAGGAATCAAGCCCCGGCTTATGACTCCCTTGCAAAGAACCCCAGGATGTTGGGTTGAGGAGTTACCATCTGTCCTTTGGAGTATCAACACTACGCCAAACCGGTCCACAGGTTATACACCTTTCTTTATTGTATATGGTGCTGAAGCGGTCCTTCCAAGTGATATCCTTCATGATTCACCAAGGGTGACAACCTATGTTGAAGCGGCCAACGACCAGGCGAGACAAGACAGTTTGGACCGGCTGGATGAAGAGCGTGATATAGCAGCAGCACGGTCTGCGATCTATCAACAAGACTTGCGTAGGTATCACAGCCGCCGGATCAAGAGCAGGACATTCCAGGAGGGAGACTTAGTACTCTGGCTCATCCAAGACCAAACAGATATGCACAAACTATCCCCGCCTTGGGAAGGGCCCTTTGTGGTCAGCAAGAATCTGCACAACGGTTCATATTACTTGGTGGACGTTCGAGAACACAAGGATTCACGGACATCGGAAGAGGAGACAAAGAGGCCGTGGAACATCGCCCTCTTGCGGCCCTATTATACCCGAGCCATGAGCTCCACTGTATCCTATGTATATATTATGATTAATGAATAAACCGGCACCCTTGGTAAACCGGGGGCTCAGCCTTTTTTCCAATATAAGTATCTTATGAAGACAACCATACATGTATTATCATATGTCATATTTCAAACAGATCGATCCGTTTAAAACTGATTTTGCAGAATATATGCACTCAGAAGCAATAACTCCCTGAAGAGCGTAAGGTCATATCCGGACCAAAGAAGACACTTCATGGAAGCCCTCTGGACAGGCGACAGCCATCCAGTGATTGGCTAAAGATTTACCCATGGTTCTATGGAACCATGGAGGCCCTCTGGACAGGCGACAGCCATCCACTGATTGGCTAAAGATTTACCCATGGTTCTATGGAACCATGGAGGCCCTCTGGACAGGCGACAGCCATCCAGTGATTGGCTAAAGATTTACCCATGGTTCTATGGAACCATGGAGGCCCTCTGGACAGGCGACATCCATCCAGTGATTGGCTAAAGATTTACCCATGGTTCTATGGAACCATGGAGGCCCTCTGGACAGACGACAGCCATCCAGTGATTGGCTAAAGATTTGCCCATGGTTCTATGGAACCATGGAGGCCCTCTGGACAGGCGACAGCCATCCAGTGATTGGCTAAAGATTTACCCATGGTTCTATGGAACCATGGAGGCCCTCTGGACAGGCGACAGCCATCCAGTGATTGGCTAAAGATTTACCCATGGTTCTATGGAACCATGGAGGCCCTCTGGACAGGCGACAGCCATCCAGTGATTGGCTAAAGATTTACCCATGGTTCTACGGAACCATGGAGGCCCTCTGGACAGGCGATAGCCATCCAGTGATTGGCTAAAGATTTACCTATGGTTCCATGGAACCATGGAGGCCCTCTGGACAGGCGACAGCCATACAGTGATTGGCTAAAGTTTTTTCTTATGGTTCCTATGGATGGTACCCGCATCCATCGACCGGCCCTCTGGATGGTAAGCCCATTCCATTGATTGGCTGAACCTTGCTTTGAGCCTGGCAGCTCGTAAAAAGCCTCGACTACATGGTTTTATTTGCATTTTTGGTGTTTATGTTTTATGGTTCTCTAAACCAGAGTGGAACAGCCCCAGAAGTTGACCACATATCTACAAAGTTAAAAGTCTGGGTCATGAATACTAGCATGAGATAAACCGGTGTTCATTATAACCCGGATCATCCATCAGGCAAAAGCCAAGTATCAGCTACAAATTTCTGGACAAAGTTTCAGCGTGATATAAACCGGTGTCTTTTATCAAACCCGGGATCATTATTGGATTTATCAAGGTTTCCATCAGGAAATTTCAAATTCTACCGGATTAAAAGTATCAAGCATATTTGATCTCAGGTATAAAGTTATTTCTGATATAAAGATACACTTGTTTGACATATTGTAAGAACAATTTAATGGGTCCAGCGGTAAAACCGCTAGGACATATTTTCAATATTATCAATGCAGGAACAGATGAGATATAAGATAATCCATATCAGACCAAATTGGCAATGTTAAAACAAGAAGTCGGAGTATCCGGATCAAAGCGGACAATGTTTTTAGCTATCCTATTACAAGGCATAGCAAGCCTGCCGGATTAAAGATTGTTTGGCAAAATAAGACTGCAACTACAAAGATATGCTATGAGCTACGCTCCCTCCTGCAGCGATGGCTGGGCATCAACTTGGTCCGGAGTCTCCTCCTCTTCTTGAAGCGGCTGGAAGTCAGGGACGCATCAGTCGATTTTCGTTAAGGCACGAAAGTACATTTCTTCATTGATGAGTTCAGACGGATCGATATCTGGAGCGAAGGTATGAGGGCGCACTGGTGGGATTAGATTGACGGTATCATAAACCGGCCGCTCCACCCGCTCGTTCTGCAAATCATACCCCGGATGATACCTGGATAAATCTGATTCGGCTGCAAGTTTGCTGGCGAGAGGACGCATCTCCTTTGTCAAGGCATGGAGATCCTTTGCAGTAAAAGTTGACCCGTCTTCTTTAGTGTCGGGATACCCACTCAAGGCTTCTTCCGGATCAAAATCCGGGACCCAAGCTTTAGCTCTGGTAAGCGCCATGAGGGAACCGGCTCGGGCGGCAGACTTCTTAACTTCCTCCAAACGCACCGGCAAAACAGACATTTTTTCTAATGTGCCTTGGATGGTAGTGGGGGCCGGTTTATTGAATGATGTTGCACTTATGATCCTTTGAGCGCCGGAATACAGCTGCTCGACCAAAGTATAACATGCCTTGAGTTTTTTCCGTAAGTCATCCCCAAGATGGGTGACACGGCGCCCTGCATATGATTATCACAGTTAAACCGGCACAGATGGAAGATTACAAGGATGAAAGCAGGAATACAGATTAAATACTTACCGAAGACTGCAGAAGTCATCAACTCTATTTGCCGCTTTAAACCGGTTAACTCTTCAGTAACCGGATTAAGAGCTTCTTCAGCGTCTTTGGCCCTTTTTTCCAGATCTTTTTTCTAAACCTCAAAGGCGGTCCGTTCTTCTTCAAAGAATTTCTTCAGCTGTTCAGCAGTCTTTAAACTCAGCTTCAAGTCTTTCTTGGCCTTAGAAGCAGCGGACTCCGTTTCAGCAAGTCTGCTCCGGAGTTCACTGATTTCATCAGCCCTCCGGTTTAAATCAGCCTGCAAGGAAAATCAAGTGATAAGAAGCAAAAATCAGACAAGTCTCAAGCATACAAACAAGTTGTCTACTTGACACTTGGGGGCTAATGGGCAGTTGAAGCAATAAGCAGTAGTAATTCAAAGACAAAGTCTCAAGCACACAAACAAGTTGTCTACTTGACACTTGGGGACTAATGGATAATTGAAGTATCGCAGGAAAAGTCAGGCAAGTCCCAGGCACATAAACCGAGTTATGCCCCTGGCACTTGGGGGCTAATGTGAGATCATTTGATTAATCAGGAAGTACCGGTTCACCTTCTAAATGTAGCTAAACCGGAACTTGGGGGCTGATATGGTATGGACAGAAGTACATTGAAAGTCAAAAGAAGATGCAAAGGATTACCTCATACTTATCCTTCATCATGTTAATCAAGCCTGCTTCATAGTCGCGACCAGTGTGGAGCCGGTTCAAGTACCCGGAATAGAGCTCCTGGGCACTCATGTCAGCAAAGCTAGACAGCTCGGTACTCCATTTACCCTTTTCTTTGTGCAGCTTCTCCGCTTTCGCCGTATGTTTGGCTAAGACAGTGGGCTCAGCAGGAGCGGTATAAGCGGTGTGAGTTATTTCAACCTCCGGAGAAGCAGTTGTTGGTGGTGGGGTCGTGGTGTGAACCGGACTGGCAGGAGCCGGATTGGTCTGAGGAGAATTGGCCCGGGCAGGACTAGCCGGTTCATGAACATTCTCAGCATTGGGATTCTCAGGCATAGTAGTGTGATCTGTTGGAGCGGGATCTTCAAGTGGAATGGTGGGTTCGCCTTCCGGAGGGATAGTTGAGTCCGGATCAGCTGCCGGATCATCAACGGCGGTCTCAGCAGTTGGTTGGTTGATTTTCGGTTTTTTGCTAGGCTTTGGCTTGCTGAAGGAAGTTGGAAAAACAAGTTAGAATTGTAAAGCAAGTGCAATCATAAACCGGATAAATTAAAAAGACTTACCCTGGGATAGTTTTCAGGGGTGGAAGTTGTGTGGCAGTTGATTCGCCAGAAGAAGATAACGGAGTATCCTGATAATCAGGGTCAGACGATTTAAGAGGTTTGCGTATAAGCCCGGACTTGGGATGAAGAAGGGTTGGAGAGAGTATAACCTCAGAGCGGCGTCTCCGAGCCGGTGTGAGAGATATTCCGGATGTTTCCACTGCAAGGCCGCTATGACGGGTGGTCCGGCGAAGAGCTTCGTGTTGCTGTTTCTTCAAAAGAAAATTGGGATCCAATTGAGCATACGGGTGAGAGAACTGATATTTCCGGACTGTCCGACGACTTTTCTGTGGAAGTGGTTCTGAATCGGAAGAGAGAATAGTTACCTCAATTTCTGCCGGTTTGTCTCCTTCAGCCAACTCCTGTGGAAAGTTACTAATAAATACAAGTATGTATAAAAAGTGAATAAATCAGAACCGGATTAACCCATACCTCGGAGTCCGGATCATCGTCTTCAGCATGAGAACCGGAGCCACCAGCTGCTTTTCTCTTCTTGGTAGCGAAGGCTTTCCGGCGTGGCTGTTTTCCGGCCTTTTCCTGAGGCTTCCTTTTCCAGAAAGGATCATTGGCCTGTTCAAAGGGTAAAAGATAAATTCAAAGAACGATTTAAGGAAACGGATTATAGATATATGAAAGAAAGTAAGACATACCGCAGGCAGCTTGTTTTTCTTGTAGTATGGAGCCAGTCCGGTTTGGCTACATTCTTCTAGAGTGATGTTAAGCATTTTCTTGGCGGACTCAGTGACTTCCGACTCAGAAAGTTTGTCCTTAGAAAAACGTTGAGGATCATCCGGTTTACCAGAATATTGACACATCAAGCTTGGGCACGGGCTCAGAGGAAGGATACTCCAAGAGAGCCAGCAGCGCATGAAATCCACGCCGGTTAAACCATTGGCCATAAAGGCCTTTAACTTGGAAAGTTGAGAGGCAAACCGGGGCCGCTCTGAGGAGCTGAGGCGCTGCGGCAGAGGGTGATCCTCCGGAAGACGGTGCTCGCGATAACCCGACAATGGGTTTTCCCCCTCAGGTGAAGTATCAATACAGTAAAACCAAGATTTATTCCAGTCTTTGGGATGTGTGTGGAGAGCGGCATGATGAAAGACTGCATCTTTTCTTTTCTGAATACTGACCCCGCCTAGTTCTTGATGCGGTCCACTAGTAAATTCAGTCCGCCGGTTTTGGTGGAAGAAATCCCAGAACAAGTCAACTAACGGTTCTTCTTGCAAATACACCTCAGAAAACACTTGGAAATCACAGATGTTGGAAACAGAGTTGGGACCTATATCCTGAGGATGAAGCTGGAAAGCGGCAAGTACATCCCGGAAAAACTTCGAACCGGGAGGAGTAAAGCCCCGAGCAATATGGTCAAAGAAGACAATAACCTCCCCCTCTTTGGGAGTAGGAGGACATTCATCTCCTGGGGCCCGCCATTTTAAAACGGATCGAGGACCTAAGGTGCCGATTGCAACAGCATTGACTAAATCTTGTTCCGTAATAACGGAAGGAACCCAGTTGCAGGAGACAAACTGTTTGGCCATAGCAACAGAAGAGCAAGTGCTGAAAAGGTAAAATATAAACCCGGATTACTCAAGTACAGTGGCATAAACCGGAAGGTATATGAAAGGATCACGCAACGGTTTAAGCAAGGGACTAATGATATGGATAGCCCGGCAATAAACATGAAACTATATTACTACCGGTTCATGACAACGAAAGAGAAAGAGCTAAACCGTCGCATTCGTCTTTAATTTTTTTTACAGAAGCAGTGTGTGACAGTTTAAACCGGAGCATACTTAACAGATCTACAAAGGAGAAGAAACATGTTTTCACAGACGGTTAAAATAGAACAGATCTGAGCACCCAAGAAAAAGAAAAACAACTGCAAGGATATTACGGGAAGAACTACAAGGGTCCTATACAGAGCAGATAAATCTACAGGTTGAATATAAATGATGAGATCTAAAGCATATGGCGGCGGAACCAAAGCAAGTTTAAAGAGCAAGAATTAAAGGTTGACATTTCGGTGAAACTTGGCATCTACGATGAATAGACGAAACTACCGCTGAAGTTTAATGGCGAAGATGCGAGAAAGAACCCTAGAAGTTACAGATCTATAGTGAGGAAGAAGATGGAGTACCTGAGAGGTGGTGGCGGAGTTTTCTCTGGTCAAGCTCAGGTCAATGCAGCGGACGGCGGAGACTTAGATTCAATGGTCGACGGCGGCGGCTTGAGCTCGGGCGACAATGGAGTCTTGAGCTCGGGCGATGGAGGAAGAAGAACGAACGGAGGGAGATAAAGAATGAGGGTGGCAGTATTTATAGAAGCCAGAGCTGAAGCGACAGGTGCGGGATTCGAGGAGGCAAAAGATTGGATAAAGATCCTCTGTCGCCTCGATTTTCGGGACGACCCTTAAACAAAGCCGATAGACAGCTGGGTGCGTTAAATACGGAAGTGATGTCACGGTCAGATTAAGTGATTCTCAAGGATGACGTCAGGGCCAGTTTACAAAAATGAGAAGACACAAGAAGGAAGATTATGCAAGACTGGGAAGATTGATGTGAACAAGTTCAAATCATTCTGGGGCCTAATGTCAGGGATATTACTAGCAGGTATGAACCGGCTAGTATAAACCGGATTACTAGAATATACTTATCATTGTAATATTTAGTAAAGGCTACGGCCCATAAGATCTTAGGGCCCATGTATAGAGTTATGGTTTGTAAACCGCCTGATCATGTAACTTGAGAGGTAAGGAAGAAAGAGCAGAGACCGAGGCGGACACGAGTATGAGCCGGCCTCGGGACTCTGTAAACCGGAACGGGCGTCGCCTCTATATAAAGGGACGACCCGGCGACGGTTCAGGACAAGCAAGAAACAATCCGTCGAGACACAGGCAAGCAATCCGCTCCCTGTTTATCGACGCCCAAGCAATACCAAACCAAACTAGACGTAGGCTTTTACCTTCATCGAAGGGGCCGAACTAGTATAAACCCTCTGTGTCCTTTGAGTGCTTTTAACCCCTTCAAGCTAACCCGTGCGATGGTTCCATTATCAAGTCCGTTAAACCGGACATCTGCCGTGTTAATTCCACGACAGTTCCGGTGCCATAAAAATCAACAACTTCGAAGGCACAAATCCGAAGGTGGTGAACGGTCAAAGAATCAAACATTATATCTCAGGTTATCCAATAAATGTTGAAACCAATTTTATTGAAACCGTAACTGTAGGATCGAAAGTATGTCTAGAGGGGGGGTGATTAGACTACTTGTAATTATAAAAATTCTGCCTTTTGATCAATAATAGTTTTTGGCAGATTCACAATTATGATCAAGACAAGTATCACCCTACACATGCAATTCTAGAGTATAAGCAGCGGAAAGTAAATTGCACATGTAGTAAAGGGAGGTGGAGAAGAGCAAACGCAATTTGGAGACGCGGTGATTTTTCCCGTGGTTCCGATAGGTGGTGCTATCGTACATCCACGTTGATGGAGACTTCAACCCATGGAGGGTAACGGCTGCGCGAGTCCACGGAGGGCTCCACCCACGAAGGGTCCACGAAGAAGCAACCTTGTCTATTCCATCATGGCCTACGCCCACGGAGGGCTAGCCTTACTCGGGGTAGATCTTCACGAAGTAGGCGATCTCCTTGCCCTTACAAACTTCTTGGTTCAACTCCACATCTCGATGACGGAGGCTCCCAAGCGACACCTAACCAATCTAGGAGGCACCACCCTCCAAAAGGTAATAGATGTTGTAGATGATGATGAACTCCTTGCTCTTGTGCTTCAAATGATAATCTCCCCAACACTCAACTCTCCTCACTGATTTGGCTGTGGTGGAAGAAAGGATTGAGTGGAAAGCAACTTGGGAAGGTTAGAAATCAAGTTTCATATGGTGGGAGTGGAGCAACTTGATCTCAACACAAGGGTAGGTAGTTCTCTTCTCAGAAAGTGTAAGGTAGGAGTGGTAGTTCTTTCTGATGGCTCTCTCCACGAATGAAGAGGGGGTGGAGGGGTATATATAGCCTCCACACAAAATCCAACCGTTACACACATAATTGAGCATTCTCGGTGAGACCGAAGTGGACAACTCGGTCAGACCGAAAGTTCAAATATAGTGAACGTTGGGGTTTTCGGTGGGACCAAAAATACCATCTCGGTTTGTCCGATTTGAGTCAAGACAGGAACTTGCCAGTTTCGGTGGGACCGAAATCATCAACTCGGTTATTCCGAAATGATGACAAACGATTACAGAAGCTTGGCAGCCCATATTTCGGTGAGACCGATCTCAAACTCGGAATGACCGATTTTTCTAGGGTTTGGCTTATGGCTGAGGTGGTTCATCTCGGTGTGACTGGGTTTGGAAAATCGGTTGGTCCGAGATTACTTATGAGTGTGTATAGTAGTGAAAGTTGCTGATAGTTGAAGGAGATATATCACTAAGCACTTGAGCAACCAGATCATCAACACAACCTCATCCCCTTTTAATAGTATTGGCTTTTCCTATGGACTCAATGTGATCTTGGATCACTAAACCAAAAATGGAGTCTTGAGCTTTTGCCAATGCTTGCCTTAGCATTTTGAGGGGTCCACTTCTTCAGACATTGCCATACCTATATCACTGAACTTCTCTGAAATGATTCTCAAGTAGCTATTAGTTCAATGATATATATGTTGTTATTAATTGCCAAAACCACCCGGGGATTAGTTGCACTTTCAATCTCCCCCTTTTTGGTAATTGATGACAACATATAGATCAAAGCTTCGACAAAAGATATAATCAATGAATAATATCGTCGCTTTGAGAAGTATGTGATAAGCAAGAGCTCCCCCTAAATTTGTGCATTATTTAAGATTTGTGTTTGAATGCAAATGCACAATCGATTAGGTTCATGGGTCACTCTTCCATGTCACATACATCTTGGTGGAGCGCACAAAATGATAAGAATGAAAAGCATGCACCCAATCACCAAGACATGAGTAAATGATCATACAAGATAGGAAAAGCATATGATAAGCATTAAGCACACATTAAAGCATAGTATGACCAAGCACTCATTAAGGTAGCATCAAACGTAGTATCAAGCACACTGAAAGTTTCAAGAACCAAAAGTACCAAAAGTATCTCAAAGAAACCGCAAAAGAACGAAAGAGCACTCTCTCTCTCTCTCGAAGCCCTATGATCTATACAATTTCTCCCCCTTTGGCAACAAGTTACCAAAAAGTTTGAAAAAGCATAGAGCTAAACGTCACTGTGGGCTCTGCTGGCGGCTCCCGTCTGGGTAGATGTCGGAGTAGATATGACGGCATCGGCGAAGACTTCAGCTGATGCCTGCGCTGGAGGAGTGGATACTGGAGCTGTGGCTGGAGTGACTGCTGGAGCTGTAGGAGGTGCTGAAGTGGTAGTCCTGGAGTCAGTCACTGGGATAGCTGCTGATCGGGATCCTCTGGGAATCGGAGCAGTCTGTCGCTGAGAATCCTGGACTAGGTCATCCTGCATGAGCTCTGCCCTGTCCTGCTTAGCTTCCTCCATGTCTGCCTCAAGCTTGTTGACGGTCACCTGAAGTTCAGTCAGCTTCACGTCCAGAGCGTGGACCTTCTCGTCAACAATCCTCTCTAGGCTCTCCTGAGATTGTTCAATGCTGGCCAGGCGTTGTTCAATCCTTTGGGTAGCTTCAAGAATCTGCTCTCCGAAGCTTTTTGGTTTAGCTGCTGCTGCTGCTGCCTCTTTATCAGCTTTGGCTTTCCTAGCAGCTTCAATCTTGGCTTGACCTTCAACCGAAGTTGGATCCTCCTCATCCATCACAACAACATTGTCTTCATGCTCTGGCTGCAGTGGTAAGTGCTTCCTATCCAACAGGAATTTGCCCGTGCCAAACTTGGCATTGATTAGCATCTGAATCTGTGGGGAAAATCCACATGACCTCTTCTGGTCAGCTGCAGTCCTCTTAATGGTCTCTACCATTAAGTCCATCACCTTAAAAGGTGCCTTCTCATCAAGTATATGCAGCATGTTGATAGAATAGCCTCTGATCATGCGATGGTCTCCAGACTTGGGCATCAAGGTATGCCTCAGAATAGTGTTAGTGGTAGGTAGACCTGCCTGGAGATAGTAAACTGAGCCGAGCTTCCACACTTCCAAATCTGCTGCGGGGATCTCCTTGTACATGTTCTTCATGGAATCATGGTTCTTCTTGGGAATCCCATAGACATCAATGTCATCCTCTCGTTGCACTGGAGCATTCAGAAGTTCTGCCCATTCTTCAACAGACGAAGAAAACCTTTGACCTTCAGTCATCCAGGTGATCTTCCCATCAGGATAGAAATGAGCTGTGGCATAGAACTGCATAATCATCTCATCGTTCCAATCTGTCAATTTCTGACCCACAAACGCAGCAACTCCACATGCAGTGAAGCTCTCATGCACATGGGGAAAGAAGTCTCTGTGCTCTTCACTGTCAATGTACTTCCAGTCAACGTACCTGGTATCTGCAACTATAGGCTTCTTGTCCATCAGCACAGTCTCATAGAAATCCTGCTGCTCTCTGGTGTGAAATCTGGGGTCCACAGCAGTCCTTCTCCTCACGGCATATGGATCAGATTGTCTCCATAGCCTGAGACCTCTATCTTTCCTTGCCTTCATATCCTCGGCTTGAGGATGAGCATCGTTGTGAAGTGGCAGTTTTGGACGGAGTTTCAGCAACACATGTTCTTCTTCATCAGAATCAGCTGGTGGCACATCACCCTTGTTCTTCTCAGATGCTGGAATGTTCCTGGTTGTCCTCTTGGGCTTGGCAGAAGGCTTTGCTGGAGCTGCCTTGGCTTGAGCAGGCTTCTTGGGCTTTGAAGTGGCTCCAGCCCTAATAGCATCACCCATGAGCTTAGCCTTCTGAGGAGGAGGCTGGGGTGCTTCTTCTTCTTCCTCGACTGCTGCATCTGCATGAGGTTCAGCATACACAACCCTCTTCCTCTTGGAAGTTTTCTTCACTTTACTTGGGGCTGGCTCTCCCAAGTTCAGCTTCTTGGCAACAGCTGATTGCTTGACCTTGCTGGTGCCTTTCTTTGACTGCTGCCCTTGTTGCTCTTTGGCAACAACCTTTCTCTTGGGCTTGGAGGACACTTCTTCCTCAGCTACGAAATCGGAATCCTCATCATCAGAATTCCTCTCCTTTCTGGCTCTGGTGGCTGCAGGAGGCAAGCCACTAGGTGTACTCCTCTCACCATCATCAATAGGGCTACTAGCCTCAGGACTAGTATCTACCTCAGGAATCTCTGCAAAAGGTGACTCTGACCTGTTCTGGTTGTCACTGGCATCTGACATGGCTGACAACCTGTGAATAGATAAGGTATAGGCAGAGTAGAAGAGTTATCACAAACTGCAGAAGTTTTTGCAAACAAAATGAGTTCAAATCTTAGTTTTAAGTTTTCACAGAATGCATTTCGGTCAGACCGATTTTCGGTTTCGGTGAATCCGAAGTGTATAACAGAAACTTTACACACCACTTTCGGTTGGACCGAAATGGGTTTCGGTCCTGCCGATAAACTAGGGTTTCACTAAAACTCTACTTCGGTCACACCGATTTGCACAACTCGGTTGGACCGAAAGTGCAGTGCAATGGCCAGAGGCCAAATCAGTCACACCGAAAATTTAAAACCGGTTTCACCGAGATGTGTTCCGTGGAAACCTAACCCTAAGAATTTTACTCGAAACTAGAACCGATCTGGTGTTAAGGAAGATTTCAAACGTGGCTAGATGTAGGGCAAACCAAACGTGCAATGAATTGGATGGGGAGCACGAGAGGGATCGAGACTCACCCTAACTTGGTGGAGTCCCTCTACGGCGGCAACGGCGCGGAGGAAATCCGTTGACGGCGGCGGAGACCTGCGGCGAGGGCGCACAGGCGACGACGGCGACGATCCGGAGATCACGGCGATGGCAGCAGGGGACGTGGGAGCGAAAACGTTTGAAGGAATAATCAACGCGCGCTGCCCTCAGTATTTATATCCCCTTGCTGTCGGTGGGACCGAGTTGAAAAACTCGGTGACACCGAGATGAATAACTGCTATGCAGTTACGCATTTCGGTCACGCCGAGATTTAGAACTCGGTTTCACCGAGATGAAACCTAGATCAGTCTAAGTGTTTCGGTTTGACCGAGTGGGAGAAGTTGGTCTGACCGAAATTTACTTAGAAGGTTTTGGAAGTCAGCCTTAGACGGATCGGTGGCTCCGAGTGCTCCTCACTCGGAGGGTCCGAAAATGACTTGTTCAAAGTTTGTGATATAAGTATGAATAGAATTTGAGACAAGAAAGCATAGATAGCTAGGGGAGGTACTTAGGCATTCTTGTCCATCCATTTGGCCAGAAAAATCAAAACAACCAAAACAACAAATGGATGTCCTCGAATGGATAAAATCATGCATTCAACATGCTCACACAATAAGATAGCAAATGAAATATGTGTCAAACATGCACAACCAAAACTCTAGCTACTAGCACACAATTTGTCGATGACTAGGTCATCTTTATATGAGTATTTTGACTTAGGAGCCAAATGAGAACATTTGATCATAGGTCATACTCATCGTTTAAGCACAAGTGGGGTTACCACTTTTACATAAAGCATTGATGTGTCCACATCATTTGGAGATGCTTTAGCTCAATTTTTAGAGCAAAGCTCCCCCTAGATGTGAGAACCCCTTTTAAAGGGTCAAACTAACCTTGGGTTGTCGTAGAAGACTTCATGTAGATGTTGAAGATGTGGATGCTCAATGTTGATGTAGATCATCAAGAGTTGGGAGCTATCCTTTGGATTAGGGCACTTTCAATACCTACATGGGTTAGTCCCACAAGGAACAAACAAGGATATCCATAGACATAGATTGAAGTTCACAAAAGATGATGTCCATGAAAGCAATGATTACCTTGTCCCTTGACTTACCAACAAGAGGGTTTGTGACTCCATGAACTAGTGCATGATGTGGAAGTTGATTGCACAAGTTGCCAAAATGAATGTGAGTGAAGTATGTTGGCGGAGTCACCCTCAAGAACCTTCTAGTTCTTCTTCTTCGGGATCCACATCATCTTGATGGGAATCCTTGGGGTTGTAGTTGAGCTTGACGAAGTAGAACTTGATGTGTCCTTGGGAACCCACTTGACCATGGCTTGAGGTGCTTCAATGAATGCATCAATCTCCTCTTGAAGCTTGTCCTTGGCTTTTGGCTTGTGGTCTTGTGGTGGAAGGTCATCTTGAGCTTGTTCCACATTGGAAGAAGTAGGATCATACTTCTCCTTTTGAGAAACAAACTGTGGGGTAGGATATTGACCTTCTTCCCACTCAACACCTTCGGCATTGAACTTTCGCTCAAAACCAATTCCTTGATTCTTCCGGTGCCTTCCTTGCTTGCGAACAATTTCCTCAAAGTTCTTGCTTCCGGCAAGACTCTTGTAGACACCTTTCTCTATGATTTCCTTCAATAAGCTATTTTCTTGCTCAAGTGTAACTTGGCTTGAAACATTGTTAGTGGAATCAAGAGAACTACTAGAAGTAACAACATTAGATTTAACATGGTTATTGTTACTACTAGAGGAAGAATTTCTCTTATGCTTGTCATGCTTAGTCTTAATAGGTGGCAAGAAATTAGACAAGAGAAGTCGTTTGGCAAGATATGAAGAACTCTTCTTTCGAAGATCGTCATTGATCGCTTTTAGAAACTCATGTTCTTGCTCTAGAGTGAGCTTCTCGAAGCGTAGCTTCTCATGAGATCTTAGGAGCTCTCTATGATCTTCTTGAGTTGTTTCATGAGCTAACTTAAGAGTGTTTAGTTCTTTAGTTAGACGCTCAATCTCCTTCATAGCATTGTCATTCGACTCTTCTCGACTATAAAGACTACTAGCATTTTCATCGTTACTAAGCTCACTAGATTTATCATGCAAGAGCTCATCTTCACCAAGCAAGTCATCCTCATCACTATTGAAGTCAATGAATTCAGGGTGTGTTACCTTTGGGCCTTTAGCCATGAAGCATCTTCCAATTCCCTCATTTGGTGAATCAAATAAGTCGTAGGAGTTGAAGTTGGAGGATACGAGTGCAAGACCGGCAACACCTTCATCTTGACTGTAGTCGGAGTCGGAGTGATAGCTTCCATCGGATAGATTGTCGGAGTCGGAGCCGGAGACTCATTCACCTACATGAGCTTGATGTCTTCTTCTTGTGTAGCTCCTTGATGACTTGTCTTTCCTCTCCGAATCCTTGCTTCTCCGAGAGGGTCTTCGTTCATAACGATCATCTCTACTCCTTCTCTCTTTTCGAGGTGACTCATCTCTTGATCTTCTTCTTGGAGATTCTTCTCTTCTCTTGTGGGGAGCCGTACACTCATTTGAGAAGTGTCCGGGTCTTCCACAATTGTAGCAGTTTCGATCACGACTAGAAGATCTCTTTTCATCATATGATCTAGACTTTGAGCTTCTCTCTTTGCCTCTATTCTTGTAGAATTTGTTGAAGTTCTTAACCATTAGGCTTATCTCTTCATTGGAAATTAACTTGTCACTTGAGGTTGTGGGAGCATCACTTGTAGCTTTGTAAGCACCGCTTGACTTGTTGTGAAGCTCTTCCTTATCCTTAAGTGTCATCTCATGAGCAACAATTCTTCCAATGACTTCAGTTGGCTTGAGAGTCTTGTAATTTGGCATCATTTGGATCAAAGTGCACACGGTGTCATACTTTCCATCCAAAGCTCTGAGAATCTTCTTAATGATGAATCGGTCGGTCATTTCTTCGCTTCCTAAGCCGGCAATCTCATTTGTGATGAGAGCAAGCCTAGAGTACATTTCAGCGACTCCTTCACCATCCTTCATCTTGAACTTGTCAAGTTGACCTTGAAGAATATCTAGCTTTGATTCCTTCACAGACTCGGTACCTTCGTGCATTTCAACCAAAGTATCCCAAATCTCTTTAGCATTCTCAAGACGGCTGATTTTGTTGAACTCCTCGGGACACAAAGCATTGAAGAGAATGTCACAAGCTTGAGCATTGTTTTGCAACATCCGCAACTCTTCCGGTGTAGCTTCGCGATCTGGAACTTTTCCTTCTTCGAAGAATTCACCTTGCATGCCAACACAAATAATGCCCCATGCGGCTGGGTTATGACCAAGAATATGCATTTTCATTTTATGCTTCCAACTAGCAAAATTTGTACCATCAAAGTAAGGACCTCTACGATAATTACCCTCACTAGACGCCATACTCTCCTAGGTTGTGAAACCAAGCTTATGGAGTCCAATGCAATGGAAACCAAAACAATGGAGACCAAAGCTCTGATACCACTTGTAGGATCGAAAGTATGTCTAGAGGGGGGGTGATTAGACTACTTGTAATTATAAAAATTCTGCCTTTTGATCAATAACAATTTTTGGCAGATTCACAATTATGATCAAGACAAGTATCACCCTACACATGCAATTCTAGAGTATAAGCAGCGGAAAGTAAATTGCACATGTAGTAAAGGGAGGTGGAGAAGAGCAAACGCAATTTGGAGACGCGGTGATTTTTCCCGTGGTTCCGATAGGTGGTGCTATCGTACATCCACGTTGATGGAGACTTCAACCCACGGAGGGTAACGGCTGCGCGAGTCCACGGAGGGCTCCACCCACGAAGGGTCCACGAAGAAGCAACCTTGTCTATTCCATCATGGCCTACGCCCACGGAGGGCTAGCCTTACTCGGGGTAGATCTTCACGAAGTAGGCGATCTCCTTGCCCTTACAAACTTCTTGGTTCAACTCCACATCTCGATGACGGAGGCTCCCAAGCGACACCTAACCAATCTAGGAGGCACCACCCTCCAAAAGGTAATAGATGTTATAGATGATGATGAACTCCTTGCTCTTGTGCTTCAAATGATAATCTCCCCAACACTCAACTCTCCTCACTGATTTGGCTGTGGTGGAAGAAAGGATTGAGTGGAAAGCAACTTGGGAAGGTTAGAAATCAAGTTTCATATGGTGGGAGTGGAGCAACTTGATCTCAACACAAGGGTAGGTAGTTCTCTTCTCAGAAAGTGTAAGGTAGGAGTGGTAGTTCTTTCTGATGGCTCTCTCCACGAATGAAGAGGGGGTGGAGGGGTATATATAGCCTCCACACAAAATCCAACCGTTACACACATAATTGAGCAATCTCGGTGAGACCGAAGTGGACAACTCGGTCAGACCGAAAGTTCAAATATAGTGAACGTTGGGGTTTTCGGTGGGACCGAAAATACCATCTCGGTTTGTCCGATTTGAGTCAAGACAGGAACTTGCCAGTTTCGGTGGGACCGAAATCACCAACTCGGTTATTCCGAAATGATGACAAACGATTACAGAAGCTTGGCAGCCCATATTTCGGTGAGACCGATCTCAAACTCGGAATGACCGATTTTTCTAGGGTTTGGCTTATGGCTGAGGTGGTTCATCTCGGTGTGACTGGGTTTGGAAAATCGGTTGGTCCGAGATTACTTATGAGTGTGTATAGTAGTGAAAGTTGCTGATAGTTGAAGGAGATATATCACTAAGCACTTGGCAACCAGATCATCAACACAACCTCATCCCCTTTTAATAGTATTGGCTTTTCCTATGGACTCAATGTGATCTTGGATCACTAAACCAAAAATGGAGTCTTGAGCTTTTGCCAATGCTTGCCTTAGCATTTTGAGGGGTCCACTTCTTCAGACATTACCATACCTATATCACTGAACTTCTCTGAAATGATTCTCAAGTAGCTATTAGTTCAATGATATATATGTTGTTATTAATTGCCAAAACCACCCGGGGATTAGTTGCACTTTCAGTAACCCCGGAGGAATACATAAGGGACACTTTCCAGAACAATCTGATACGTCCAAAACATATCTATAATTTCTGCTTGCTCCATGCCTCTTTTGTGTGATATTGCTATGATATTTATGCACTTCCATACACTTTTGATCATATTTGGACTAGCCTATTAACTCAGTGCACCACAGTGCCAGTTCCTGTTTTCTGCTGTTTTTCTATTTCAGATTTCCCCCATATTAAAAGTGCTCCAAAAATTCCGGGAAAAATATAGAAAAAATCAGCGTATAGGAAGCTTCGAGAAAAACCAAAGTGGGGCCAGAGGGGAGCCAGGGGCGGCCCAGGCGGCCACCCGGGGCGGCCCCACCCCTGGCCGCGCCAGGGGGGCATCTGGGGCCCCCTCTCCGCCTCTGGTGACCCCCCCTTTGCATATATATTCCACGCGTCACGAAACCCTCGAGGACGGAACCCTTTTTCGCGATCTCGCCTCTGTTCTGCCGCCGCAACGCTTCCAAGATCGGGAGCATCAGGAGAACTCTTCCCGGCACCCTGCCGGAGGGGAGAACCACCACCGGGAGCTTCTCCACCACCATGGACGCTTCCCGGATGAGTTGTGAGTAGTCCCCCTTGGACCATGGGTCCATGACCAGTAGCTATGTGATGTTCTCCTCCCCTCTTTGTTCTTCATGGATTAGACCTCGTGAGCTGCCCTACATGATCGAGGCACATATGTAATCTTTATGCTGTTGCTCTGCTGAGTTTGCTGGGATCTGATGGATTATGAGATTATGTTCAGATTGTGTGTGAGTAATATATTTGATTCACCTCTTTTATATTTTAGTTCTTGAGTAATTCTAGCATGTTCTCCATTGCTGTTTATTGCTTTGGCCAAGTAGTAGGTAGTAACTCCAAGAGGGAACGTTATGCTTGATTGTGGGTTCATGCCCCCTGATGACTAGCTTGAGTGACAGAAACATGAGTCTAGGGGATGTGCTGTTGCCACAAGGGGGAAAACAACGGTGCTTGTTCTTGCGGGTGCAAGGATTGTTTACTTTACGCAAAGTTCTTTTAATGCAGTTGTCTGTTGCTTTGAGTTTCCACTTTGGGTGGGACTCGCAACTTAATACCAGCGAGATGTTCTGGATAGATATCTCAAGGTCGATGATTAGTAGTAGATGCAGATGGATTTCGGTCTACTTGCCTTGGCGTACCGCCCATGCTTTTGAGCCTCTACCTTTACTTGCAGCATAGTTAGCATTGGTTTGCGCACATAATCCTGTCAATTGCCCAACTGTAATTTGTTTACCTCGCTTAGCTGTTTTATCGTCTTTTGGGAGAGAGACATCACTAGTGAACATCATGGGACCCCGGTCCATATTACCACCACTGATCACACCTTATATTTACTTCCTGTTTCTATTTCCTAGTTGCAGTCATAGCTATCATTATTACCTCTTGTGTTTGATCCTTTGTAAACAACAAGGCCGGAGGGATTGACAACCTCTCTGTACTCCTTGGGAGCAAAGTTATTTGTATCTGTGTGCAGGTCGTGTCAACCGCTAAGTTTCTGGCGCCGTTAGCCGTTGACACCTACTTGTCGACCCTCGGAGTCTCACGGGATTCGATCCTTGGTATCTTTGCCAAGGGAAACTTGCCGTTACGCTACATCTCAAACCTTCCACTTGGGGTAACCAACGAGGGGCGAGAAGCCATCACAATCCAGACTCCAAAAAGGAAGAGGTATGTGGTACGGTAAGTAAACCGACTCCAAAACAGTTCTAAAGGCAATTTTTCTCCGTTTTGGAATATTTAGGAAAATAGGAAAATAAGTAGCAGTCCGGAAGAGACATGAGGCGTCCACGAGGGTGGAAGGCGCGCCCCCCTTCCCTGGTCGCGCCCCTGCCTCGTGGGCACCCCGTGTGCCTCCCGGACTCCGTTTTCTTGTGGGTTACTCCTTTTGATCGGTAAAAATTCATTATATAGACTCCCGAAGGTTTTGACCTCTGTATCACGCCAAAATCCTCTGTTTTCGTTTCGAGCTGCTGTTTTTGACAGATCTAGATCATCATGGCGTCCTCCAACATCCCCAAGGACAAGTTCTTCGAGAAGGTCATCAACCCCTACCTTGCGGAGGTGCTGCATCACCCTAAAACCATGGAGTTGCATGAGGGGGTGCTGCACATCCATGATGTTGAGGGGCCGAGGAGGACCGGAAGCGTGGAGACAAGACTCGAAGCAATGGAGCAGCAAGTTTTCAAGTGCCAAGGTATGGTGGAACGAGGACTCAACGCCAACCATATGATAATCTCGGAGCTTGCCAACAACCTCAAGCTAGACTCAAGGATCTTCGGGGAAGCTATCTCCAATCTTCAAGATAAAATCGAACACCTCCAAGCCCAGATCTATGACCTGCAAAACCAAAACTGTGAGTATGAATATAGATTCAAGAAGATGAGTTTGGCTGGAGATTTGAGTATCCCGGAGACTCGATCATCCTTCTACGATGGTGAGCCCATGCCTTGGAAGGTGGACAACAAGCCTACATCATGAACAACCCCATCATCACCACCCCCGAAGAAGGAGACATAATCGTATGGGTATGGGCACTCCCCTTGGCAACTGCCAAGCTTGGGGGTGTGATCCCGGTATCGTATCACCATCACTCATATCTTTACCATTTTTCTTAGTTCAATCCTTTTGGTAGTATCTTGATCTAGTAGAATAAAGTTAGCATGATCTAGTTGTGAGCTTTTGCCTTATGATCTTTACCCTTTGTAATCGAGTCCGTGAGCTATATAATAAAGATTAGTGTTGAGCCAAGGGCTTGATTTTCTCACTTTGGTCATGATAAAAAGAAAGAAAACATAAAGAGTATCCAAGAGATCATATCGATCTTATGGGAAGTAATGACTTCACATATAGGAGTATGATAAATAAAAGTTGTTGAGAGTTGACAAACATAGTTTTGGTCATCGTTGCAATTAATAGGAAGTAACAAAAGAAGAGAGGCTTCAAATACAAATATTCCATCTTGGAATTTTTTTATGATTGTGAGCACTCATTAAAGTATGACATGCTAAAGAGTTGATGTTGGACAAGGAAGACAACATAATGGGTTATGTCTTCTTATATCTGAAATAAAGTATATTGTCATGGATCACCCAGCATGTTGAGCTTGCCTTTCCCCCTCATGCTAGCCAAAACTCCTCGCACTAAGTGGAGATACTACTTGTGCTTCCATATATCCTTAAACCCAGTTTTGCCATGAGAGTCCACCATACCTACCTATGGATTGAGAAAGATCCTTCCAAGTAAGTTGTCATGTTGCAAACTCGCTAAAATATGTATGATTTATTAGTGTGGAGGAAATTAGCTTTATATGATCTTGTGATATGGAAGTAATAAAAGCGACGGACTGCATAATAAAGGTCCTTATCACAAGTGGCAATATAAAGTGAAGTTCTTCTATGCTAAGACTTTGTGCATCCAACCATAAAAACACATGAAAACCTCTGCATCCCTCTGCGAAGGGTCTATCTATTATTCTTGCCTTATAAGAGTCAAGGTAAAATTCACCTTTCCTTTTTACATTTTATCCTTTGGCAAGCACATTGTGTTGGAAAGATCCTGACATATATACCCACTTGGATGTAAGTTTTCATGGTCTATTACTGTTGACATTACCCTTGAGGTAAAAGGTTGGGATGCATCACCATAAGCCCCTATCTTTCTCTGTGTCTGATTAAAACTCCATAACCATAAGTATTGCGTGAGTGCGACCAATTATGAAAGACTATATGATAGTCGAGTATGTAGGCTTGCTGAAAAGCTCTTATATTGACTCTTTCCGATGTTACGATAAATTGCAATTGCTTCAATGACCGAGATCAAAGTTTGTTGGTTTTCAATGAAGTTTATGATTCATGCTTGATATTGTGGATGAATTGTTACTTTAGCATAAGAATCATATGACAATATATATATATATATATATATATATATATATATATATATATAGACACACAGCCGGTCTATTCTCATAACATTATGAGAATAATATTCTCATAACACTTCCGAACTGCATTGCAAAATTGCATTGGAGAGCTATGCGCACTGCTTCCTTCTTCTGCTGTGCACCACATAGAGGTGCAGCAGGAAACATTCATTTAGCATCGTTTCTGGCTAGTTTGACTGATTTCTACTGGTTTATTCGTGCTTGCGCTGATTTAATTTGTGGTTAAGCACTGAATTCTGCGAGAAAACGACGGAAATCCTTGGATTTGGCGGATCTGCGTCCGTTCGTCCGCTTTTCTCTGTTCTCTGTTCTCTGTTCTTCCCCATGCGGATCGAAATTGCTACGTTTTGTATGTAATATTCTGTTGTTTTCGGCAATTACGGGCTGCTTTTGATCTATCCGTATGAATTGGAGCGTATTAAGTTATTAATTTGGAAGAATTTTAAGTTTTTTGTCCATGTTTTTTTGCGACGCGACTGGCTCTGGTCGTTTCTCAAAGATGTTGTTTGAGTTTTTTTGCATTATATAGTTGTTAGGACTGCATTGCAGGCTGTGTGTTTTCGTCTGTGAATCGTGGTCAAGAGGGGTGGACTGCAGTAATATGCAATGCGCGTTGAATTTTTGTAGCGCGGCGAACTGCATTAATATGCAATGCGAGCCTGTATGAACTGCATTACAGCCACGGGGGTGTCGGGGGACTAGTTTGATTAGTTTTTTTGCTTTGGTCAAGCGCGGTGGACTGCAGTAATATGCAATGCGGAATGCATTTTGTTATGTAACCGCACTGCTTTATTTGTCGTTTTTATGTTGTTTGTTTTACATATATATATACTAGTGGGTCAATTGGCTCCCCTCCCACCTTATCCCTGGCGGCTCCCATCTCACCTTATCCGTGGCGGCGCCACTCCTGCTCGATCTGTTTTTTCTCCCAACCAGATCTGTTTTTCGCCTGGCAATGGATTGCGCGTGCGGCTGCCTGGCAAGGGTGGAGCCGATGCTGGAGACATGCGTTTTTTCTGAAGGTTTGGTTCTGAACCAGAGGCAGCGGCACATCGCTCTCTGTTCTATTCTATATTCTTCGGGTATTGGATTTCGGGCTCCATTCGTTCATCAGTTGACTGACGATGATGTCAGTGTTTCATGGGTATGTATTTCTCGGATATTCTTTTTCATGTGTTGTTTGTATTTAACGCTACCTGAATTTTTGTAGGAGTATTAGTTTTCCGAAGAAATTTTTTTGCTACCAAGTATAAGCGAACTGCTTTTCCCATAGTAGTTTTTTTATGAACATTGTAGGAGCAGCAGCAATGTTGTCTAGTCAATATTATTACGTGTTGACATCAATATTTTTTTATGAAAGATTGTAATCTTTTTCTTAGTTGTTCTTATTTTTTTTCTGTTCTTGTTGTTTTTCTTTGCAGAAATTCCCTTCTGGTCTAGTCAGGGTAACAGAAAGCTGTGTTAATTTGGTGTTGGTCAGCAAGAATGGATATCATGATGTTGATGTTATGTATTCTGTTGGCTCTGATGATTGTTTGGTTCTCAAAGATGGCTGGAAGGAATTTGTGGAGGAAGCTGGTCTTTAGGCAGGGGATGTTGTGATGGTTATGTTTTATAGGCATGCAAAGTGTTTGGAAATCAAGTTAAATTTGCTTTAGATCAGTCTCGCTTGAGCAGCAGCAGCATGAGACATTTTTGTTGTAATAATCTGACATTTTTTGCGTGGCTTCTAGTGTATTTTCTTATGAGAATTCTGAGTACAAGTGAACTGCTTTTTTACATATAGTCTTTCATGTGCATCCTATCAGCAGCAGCAGTTGAAGAACATGCATTCTGGAAACCCCCACCGAGCTTTTCCTTTTTTTTAACCCACACACGGAACTAGAGTTTTTTTAATAAAAGAGCACTGCATCAACCTTCTTAACAGGAGCAGTTTTGTGAGAGAATTCTCTATGTGAACTGCTCTGATAGTTTTGTTTTTTATGTGTATCCTAGCTACATCAGCAGTTTTGAAGCAATATACATACTGAAAACAGACTACGGAGAACTGCATATATTTGATAGATAGAAACCACGGTTCTGCGGTCATAATTAACATAGTACATCATCAAGCAAACTAACGCAACATAAGCAAACATTGTCCCAAAGCAAACTAGAACGAAAGCAAACTAATCTACATACGCAGAGGAAACTAAATCGAGCACTTGCGACAGGAATCCTTGGGTTTCAGCATCTGTCCTGCTTCACCAGTTCCACCCGTTGGAGTTGGAGGTGGAAGTTGATCCCCCCTTGCCCCACCCCCTCCTGGAGGACCTCGGGCGCTTCCTTGTCTTCTCTGTTTCAGCGCGCGCGAGGCCTTTCTTCATGGTGCTGATTCTGTTCCGTATCTCGAACGCAGCGTAGGCGTCCTTGGCAGCATACTCGACGTGCTTGGTGCTGAGAATGGAAGTCCACAGGCTGTGGTCGTGGTCTGTCATCTTCATCTTCATGTCTGCGTACTCGTCGTCGATGATAGCAGCAGCTACATCGCCCAGCGAGTCCAGTGGCTTCGTTCCATCAGGCACCCTCCAGTTCGTCTGGATGTCGACGAAGTTGGTGACGTGGAGGTCGCAGGCTGCGAGCTTCTGCTTGTCCTGCTCGATGGCGAAGCCAGCGAACTCGAACCTAAGGAAAGTGAACCGCAAGTTATACCTTTCGGAACTGCATACACGGGCATATAGAACTGCAACGCGTACTCGGCATAGAGAATTGCTTAGCTTGGGTCGCCGAGGAACCTGTCGAAGGGGATGCATCTCTTGCCCAATGTACCACATACCTGGAAAAGAAGCACTGGCTGGTACTTGCCGATGGATAGTTGAACCATGGCCGCTCTGCTGTGGTCGGGTGTGTACTCCACGTCGATGCCGACGATCTTCTGGCGGCGCCGCTGGAGAAGTGTCTTGAACTCTTCGACGTACGTCGCCATGGCGGCGACGTCGGTGGTGTAGATCACCTTCAGCTTCGTGTTCCCGTGCGCATGCACGGTGTCGTAGGTCCTGCTGAACCCCATTGCTGCAAAGAGGAGGTAGAGGAGGAGGAAGGCGCAGCGTCGTGTGTTTTGTGCGGACGGCCTGTTCGATGGAGCGCGGGATTTAAATGGGAGCGGCAGCAACTTCTGCCGAGGACACGATCTCTTCTCCCAACCGTGTTGGCGATCGTGGGTTCGTGATGATCGTGGCGTCCGTGCGGCGTGCAACCGTCGGGATAGAGGAGGGGCGGGGCGCGGGCGCTTCGGGTGATCGTGGGCGCATTTATTTTAGGGCAGGCGAACCGAATCGTCCGCCGTAAGCGAACTGCATCGCTTCAGAAGCGGAATCGTTTCCCGTAAGCGAACTGCATCGCTTCAGAAGCGGAATCGTTTTTGTTTACATTTTTTTGCACTAAGCGCACTGCACTGTGTACTCGAAGGTTACTGCACTGCAAGCTTTAAACGCATCACGCACGCACTGCAGTGTATGTGAATCCTAGTCTGACTCTACATTTTTTTCTTTTCTATCCGCTTTTCTGTATTGATTCACGTTCATGTCAGATTCTATACGAGCAAGAGAACTGCATTCTCAAAATGACATTCCGATGTTAGGTTTTTCATACAGAAGAGAACCGCATTCTGAGAGTGGAATTCTCATCTTATTTTCTTTTTTCATATAGAAGAGAACTGCATATTATATACGATACGATATATATAAATGATGAAGTTAATATGTTTTTTAAAATGCAAAACTGTATATGTGTTTGATCTACGCCCTTTTCCTGGTGCTTCTTCGCAGATTGTGCACTGCATTTGTTTCAACGGTTGTTGCTGCTTCTGTCTTGATCTTGTTGTTCGCATTACCCCTCGTAACGGGACCGTGCGACCGCGATGCTTGCCTACGCGCTGGATTCTGCGTTCTGTCTCTCCCCCTCGTTTTTGATGATGGTTCTTCGATTTCTTCATCTGCTTCTTCTTCTTCCTCGTCTTCTTCTTCTTCTTCCTCATCTTCCTCCTCGGTTTCATCAGCTTCGATCGCTTCCTCACTCTCTTCTCTGTCAGCATCTTCTTCGTCATCTTCTTCATCTTTTTCCTCTGTTCTATTTGGACAAGTTCTCGCGTTATGCTTCTCTCTCTTGTTGCAGACGCTACATAATCTTCTCTTTGGCGTATCATGTTGTTGGTCAGCTTGGTGATTTGTGGTGGCATTTTCAGCCTGGATTTGTTTCAGCCTCACCTCACATGTTCTTGAGTTGTGTCCCGCAATCTTATTGCATGATTTACACATCCTTACCCCCAGTGGTCTTCCTTCGCTGTCCAGTTCTGGCTCAGGCCTGCTATTTTTTCTAGGGCTTTTTTCATTTGCTGCAGCTTTTTTATTGGCTGACTTGCTCTCTTTCTTTCTCCCTTTTGTGTTTGAAACAGGCGGGGGAAGAATTGTGTCATCCATATTGTGAACTGCACCATCAGCAGCATGTTCGTGCTCCTTTCCTTGTTCTTCACCCCGCGCATCCATTATCTTCTCTGCCTCTTCTTCTTCATTTATTACGTTCACTTCTTGTATGAGTTTTCTCATCCCAGCTAAAGCTCTGTTGTACCCTCTATCCGATTTGACACCTCTGTTCGCCAGGTCCATTGCAGTTTCTGCAAGTAGTCTCCTACGGCAGAACATCGAACTCCCATCCGGAGCAGTTTGCTCATAGTCTCTGCGGTCAAAAGTTGGATTTTGGCGTGCGTTCCGTGTGTATCTCTTCAATATGTACTGTTCAGGTATCTTGTCCACCCGCAGCTGATCCAACATGCAAATGATGTGCACGCAGAACAGGCCTGCGGCAAAAGAAATTTTTTGGGTTACTCGTGCCAGCAAACTTCACATAAATAGGCAACATTTTTTTATTTTTTTGGTTTTGTGAACTGCATTATAAATAGGTCCTGGGTCTGCTGCTATAGTAAACCTCACTATATATTTTTTTGTTTTTAATCTCTTTTTTTTTGCTACGAGCAATAAGTGAACTTCATTTTGTTTTACGTGTGCTTATTTTTTTGTTTTCCTGTCTCACTTACCTGTGTGTGTCCACAACTTGCATTCGCATTCGTAGATACCGTTCGTCACATCAGCAACCACCTGGAACTCGTGTCTTGCCCAATCAAAATCATCAGACCGGTTGTAGTGGCGCACCAAATATTTCGTTGGGTTGTCAGTGGACTGCTCTGATATGAAGGCTGTGCTGCGGTAGTGCGTTTGCTTGAAGTCAGCAAAGACCGCCCTGGTGTAAATCTTGGAGAGCTGAACCTCGAATCCAAACTGAGTAGTAGTCTTTATCTCCGTCTCTGAAACAAAGAAAACCAGTTAAGTACTTGTCTTTTTCGCAGCAAAAATCAAGAAAGCGAGTATTGTTTTTATTAATTGCTCATCCATCTCTAAAAAATTTGCTCTATTTATATACCTCGTTAGCTATGGTCTCCGCGTGCTCGACGCCCTTCCTTGTCTGGATGCACCTGTCCACCTGGGACGCAAAGATGTGCAGGTCGTGTCTTTCCTTGACAAGTTCCTCTTCAAGATCCGGTTCATGCTTTCACTTCTCTGTGTTGACGTCATCCGTGCACAGAACACCTCCTTGTAGTAAGCCGATATCCATTCTTTTCTGTCTGCCCACAGCGCCTTCATAATCTCATCATTTTGCAGGTTATACTTTTCCATGAGCTCACGCCAAGCGCATTCAAACTCTGATGACATCAGTGGGTGGTTGAGAACGGAGGTCAGCTCATCCTTGAATTTCTCATAGGCTTTGTACAGCAAGGACAGGTGATCCTTGTATTTTTTTCAGTATATGCCAACGGCATAACTTGTGCAGCGTGCCTACGAGCGTACTTTTTATCGCGGCATCCATGGAGGGGCATTGATCTGCATGTTTTTGAAAAAAAAACAAGCATCGAGTTATTGAGAGAACTGCATATCCTTTTTCTGCTTTTTTTCTTTTTTTTTCATTGGATGTAAGAAATGGACTACAAAACTTGGCAGTGAACTGCATTGTTATTTAAGTTCACTCTTTTTTTTCAGCATACCTGTGAGTATGCAGATTGGCCGCTTGTTGTTCATGCAACGCAAGAACGTCCGGAACACCCACTCGAAAGTCGGTATTGTTTCGTCTCTGATGAGAGCCACAGCGAATATTGTACTTTGGAGGTGGTGGTTGACTCCAACAAAGACGCCCAGAGGCATGTGGAACTTGTTGGTCTTGTAGGTCGTGTCAAATGTGACACAATCTCCAAAATCTTCGTACGATCCCCTGCAGCTGGCGTTCGCCCAGAATATGTTGCGCACACGGTTATCGACATCTTTGTCGTAATCACAGAAGAACTCCGGGTTTATTTGCTGCATCTTCTCAAAGAAAGCCAGGAGTTTCTTCACATCGTCCTCTGTTTCCTCCCTCGCGAATTGGTGCTTCCTGCAGTTCGAATTAACAATATACTTTCAGCATTATGGACTTACAGAAAATGCACAAAGCGTACTGCATGAAATAGACGATATATCGTTTTTTTGTTTTAGTAAACGTACCTGTTCACCCAGTCACGGCTGGTGCGCCCCATAAAGTGCAATCCTCCTGACATCCTAGACAGGGTTGACATCATTTGCGTGTGCGTGAGGTTGTCGCTCTGCATGTCCTTCACTAGTTTATCGAGCAACGGGTCATCCGTCTTATGCGAGTGCATGTGCAGAAGCATAGCCGGGCTGTCAATCATCCTGTGGTTGTGATTGAGCTCAATCTCTGCTATCACAAACACATCCTTTATTTTTTTCAGTCTCATCCCCGCCTTGCAGCCAGTCCTCTTTGATGTTTTTTCCCGCTTTCTGTCATAATCAGTGACAGTTTGTTTGCTTCTGCCTTCCTTTGAGCACACGATGTATCTGTTTGTTCTGTATCCGCCGTTTTTGCGTGTGCCGAAGCCTGCATGCCTCGCATACGTGTTGTAGAATTCTCGCGCCGCATCTTCTGATGTGAACTGCATACCTTTCACAGGCACAAGTTCTTGGAGCATGTTCTCATCCTGCACACATACAACACGGAATGTTTCTTTTTTTTGTTAATGAGAATGCACAAGCTGAAACTATGCGTAATAACTGAACTGCAGTAGTCAGGCAAGGATGCTTACGTGTGTGTACTGTTTTTCTTCTAACGGTGTTTGCAGCTCACCGATGTTTATTGGGCATGGAGGGGTGACAACAGACCTGTGTAATTGAGGATCGCGAGGAGGCAGGAGTGTGGAGAACTTTACTTTTTTGGTTGCTTGCGGCCCTCCTTGATTCTGTTTCCGATTCTTTTGTTGGGCAGTAGGCGGCCTTGGTGGAATTCCACTGTCCCTTTGTCGACGAATCGTTTGCACATGGACCTGCCGAACTTGCTGGGTTTCAACATCGGCTTCTGGAGGTGCTATATCATCCGTTCTGATCTGCTGACCAAATGTTTCAAAGACACGCGTGTACCTTGGCTGCATAACTGTTATGATTTGCTCTTCGTCATCATCCTCCTCCTCATCATTTTTCTGCGCGTGTTCCCCCATGAAGACCAGATCGTCGTCGTCCTCCTCGTCATCCTGCGGTTTTTTTGTTTCACTGCCTTCTCCATCTCGAATGATGTTTGGTTCACTGTTTTCATCTTTATCCTCTACATCTTCCTCCACGGAGTAGGCAGTTCTATTTGTTGTGTTAAAGAAACCCCTAGGTAATTCAGGTGTTATCCATCCAGGCATCTCCCACTCTTCTCTTCCAATGCAGTTCAGGGGCTCGGGGTCGTAAATGATTCGAGGCATCTTCTGTTTTTGAGGCATAGTAAATTCCTGCAGGTTATTAAGCCAAAGCTTTTTTTATGCACGTCAACAATGAAATGAACTGCATCTTTCGTACTATATATCATTATATTTTTGCAACGGTAAGAAATTGCACTTCAATTTATCATTCTACAGCAGTGGCACTGCTAGTTAACGTGAAGAAACAATGCACTTCAGCTCTAGGAACAGCGCTCTACATATTTAAGTCAATGTGGACTGCAATTTTGATCCATACAGTGTTTTTTATTTTTCGAATTATCCTTTTCTGTTTTTCTACTTTGGAGACACATGTGACTGCAGTCGACGCAAGATGGGGGACTGCATGGGTATAAAAACGGCACCGCAAACCGGATGTGGGGGCTTGGTATGTTGATTTTCTTACCTTATTTGCAGTTCCCTCTTTCTGTAGATGCAGCTCTTGCTGCTGTTGTCGCGCAGTCCACCTCCGCTGCAGGAACTCTTGCGCTTTTTCCACCTTCGCCATTGTTGCGGGAGATGGCTGGACGTGCACCATTGCAGTTCGCATCCATGACGAATGCGATGTAGTAGTCAACGTTGCAGTTCGCTTCCCCCTGTCATGCATGGCTGAAGCTGGATGCTTCAGGGGCGGATCCTCCAGGTGTTGTTGGGGCGAAGGTGAGGTGCGGCGTCGCTTCCTAAACGCCGCCGCGGAAATTTCGTCCCCGACGGACTGCATCGCCGGCCGCTTTGGCGCGCGCTCCGCTCCCGCTACGAGGCGGGGGGAGGGGTGGAGGTGATGTGCAGGACGCCGGCCGCCGGCCGCCGTGCGCTCCCGCTCTAGGAGGCGGGGGGAGGGGTGGTGCAGGACGCCGGCCGCCGGCCGCCAGCCGCCGTGCGCCCCCGCGCTAGGAGGCGGGAGAGGGGTTGGGGAGGACGCTGCCCGCCGGCCGCCGTGCGCTCCCGCGCTAGAAGGCGGGGGAGGGGTTGGGGAGGACGCTGGCCGCCGGCCGCCTGGGCGCTCCTGCGCTAGGAGGCGGGGAGGGGTTGGGGAGGATGCCGGCGTCGGGCGCTAGGAGGCGGGGAGTGGACGAGGAGGGTTGTTAGGAGAATAAGCTTTTTGTTAGGAGAATAAGGTCTTAAGGGGTGTTATGAGAATAGACCCACCCTATATATATACGTTGCTATTATGAGAATGATCATGATGCCCTCATGTCCGTATTTTGTTTTTATCGACACCTCTATCTCTAAACATGTGGACATATTTTTCGATATCGGCTTTCGCTTGAGGACAAGCGAGGTCTAAGCTTGGGGGAGTTGATACGTCCATTTTGCATCATGCTTATATGTTGATATTTATTGCATTATGGGCTGTTATTACACGTTATGTCACAATACTTATGCCTTTTCTCTCTTATTTAACAAGGTTTACATGAAGAGGGAGAATGCCGGCAGCTGGAATTCTGGGATGGAAAAGGAGCAAACTCTGGAAACCTATTCTGCACAACTCCAGAAGCCCCGAAACTCCACAGAACTCCATTTCAGAAAATATAAAAAATATCTGGCGAAAGAAGTTCACGAGGGGGGCCACCGGCTATCCACGAGGGGTGGGGGCGCGCCCCCCTCTCAGGGGGCGCGCCCCCTGTCTCATGGGCCCCCCGAAGGCCCCCCGATGCCCATCTTCTCCTATATGAGGTGTTTTGACCTAGAAAAAATCATAAGGAGGATTTCGGGACCAGACGCCGCCGTCTCGAGGCGGAACCGAGGCGGAAACCAATCTAGGGCTCCGGGAGGGGGAAATTGTCACCGCCGTCATCACCAACAACTCTCCCATCTTGGGGAGGGTTATCTTCATCAACATCTTCACCAGCACCATCTCCTCTCAAACCCTAGTTCATCTCTTTTATCCAATCTTTGTACCCAAACCTCAGATTGGTACCTGTGGATTGCTAGTAGTGTTTATTACTCCTTGCAGTTGATGCTAGTTGGTTTATTTGGTGGAAGATCATATGTTCAGATCCATTATGAATATTAATACTCCTCTGATCATGAACAATATTATGTCTTGTGAGTAGTTTCTTTTGTTTCCGAGGACATGGGAGAAGTCTTGCTATTAGTAGTCATGTGAATTTGGTCTTCGTTCGATATTTTGATGAGATGTATGTTGTCTCTCCTCTAGTGGTGTCATGTGAACGTCGACTACATGACACTCCACCATTATCTGGGCCTAGAGGAAGTTATTGGGAAGTAATAAGTAGATGATGGGTTGCTAGAGTCACAGAAGCTTAAACCCTAGTTTATGCGTTGCTTCGTAAGGGGCTGATTTGGATCCATATGTTTCAGGCTATGGTTAGGTTTACCTTAATACTTCTTTTGTAGTTGCGGATGCTTGCATTAGAGGTTAATCATAAGTGGGAGGCTTGTCCAAGTAAGGACAGCACCCAATCACCGGTCCACCCACATACCAAATTATCAAAGTACCGAAGGCGAATCAGATGATCGTGATGAAAACTAGCTTGACGATAATTCCCATGTGTCCTCGGGAGCGCTTTCCTTTATATAAGAGTTTGTCCAGGCTTGTGCTTTGCTACAAAAAGGATTGGGCCACCTTGCTGCACTTTATTTACTTTTACTTTTTGTCACTTGCTACCAATTACCCTATCACAAAACTATCTGTTACCTATAATTTCAGTGCTTGCAGAAAACACCTTACTGAAAACTGCCTATCATTTCCTTCTGCTCCTCGTTGGGTTCGACACTCTTACTTATCGAAACGACTACGATAGATCCCCTACACTTGTGGGTCATCACACTCTCTCTCTCACACCTCCACACCAAATCTTAGAACCCCATGGGATTTGAGAGCATTTGTGAGAAGTTGTCCGATCAAGTGATAGATCCAGTCCTTCCCCTTCTTTGCACCAAAGTAATTCGTGATTTGAGCAAGTCTTGAGCTTTTCCCCATCGTTCTTGTTACTCTTGGAGGTTGAAGACTCCTAGGCGGTAGGAGTCTTTCAGAGAGAAATCAAATGTTGTGATTACACTCGGAAAGTTTGTGAGGGTTTGGAGGCCACCTAAAGGTCTACCACTAGTGGTTGGGAATCGCCTTCGTGGTGATATCTCAAAGAGAGAATAGGGTGAGCCTTCGTGGTGTTGGTGTGCCTTCGTGGTATCAAGACTCTTTTCTGGCGTCGTTGCCGGGGAGTGAAGCGCCTTTGGTAAATGGAATTTGGTAAGGAAAAAATTTATATAGTGTGCTGAAATTTACTGTTACTTGTTACTATGGAACATAATCCTTTGAGGGCCTTGTTCAGGGCATCTTCACCCCGACCAGTAGAGCAAAGAGTTTCTCCTCAACCTACTGAACCTACTGAAATATTTACTTTGAAATTCCTTCGGGTATGATAGAGAAACTGCTAGCTAATCCCTTTACAGGAGATGGAACATTGCATCCCGATTTGCACCTAATCTATGTGGATGAAGTTTGTGGATTATTTAAGCTTGCAGGTATGCCCGAGGATGTTATCAAGAAGAAGGTCTTCCCTTTATCTTTGAATGGAAATACATTGACATGGTTTAGGCTATGCGATGATATTGGATCATGGAACTACAACTGGTTGAAATTGGAATTTCATCAAAAGTTTTATCCTATGCATCAGATCCATCGTGATTGTAATTATATATATAATTTTTGGCCTCGCGAAGGATAAAGTATTGCTCAAGCTTGGGGGAGGCTTAAGTTAATGTTATATTCATGCCCCAATCATGAGCTCTCAAGAGAAATTATTATTCAAAAAATTTATGCTCGGCTTTCTCTCGATAATCGCTCCATGCTTGATACTTGTAATGGTTCTTTTATGATGAAGACTATTAAATTCAAATGGGATTTATTGGAAAGAATTAAATGCAACTCTGAAGATTGGGATCTCGACGAAGGTAAGGAGTCTGGTATGACACCTAACCTTGATTATGTTAAATCTTTTATGGATACCGATGTTTTCCGTGAATTTAGCACTAAATATGGACTTGACTCTGAGCTAGTAGCTTCCTTTTGCGAATCATTTGCTACTCATGTTGATCTCCCTAAGGAGAAGTGGTTTAAATATCATCCTCCCATAGAAGTAAAAGTAGTTGAACCCCTTAAAGTTGAAGAAAAGACTATCACTTATAATGTTGATCCTATGGTTCCTACCGCTTATATTGAGAAACCACCTTCCTTGTTAGAATAAAGGATCATGCTAAAGCTTCAACTGTGGTTCGTAAGAGTAATACTAGATCACCTACACCCTCTGAGCAAATTAAAGTTGAACCTAGTGTTGCTATGGTCAAGGATCTCTTGGTCGATAATATTGATGGGCATGTTATTTACCTCTGTGATGAAGCTGCTAGAATTGCTAGACCCGATACTAAAAATAGACATAGACCTATTGTAGGCATGCCTGTTATTTCTGTTAAAATAGGAGATCATTGCTATCATGGCTTATGTGACATGGGTGCTAGCACGAGTGCCATACCTCATTCCTTATACAAAGAAATTATGCATGATATTGCACCTGCTGAGCTAGAAGGTATTGATGTTACAATTAAGCTAGCCAATAGAGATACTATTTCACCAATGGGGATTGTTAGAGATGTTGAAGTCTTGTGTGGGAAAGTCAAATATCCTGCTGATTTTCTTGTTCTTGGTTCCCCACAAGATGACTTTTGTCCCATTATATTTGGTAGACCCTTCTTGAATACTGTTAATGCTAAGATAGATTGCAAAAAGGATATTGTTACTGTTGGTTCAGGGGATATGTCTCATGATTTCAACTTTGCTAAATTTCGTAGACAACCCCATGATAAAAAATTGACTAGTAAGGATGAAATTATTGGTCTTGCTTATATTGTCGTGCCTCCTAATGACCCTTTAGAGCAATATTTGCTAGACCATGAAAATGATATGTATATGAATGAGAGAAGGGAAATAGATGAAATATTCTTTAAGCAGGGACCTTTATTGAAACACAACTTGCCTGTTGAAATCCTAGAGGATCCTCCTCCACCCAAAGGTGGTCCCGTGTCTGAGCTCAAATCATTACCTGATACTCTTAAGTATGCTTATCTTGATGAAAAGAAGATATATCCTGTTATTATTAGTGCTAACCTTTCAGAGCAGGAAGAAGAGAAATTATTGAAAACTCCGAAGAAGCACCGTGCTGCTATTGGATATACTCTTGATGATCTAAAAGGCATTAGTCCCACTCTATGCCAACACAAAATAAAATTGGAGAAGTACGCTAAACCGGTTGTTGATCACCAACGACAGTTAAATCCTACGATGAAAGAAGTGGTAAGGAAAGAAATACTAAAGCTTCTAGAGGCAGGTATAATTTATCATGTGGCTGATAGTCAGTAGGTAAGTCCTGTCCATTGTGTCCTTAAGAAGGGAGGTATTACTGTTGTTCCTAATGATAATGATGAATTGATCCCACAAAGAATTGTTACATGCAATAGAATGGTAATTGATTTGTGCAAATTAAATAAAGCTACTAAAAAGGATCATTACCCTCTAGCTTTTATTGATCAAATGCTAGAAAGATTATCCAAACATACTCATTTTTTCTTTCTAGATGGCTATTCGGGTTTCTCTCAAATACATGTGTCAAAATAGGATCAAGAAAAGAGCAGTTTTACTTGCCCGTTCGGTACCTTTGCCTATAGACGTATGCCTTTTGGTTTATGTAATGCACCTGCTACCTTTCAAAGATGCATGATGGCTATATTCTCTGATTTTTGTGAAAAGATTGTTGAGGTTTTCATGGATGATTTTTCGGTTTATGGAACTTCTTTTGATGATTGCTTGAGAAACTTGATCGAGTTTCGCAGAGATGTGAAGAAACTAATCTTGTATTGAATTGGGAGAAGTGCCACTTTATGGTTAATGAAGGTATTGTCTTGGGGCATAAATTTTTTGAAAGAGGAATTGAAATTGATAAAGCTAAAGTTGATGCTATTGAAAAGATGTCGTGTCCCAAGGACATCAAAGGTATAAGAAGTTTCCTTGGTCATGCCGGTTTTTATAGGAGGCTCATCAAGAACTTCTCAAAAAATTCTAGGCCTCTGACTAACCTCTTACAAAAAGAAATTCCTTTTGTCTTTGATGATGATCATGTGGAAGCATTTGAAATACTTAATAAAGCTTTGATCTCTACACCCATTGTCCAGCCACCTGATTGGAATTTGCCCTTTGAAATTATGTGTGATGCTAGTGATTATGCTGTAGGTGCTCCTCTAGGACAAAGAGTTGATAAGAAATTAAATGTTATCCAATATGCTAGTAAAACTCTAGACAGTGCCCAGAGAAATTATGCTACTACTGAAAAGGAATTTTTAGCAGTTGTATTTGCTTGTGATAAGTTCAGACCTTATATTGTTGATTCTAAAGTAACTGTTCACATCGATCATGCTGCTATTAAATATCTTATGGAAAATATAGATGCTAAACCTAGACTTATTAGATGGGTTCTCTTGCTATAAGAATTTGATTTGCATATTACTGATAGAAAGGGAGCTGAGAACCCCGTTGCAGACAACTTGTCTAGGTTAGAGAATATTCTTGATGACCCACTACCTATTGATGATAGCTTTCCTGATGAACAATTAGCTTTCATAAGTGCTTCTCGTACTACTCCATGGTATGCTGATTATGCTAATTACATTGTTGCTAAATTTATACCACCTAGTTTCATATACCAACAAAAGAAAAAATCTATGATTTAAGACATTACTTCTGGGATGACCCACACCTTATAAAGAAGGAGTAGATGGTATTATTAGACATTGTGTACCTGAGCATGAACATGAACAGATCCTACGCAAGTGTCACTTAGATGCTTATGGAGGACACCATGCTGGAGATAGAACTGCACACAAGGTATTGCAATCCGGTTTTTATTGGCCTAATCTCTTCAAGGATGCCCGTAAGTTTGTCTTGTCTTGTGATGAATGTCAAAGAATTGGTAATATTAGTAGACGTCAAGTAGTGCATATGAACTATTCACTTGTTATTGAACCATTTGATGTCTGGGGCTTTGATTATATGGGACCATTTCCTTCCTCTAGTGGGTATACACATATTTTAATTGATGTTGATTACGTTACTAAGTGGGTAGAAGCTATTCCAACTAGTAGTGCTGATCATAACACCTCTATTAAGATGCTTAAAAAAGTTATTTTTCTGAGGTTTGGAGTCCCTAGATACCTAATGACTGATGGTGGTTCACATTTTATTCATGGTGCTTTCCGTAAAATGCTTGCTAAATATGATGTTAATCATAGACTTGCATCCCCTTACCACCCACAGCCTAGCGGTCAAGTAGAACTGAGTAACAGAGAGCTGAAATTAATTTTGCAAAAGACTGTTAATAGATCTAGAAAGAATTGGTCCAAGAAACTTGATGATGCATTATGGGCCTATAGAACTGCTTATAAAAATCCTATGGGTATGTCTCCATATAAAATGGTTAATGGAATAGCATATCACTTACCTCTCGAACTAGAACATAAGGCATATTGGGCCATTAAAGAGCTCAATTATGATTTCAAACTTGCCAGTGAGAAGAGGTTATTTGACATTAGCTCACTTGATGAGTGGAGAACCCAGGCCTACGAGAATGCCAAATTGTTTAAAGAAAAGGTTAAAATATGGCATGACAAAAGGATACAAAAGCGTGAGTTTAATGTAGGTGATTATGTTTTGCTATACAACTCTCGTTTAAGATTTTTTGCAGGAAAACTTCTCTCTAAATGGGAAGGTCCTTACGTTATCGAGGAGGTCTATCTCAAGTAATCCCATAAATGTTGAAACCAATGTTATTGAAACCGTAACCCTGGAGGAATACATAAGGGACTCTTTCCAGAATGATTCAGACTCCTAAAAGGAAGATGTATGTGGTACGGTAAGTAAACCGACTCCAAAACAGTTCTAATGGCAATTTTTCTCCGTTTTGGAATATTTAAGAAAATAGGAAAATAAGAAGTAGTCCGAAAGGGACACGAGGCACCCACGAGGGTGGAGGGCGCGCCCTACCCCCCTAGGCGCGCCCCCTGCCTCGTGGGCACCTCGTGTGCCCTCCAGACTCCGTTTTCTTACACGATACTTCTTATGGTCGGTAAAAATTCATTATATAATCTCCCGAAGGTTTTGACCACGGTACCACGACAAAACCCTCTGTTTTTGTTTCGAGTTGTTTCTGTCGCAAATTTGAGCAATATGCCCTCCCAGGATTCGGAGGGAGAAAACTATGTGGCTGATTACCTTGCACACCCTAAGGTCTACGGGAACTTGGAGCATTGTGGTGGACCACGGAGGAAGAAGAAGGCTATTGTGAGAACCCGGAAATTATTTCCAGACCCTCCTGTGTATATTTGTCAATCCAGGATCAACTTGACAACACAGCAAAATGGTATCATTGCAGAACACTTAAAACAAGTATAAGTTTAATATCTCTTACCACAAGGCATACATAGTGAAATGTCGCATGACATTTATTACAATCAGAAACACAGCGGAAAATAAAATACGTAGCGACGCCATCTCAGCCACAGGCAGTCGATGTAGTCAACGTGTCTCACTCCTCAGGATCATCATAATAGTCGTAGTCAATGCCCTCGTCTTCATAGATCTCTGTTGTTCAACAAAAGTATTCCCATGAGTACATTACGTACTCAACATGCCTCCCACGGGGAAGGACCTAATAGCTACATGTGGCTTCAAAGGAAGGCTGTATGGCTCATTTGCATGAAAGCTAGTTTTGTTTGAAAACATAGTACTTGGATAAAGCAGTTTTAGATGAAAACATGTTTTTGTCTCCAGAATAACTTTCATCAAAGTGAGGATCCTCGATCAACTCACAACCTTCGTATGTTTCAAGAATAGGGCAAAGAGGGAATAAGAAAGACAGGTCCTGTATGTCGAGAAAGATTCATGTGCCGTCCATGACCGTGGACACGGCTATTCGAATAGTTTTACACTATGCAGAGGTTGTACACTTTACCCACACGACACAATCCTGACTTGTTGCCACCAGTGGCCGCTGGTATAGTACTCCATTTGGTGTACCGGCAGGGGGATTGTGACGAGGTCTTTCATTAGACCAAACTTACTATGCCAAGCCCACTAGGTTTCAACACGGAAGTAACCGCAGTTCACAGTCCGAGCCCCCTTTTGTGCCGAGGACACTCCTCGCAAGGCAGCTATCCCATCTGCGGTACGGCGATGACAACAATAAGAGTGAGCTAACTAATTAACCAAGCCAGTGCCCATATAGCATGTGGCTGTACTATTGTCACAATCTTCAAATCCAAGACTTATTAGGCCTCATGCGGCACGGACGACTGATTGCCCCCTTCAACTCGTGAAGGGCGGCCAATCGCTCCTTCAATCCTTGATTCAGCTGTCGCCCGCGCCAGTATTCAGATGGTAAGTTTCACCCAGAGTAGAAGAGAGTAGAGAAGGTCAACAAGGTCAACCGACCTAGCTCAGCGAGCTCATCAACAAGTTCCAAGTGTCAATGATCCGAAGATCATTCAAATAAGGACCTATAGAATAATAAGCATGGCTAAGCATTTCTACTCTACCGGAATAATATATAATTCTACTCAGGTGTCAAGTGAATAGGCGACAAGCGGATCAAGGCATGTGTCAATCGACACGCTAGCTACGAGATTAAAAAGCATGCATATAGTAACCATAAAACACAATGCAATTTTGTAAACATAGGATAAGTATGATCAAAGAAGGAGGCATGCCTTCGTTGTCGAGTCCCCCGTTTCCGTCTTCCTCGTAATGCTCCTCCCCGATACCGTCACCTCCTACTCGTAGTAACGGCGAAGCAATAATAAATACACAAGCAGTAAAATCCAAATAACATCCAATGAAATAACAATATAGGAAGTATTGGTAGAAAGATCTGGATGGATATGGAGATTTCAAAAGAGGTGGGTTGATTGAAAATGAGTTGAGGAATTGAACGGATTGGTTGGGTATAGGTTTATCACGACTAAGCAAAACTCGGCCATCTTGTCTAATGTTCTAAATAGCAATATGCTAACTGTACTTTAATAGTGCCCAATACAAATACTTCAGCTAACTATAAAGAAAAGACAAAATAATGACTGACATGACGTAAACACTAAACACTAACAATCCTATGTATTAAAAAGACCCGAATCAACTTAGCATGGCAATACAATATATACCCACAATCAATATTTAGATAATTATGCATAATTGTAAATGCCAACCAAGCTATACAAATTGGATGACTAAACTAGATAAACATCAAACGATAATATGCTTCTAAAATGATTCTAAAACATTACAGGCATAAACGATGCGGTATTTAAAATAATATTCTAAATACATATGTAACAAAAGACAACAAAAATCTAGTCATAGCATCATCAATCATTTAAAGAAATGACAACATTACTGTGTTATGTCTCACAACATAACCCAATAAAATAATAATTAACAATGATAAAATACTTGTATCGAATTTAATTTAAACATGAATATTTCTACGCATGACAATATTGTTCTCACGAAATGCACGCAAGCACTATAAAAAAAACCATTGTATTATCATGCATCACTAATTTGAATAAGCCGAAATAAATTCTACAATATTCTAAGATATCCTAGAATCACTCAACAATATTTAGTATGTACCCTAAGCATGCTACGGACATGAAAATAAGACGTAAACAATTTTGTACAACTACTTACACAAAACGTCATACGCACTTAATAAAAAAAACTATCACAATTCAACACCTACACAATGAAAATAAAAAAAACATCCACTCGTTTCTAATATCAACAAAATCGTCCTATAGGTTAGGATTGGTTTTGGGTCACCGAGGAATAGTCGGGGATGGACATGTTGACACGGGTGAGCGCCGACGCGCGTAGTCGTCGTTGTCGGAACAATGGTGATGAGGAGATGGTGGTGCGTGACGCTCTAGGTGATGTTGGAACACCAGGACACAGACGAACATGACGAACGGTCATCCGTTGACGACAACGTCGGTCCAAAAGGGTGGCAGCGACACGGCGTCGTTGTGCACGCGGCCAACATCAACCAACTGACGGAAAAAGATGTCTAGGTGGTAGGCTTTGGTGAGGGGATTCTGTTCGTGGGAGGAATTGGCTTGGGATGCTCACCTTAGGCGACGGTAGGCGAAGAATGCTGCAGATGCGGCTGTGTTGCGGGGTGAATTGCGAGAGTGTGGAAAGGAATTGGAGAACCAGAGGAGAGGGCTTTTATAGAGGAGCTTCTGGAGCACCAAGTGACGCGAACGGATGTAGAAACGGTGGTGTGTAGGGAGAGATCAAGGGACGAACGCCAACGATAGGTATTCTGTCCACTAGCTGCTCACGGGAGATTTAGGTAATCGTGGGAGGATTAAATTGCCTGAATGGATTCGTGGTTGAGTGGGGAGTAATTCTCGTGTTGAAGACAAGTTGAAACGGTGAAAGAAATTGAGGGGACAAAGGGAAGAAGAGGCGGCGGCCATGGCGTTTCTTCTCTGTACGTGTACGTGCACGTGCGTGCGTGAGGAAGAAGGAGAGCCGAGCCGTCCGCTCGCTCGGCTGGGCCGGCTGGATGGGCCTTGCGTTGCACTGAGTGGCCTTGGCCCTGTTGGTTTGGTAGCTAGGAGTTTAGATTAGAAAGAAAAAAAAATGGAGAAGGAACAATCCAGCATACGTGATATATACCAATGAGGGCTAGGCTAGATACATGTATTGGTTCAAGGACCAATAACAAAGAGGAAAACTAAAAGAGAGAGAAGAAAAGAAAATCAATATAATATAATATTGATTTCTTTTATTAAGATTGTTACAAGAGGAAAAATTAGAAGTCATTAAGAACCCAAGAATCCAAGTAACAAAATAGGCAAGAAGAATTTAAAATGCAATACTACGAACGAAAAAAAAAACGACTCAAGACATTACGTAATTTATTTTCCACCTGATATGTGCTAAATTAATTCCAAACAACGTGGTATTAATTTAAGCAACTCCAAAACAAAGATACATAATAATAAGAATATGTTGCAACATCCTTTGCTTGAAAAAAAATGAACTCTCGAAAAAAAATCAGGATGTTACAACTCTACCCCCCTTAAAAGGAATCTCGACCCCGAGATTCAGAGCTAAGAGAAAAGATTTGGGAACTCCTCCCTGAGGTCGTCTTCTCGCTCCCAAGTTGCCTCCTTCTCGGTGTGATTGCTCCACTGCACCTTGCAAAGTTTGATCACCTTACTCCTAGTTGTACGCAACTGCTCATCAAGAATCTTGATAGGATATTCTTCATACGTTAAATCATCCTTGACCTCAATGTTGTCTAGTGACGTCTTGTGCGCCTCTTCCTCGGGTTTCTTAAAACATTTCTTTAACTGTGACACATGAAAAACATTGTGCACATTTGACAACTTCTCTGGAAGTGCCAACTGATAGGCTACCTCTCCACGTCTAGCGGTAATCCCAAACGGACCAATGTAGCGGGGCGCTAGCTTACCCTTGATTCCAAATCGACGCATTCCACGTAGTGGAGATACCTTCAAGTACACATCATCTCCTATCTTGAATGATATGTCATGGCGACGCTTATCTGAATAAGCCTTCTGTCTAGACTCTAGACTGGGCTGCCTTCAACCTTCCTTGAATCATTTTCACTTGCTTGTCCGCCTCTTCCAATGTGTCGGGACCAAACACTTGATTTTATCCTACTTCATGCCAGTTAAGAGGTGTACGACACTTTTGTCCATATAAAGCCTCAAATGGAGCCATTTTTATACTTGCTTGATAACTGTTGTTATAAGAAAACTCTGCATAAGGAAGACTCTTATCCCAACTGCGTTGATAAGTCAAGGCACAAGCTCGAAGCATGTCTTCAAGAATTTGGTTTACCCGTTCAGTCTGTCCATCAGTCTGTGGGTGATATGATGTACTGAAATCCAACTGAGTTCCCAGAACCTCATGTATTTTCTTCCAGAACCTTGACGTAAACTGAGTACCTCGATCTGACACTATCCTCTTAGGAACTCCATGTGTACAAATGATTCTTGCCATATATAACTCTGCGAGCTTCTCCCCACCATAGGTAGTCTTTACTGGAATGAAATGAGATGACTTTGTCAATCTGTCCACTATGACCCAAATAGAATCAAATCCAGAAGATGTCCTTGGAAGGCCCGTGATAAAGTCCATTCCAATTTCTTCCCATTTCCACACTGGAACCTTAAGTGGTTGTAGTAGTCCCGCGGGTTTCTGATGTTCCGCCTTGACCCTTCGACATATATCACACTGTGAAACATACTCAGCGATTTCTCGCTTCATACTCGACCACCAAAAACTACCCCGAAGATCATTATACATCTTTGTACTTCCAGGGTGTATTGAGTATGCTGAGTCATGAGCTTCCTTCATGATCGTGTCCTTGATCTCCTTTTGGTCTGGCACCAGCAAACGATCTCGAAACCACATGCTTCCACCCTCATCTTCTCTATAATCGGGTGCCTCGCCCAATTTGATTTTCTCTCGAATCTCTTCAATGCCCTTGTCATCTTTCTGCGCCTCTCGCACTTGATCTTGGAGAGTAAACTTGATCTCTAACATTTCACCATTTTCTGCAAGGCTCACATAAAGATTCATCTTTCGAATTTCCTCATGAAGTTCTGGCGCTTCATTCTGAATCATCACATTGTTGACATAAACTTTCCTGCTCAGTGCATCAGCTACTACATTGGCTTTACCGGGGTGGTAGTTAATGTTCAGATTATAATCCTTGATCAAATCTAGCCACCTTCTCTGTCTGAGATTCAAATCTGGTTGTGTGAAAATGTACTTCAAACTCTTATGATCCGAGTATATCTCACACCTATTTCCGATAAGGTAGTGCCTCCAAGTTTTCAAGGCATGCACTACAGCAGCTAATTCCAAATCATGTGTGGGATAGTTAACCTCATGAGGGCGTAACTGTCTCGACGAATAAGCTACAACCTTTCCTTGTTGCATAAGCACACATCCCAAACCTTGCTGAGAAGCATCGCAATAAACCTCAAAATCTTGCTGAATATCTGGCAATACCAATACCGGACCAGTTGTCAACCTCCTCTTTAATTCTTGGAAACTTGATTCACAAGCTTCTGACCACTCAAACTTCTTATCCTTCTTTAACAAATGAGTCATAGGTCTTGCTATTCGGGAAAAATCTTCTATGAACCGACGGTAATATCCGGCTAGTCCAAGGAAACTGCGTATCTCTGACACATTCTTGGGTTGCTTCCAACTGAGTACTGCTTCCACCTTTGCTGGATCCATGGCAACTCCTTCGGCTGAGATGACATGTCCTAGAAAGTCCACTTGCTTCAACCAGAATTCACACTTACTGAACTTGGCATAGAGCTGATGAGCCCTTAGCCTCTCCAAAACCACTCGAAGGTGTTCCTCGTGCTCTTCTTCACTCCGGGAATAGATCAGAACATCATCGATGAACACAACAACAAACTTATCCAGGCAATCCATGAATACGCTGTTCATGAGATACATGAAGTAAGCTGGTGCATTTGTGAGTCCAAATGACATTACCAAAAACTCATAGAGACCATATCGAGTAACAAAGGCGGTCTTTGGAACATCTTGCGGGCGAATCTTCAACTGATGGTATCCTGATCGGAGATCAATTTTGGAAAACACACATGCCCCCTTCAACTGTTCAAACAAGTCATTAATCCTTGGCACGGGATACTTATTCTTAATAGTTGCTGCATTCAGCGCTCGGTAATCCACACACATGCGCATGCTACCATCTTTCTTTTTCACAAATAGCACAGGTGCGCCCCATGGTGACGTGCTCGGCCTAATGTAACCCTTCTCTTCTAGCTCCTGAATTTGCTTCTTCAACTCAGCTAATTCATTTGCTGTCATCTTATAAGGTCTCTTTGCAATAGGAGCGGTACCTGGTATTAACTCAATGACAAACTCAATCTCACAGTCTGGTGGCAATCCTGGTAATTCATCCGGAAATACATCTGGATATTCCTTCACAACTCGAACATCCTCCAGAGTTAACTCCTTCACTTGGTTCAGCACGCAATCAACCTCGGGTTGAGCTGCAATCCTAGCTTGGTATTGCACAATGCCTCCTTCAGTGCTTGTTAAAGTAACAGAAGTACCAGCACAAACTATTAGTGCCTTGTGATTCCTTAACCAATCCATACCCAAAATCACATCCAAACCTGTGGAGTCTAATAAAATAAGGTTTGCTAGAAACTCCACCCCTTCTATGTGAATAACCACCTTTGGGCACCCCAAACTTGCCCTTAAGGTACCCCCAGGTGATTGTATCATCCAAACCCGACTCATACCCTTAGTTGGAAATAGGTATTTTTCAGCAAAGCTTTTGGAAATGAATGAATGAGAAGCTCCAGAATCAAAAAGCACGGAACCATAATGTGAGTTGATCGGAAACATACCAAGAACAACATCTGGTGCCTCTTGAGCTTGCTCGATGGTGACATGATTGACCCTGCCACGTCCTGGTGCATGAGGTGCACTCCCGGGTGTATTAAGAATGCCTCGGCCACGTCCTGCTGCGGGTGTCTTGACTGTAGAACCCAAGTTGAACTTCACTGGGGTAGGACCGGTGTTCTTATTGGGACATGCAACAGCAAAGTGACCCTCTTGCCCACAACTAAAGCATGCCCTTCCAGCTGTATTAGCATGATTACCTCCCACTTCAGCTCGTGGAGTTTTATAAGCATTGGGCTGAAAGGTGTTGTTGGGCCTTGATGTCTTGACATACTGTGCATGATAACCAGGATGATGACCAACCTTCTGTCTTGAGCTACCTGCCCCATGGTGACTCTGTGGAGCTCTACGCTTGCGGTGCTCCTCTAACTCCCTCCTAGAGTTCTCCTGGAGTATAGACTTATTGACCAGGGCTTGAAAGGTAGGAAAATCATGAGATACCAGCCTGTCCTTCAACCCAGGGTTCAGCCCCTTCAAAAACTTGGCAGTCTTGTCAGCTTCAGTTGGAATATCTGCCCTTCCATAACGTGCCAGCTGCGTGAAACGACTCAGATATTCAGACACAGTCATCTTTCCTTGAGTAAGAGCCCGGAACTCATCCCTCTTCAGCTCCATGATGCCCACAGGAATATGTGCGGTGCGGAAAGCTTCTGCAAACTCATTCCAAGTGATAGCTTGAGCATCCTCATGTGCTTCACAATAATTCTCCCACCAATCTGCAGCCACACCCTTGAGCTGGTGTGCCGCAAACTTTACACGATTACCCATAGTGCAATTGGCCAAGTTGAGTGTCTTCCTGATGTCCTTCAACCAATCATCAGCATCAAGTGGGTCTGATGATCCCTCAAAAGTTGGTGGTTTTGCCCTCATGAACTCAGCAAATCCTGACTGTGGTGGTTGACCCTGATTCTGGTTCGCAACGTTGGCTGCAAGCTGCTGAAGTATCTGGGTTTGCATCAGCATCATCTGTGCCATATTGGGTGGCGGCGGTGGTGGTGGCACATCATCTCCTCCAGAGTCAGAGTCGGTATCATTGACATGTCCTTCCTCAAAGTTTTCTTCGAAGATGGGTTCCTCAAAACCCGGTCCATGACCGCGTCCACGTCCACGACCACGACCACGACCACGACCACGTGCTCCGTGGCCACGACCTCCACGATTAGCATCCATCATGTTGGCCTCTCAGTGTTAGAATAGAAGAGAGGGAAATATCTAACCCATAAACCCAATATGATAACAAAAGATCAAATAAATCCAGCAACTGAACTACAAATAAAACTCCAAATAAAACACTCAATCCCAAAAGTACTGGACAACATAGTAGCTATACCACATATATCAGTATAGTCGACCATGGACATAGCAAACATGCAAAAAACTAACGTTCACTCGCATCATCATAAATATCGCTCATGGTTCCTATAGTCCATCTACTCGCTGAGATCTCCATCATAGTGGTGGGTAGGTGATGGTGCAAAGCGAAGCCCAGACTGTGGTGACGCGGTCCCCTCTGGTGTAGCAGGAACTCTCTCCTCAGGCTCAGTCTCCTCCTCCTCCTCGCTATCGTCGAGCTGCTGCTCGCGAGTCGGTGGTGCTGGAAGTGCGGGCGGTGCTGAAGGTGCAACGGCGCGACGTATCAGGCGACGCTTCTTCGCTAGGATGCTCTTCTTCGTCCGTGTAATCTTGATGCGTGGATGAAGCCTCTGTTGTGGAGGAGGTGTAGGGTCTTCTGGTGGCATCTCCTGCTGGTCACCATTCTCCATGGAAAGCATCGTGTTCGTTGCGATGATACCCTGCTCTGCAATTGCCTCAGCGGCCTCCCGTGCTTCATGAGCAGCGGCTAAGGAAGTGTTCGCCTCCACTAGTCTCTCCTCAAGTGTCTCCACACGCTCCTGGTAAAACTCTAAGCGCTGACGGTTCTCCTCCAGCATAGTTGTAGTCATACCAAGGTTTTGCTCAAGTCCAAAGATAAGTGAAGCCATACGAATGATCGTGGGATCATCCTCCTCCATGTACCCCAAAATCTGCTGAATTGCACCATCCCCAATATGGAAAGTGAAGTACCGGAACGGGGTGTGCCTCAGCTCGTCCTGATGAAGTCCGACTATCCGATGCATCGCCTGATGAACAACTCCAATGACAGCATCAAAGAAGTCTTCTCCATCATATGTGAATCGGTAACCGCTGGCTTGATCCATCCTAGGATACAACACCAAGTTGACTTTAAAACGTTCCTCGCCCCCGATCGTGCGGTAGGAGTGTCCAGAAACCTCTGGGTCCTTGTTGAAGCCCAAGCATGTGAGCATGTCTCGAAACTGACGACCGAGGTTGCCAAACTGCTCAATCCAGCGTGAGGATGATATCACCATCTACATATTTGAATAAGGAGAGAATCAGTAAACAATTTTAACAAGAGAAAATAGGAGCGAAATACTAGATAATTTATAAAATAATATTTTCCAAATATGTCCTAAGGCTTTCCATTTCTAACTAAGGCCACGTTACTAGGTCGACGTCGGCTCTGATACCACTTCTGTGAGAACCCGGAAATTATTTCCAGACCCTCCTGTGTATATTTGTCAATCCAGGATCAACTTGACAACACAGCAAAATGGTATCATTGAAGAACACTTAAAACAAGTATAAGTTTAATATCTCTTGCCACAAGGCATACATAGTGAAATGTCGCATGACATTTATTACAATCAGAAACACAGCGGAAAATAAAATACGTAGCGACGCCATCTCAGCCACAGGCAGTCGATGTAGTCAACGTGTCTCACTCCTCAGGATCATCATAATAGTCGTAGTCAATGCCCTCGTCTTCATAGATCTCTGTTGTTCAACAAAAGTATTGCCATGAGTACATTACGTACTCAACATGCCTCCCACGGGGAAGGACCTAATAGCTACATGTGGCTTCAAAGGAAGGCTGTATGGCTCATTTGCATGAAAGCTAGTTTTGTTTGAAAACATAGTACTTGGATAAAGCAGTTTTAGATGAAAACATGTTTTTGTCTCCAGAATAACTTTCATCAAAGTGAGGATCCTCGATCAACTCACAACCTTCGTATGTTTCAAGAATAGGGCAAAGAGGGAATAAGAAAGACAGGTCCTGTATGTCGAGAAAGATTCATGTGTCGTCCATGACCGTGGACATGGCTATTCGAATAGTTTTACACTCTGCAGAGGTTGTACACTTTACCCACACGACACAATCCCGACTTGTTGCCACCAGTGGCCGCTGGTATAGTACTCCATTTGGTGTACCGGCAGGGGGATTGTGACGAGGTCTTTCATTAGACCAAACTTACTATGCCAAGCCCACTAGGTTTCAACACGGAAGTAACCGCAGTTCACAGTCCGAGCCCCCTTTTGTGCCGAGGACACTCCTCGCAAGGCAGCTATCCCATCTGCGGTACGGCGATGACAACAATAAGAGTGAGCTAACTAATTAACCAAGCCAGTGCCCATATAGCATGTGGCTGTACTATTGTCACAATCTTCAAATCCAAGACTTATTAGGCCTCATGCGGCACGGACGACTGATTGCCCCCTTCAACTCGTGAAGGGCGGCCAATCGCTCCTTCAATCCTTGATTCAGCTGTCGCCCGCGCCAGTATTCAGATGGTAAGTTTCACCCAGAGTAGAAGAGAGTAGAGAAGGTTAACAAGGTCAACCGACCTAGCTCAGCGAGCTCATCAACAAGTTCCAAGTGTCAATGATCCGAAGATCATTCAAATAAGGACCTATAGAATAATAAGCATGGCTAAGCATTTCTACTCTACCGGAATAATATATAATTCTACTCAGGTGTCAAGTGAATAGGCGACAAGCGGATCAAGGCATGTGTCAATCGACACGCTAGCTACGAGATTAAAAAGCATGCATATAGTAACCATAAAACACAATGCAATTTTGTAAACATAGGATAAGTATGATCAAAGAAGGAGGCATGCCTTCGTTGTCGAGTCCCCCGTTTTCGTCTTCCTCGTAATGCTCCTCCCTGATACCGTCACCTCCTACTCGTAGTAACGGCGAAGCAATAATAAATACACAAGCAGTAAAATCCAAATAACATCCAATGAAATAACAATATAGGAAGTATTGGTAGAAAGATCTGGATGGATATGGAGATTTCAAAAGAGGTGGGTTGATTGAAAATGAGTTGAGGAATTGAACGGATTGGTTGGGTATAGGTTTATCACGACTAAGCAAAACTCGTCCATCTTGTCTAACGTTCTAAATAGCAATATGCTAACTGTACTTTAATAGTGCCCAATACAAATACTTCAGCTAACTATAAAGAAAAGACAAAATAATGACTGACATGACATAAACACTAAACACTAACAATCCTATGTATTAAAAAGACCCAAATCAACTTAGCATGGCAATACAATATATACCCACAATCAATATTTAGATAATTATTCATAATTGTAAATGCCAACCAAGCTATACAAATTGGATGACTAAACTAGATAAACATCAAACGATAATATGCTTCTAAAATGATTCTAAAATATTACAGGCATAAACGATGCGGTATTTAAAATAATATTCTAAATACATATGTAACAAAAGACAACAAAAATCTAGTCATAGCATCATCAATCATTTAAAGAAATGACAACATTACTGTGTTATGTCTCACAACATAACCCAATAAAATAATAATTAACAATGATAAAATACTTGTATCGAATTTAATTTAAACATGAATATTTCTACGCATGACAATATTGTTCTCACGAAATGCACGCAAGCACTATAAAAAAAACAATTGTATTATCATGCATCACTAATTTGAATAAGCCGAAATAAATTCTACAATATTCTAAGATATCCTAGAATCACTCAACAATATTTAGTATGTACCCTAAGCATGCTACGGACATGAAAATAAGACGTAAACAATTTTGTACAACTACTTACACAAAACATCATACGCACTTAATAAAAAAAACTATCACAATTCAACACCTACACAATGAAAATAAAAAAACATCCACTCGTTTCTAATATCAACAAAATCGTCCTATAGGTTAGGATTGGTTTTGGGTCATCGAGGAATAGTCGGGGATGGACATGTTGACACGGGTGAGCGCCGACGCGCGTAGTCGTCGTTGTCGGAACAACGGTGATGAGGAGATGGTGGTGCGTGACGCTCTAGGTGATGTTGGAACACCAGGACACAGACGAACATGACGAACGGTCATCCGTTGACGACAACGTCGGTCCAAAAGGGTGGCAGCGACATGGCGTCGTTGTGCACGCGGCCAACATCAACCAACTGACGGAAAAAGATGTCTAGGTGGTAGGCTTTGGTGAGGGGATTCTGTTCGTGGGAGGAATTGGCTTGGGATGCTCACCTTAGGCGACGGTAGGCGAAGAACGCTGCAGATGCGGCTGTGTTGCGGGGTGAATTGCGAGAGTGTGGAAAGGAATTGGAGAACCAGAGGAGAGGGCTTTTATAGAGGAGCTTCTGGAGCACCAAGTGACGCGAACGGATGTAGAAACGGTGGTGTGTAGGGAGAGATCAAGGGACGAACGCCAACGATAGGTATTCTGTCCACTAGCTGCTCACGGGAGATTTAGGTAATCGTGGGAGGATTAAATTGCCTGAATGGATTCGTGGTTGAGTGGGGAGTAATTCTCGTGTTGAAGACAAGTTGAAACGGTGAAAGAAATTGAGGGGACAAAGGGAAGAAGAGGCGGCGGCCATGGCATTTCTTCTCTGTACGTGTACGTGCACGTGCGTGCGTGAGGAAGAAGGAGAGCCGAGCCGTCCGCTCGCTCGGCTGGGCCGGCTGGATGGGCCTTGCATTGCACTGAGTGGCCTTGGCCCTGTTGGTTTGGTAGCTGGGAGTTTAGATTAGAAAGAAAAAAAATGGAGAAGGAACAATCCAGCATACGTGATATATACCAATGAGGGCTAGGCTAGATACATGTTTTGGTTCAAGGACCAATAACAAAGAGGAAAACTAAAAGAGAGAGAAGAAAAGAAAATCAATATAATATAATATTGATTTCTTTTATTAAGATTGTTACAAGAGGAAAAATTAGAAGTCATTAAGAACCCAAGAATCCAAGTAACAAAATAGGCAAGAAGAATTTAAAATGCAATACTACGAACGAAAAAAAACGACTCAAGACATTACGTAATTTATTTTCCACCTGATATGTGCTAAATTAATTCCAAACAACGTGGTATTAATTTAAGCAACTCCAAAACAAAGATACATAATAATAAGAATATGTTGCAACATCCTTTGCTTGAAAAAAAAAAGAACTCTCGAAAAAAAATCAGGATGTTACAACTATGATCCTAGGGGAAAGGAGGAGACGAGCTCAGATGAAGATGAAGTCCCATTACCTCAACCTGAGGACATGCATGTGGAGTTCAAAAAGTCAAGTCTCCCTAATAGAGCAAAGAAACCTGAGATCGAGTTTATCCTTTTTCGTCTCTTGGAGGAGAACAAACAGGAACTATGCAAAAATATATAAATCCCTGAGCAGGAGATCGATGACCTAAGGGAGCAAAATTCTATCCTCAAGCGCAAATTAAAGAAGAGGCCTACGTCATCAACAACTCCATCACCTCCGAAGAAAGAGTCATAAACACATGGGTATGGGCACTCCCCTTGGCAACTACCAAGCTTGGGGGAGGTGCCCCGGTATCGTATTGAAGGAAATATGCCCTAGAGGCAATAATAAAGTTGTTATTTATGTTTCCTTATATCATGATAAATGTTTATTATTCATGCTAGAATTGTATTAACCGGAAACATAATACATGTGTGAATATATAGACAAACAAAGTGTCACTAGTATGCCTCTACTTGACTAGCTCATTGAATCAAAGATGGTTATGTTTCCTAGCCATTGACATGAGTTGTCATTTGATTAATGGGATCACATCATTGGTGAATGATGTGATTGACTTGACCCATTCCGTTCGCTTAGCACTTGATCGTTTAGTTTTACTGCTATTGCTTTTTTCATGACTTATACATGTTCCTATAACTATGAGATTATGCAACTCCTGAATTCCGGAGGAACACCTTGTGTGCTATCAAACATCACAACGTAACTGGGTGATTATAAAGATGCTCTACAGGTGTCTCCGAAGGTGTTTGTGGTGTTGGCCTAGATCGAGAATAGGATTTGTCACTCCGAGTGTCGGAGAGGTATCTCTGGGCCCTCTCGGTAATGCACATCACTATAAGCCTTGCAAGAAAATGACTAATGAGTTAGTCATGAGATGATGCATTACGGAACAAGTAAAGAGACTTGCCAGTAACGAGATTGAACTAGGTATTGAGATACCGACGATCAAATCTCGGGCAAGTAACATACCGATGACAAAGGGAACAACGTATATTGTTATGTGGTTTTGAACGATAAGATCTTCGTAGAATATGTAGGAACTAATATGAGCATCTAGGTTCCGCTGTTGGTTATTGACTGGAGATGAGTCTCGGTCATCTCTACATAGTTCTCGAACCCGTAGGGTCCGCACGCTTAACGTTCGGTGACGATTGGTATTATGAGTTTATGAGTTTTGATATACCGAAGGTAGTTCAGAGTCCTGGATATGATCACGGACATGACGAGGAGTCTCGGAATGTCCGAGACATTAAGATCGATATATTGGAAGCCTATGTTTGGACATCGGAAAGGTTCCGGATAGTTTCGGGCATTTACCGGAGTACCGGGGGGGCTACCGGAACCCCCCGGGGAGTGAAGTGGGCCTCATGGGCCTTGGGAGAGAGAGGAAGGTGCAGCCAGGGTTGGCCGCGCGCCCCCTCCCCCTCTAATCCGAATTGGACAAGGAAGGGGGCGCCCCCCTTTCCTTCCTCCTCTCCCCTCCTTCCTTCCCTCCTTCTCCTACTATTGGAAGGGGGGATTCCTACTCCCAATGGGAGTAGGATTCCTCCTAGGGCGCGCCATAGAGGGCCGACCCCTCCCCCTCCTCCACTCCTTTATATACGGGGGTGGGGGCACCCCATGGACACACAAGTTGATCATTGATCTTTTAGCTGTGTGCGGTGCCCCCTCCACAGAAACACACCTCGGTCATATCGTTGCGGTGCTTAGGCGAAGCCCTGCGTCGGTAACTTCATCATCATCGTCATCACGCCGTTGTGCTGACGGAACTCTCCCTCAAAGCTCTACTGGATCGTGAGTTCGTGGGATGTCACCGAGCTGAACATGTGCAGATCGCAGAGGTGCCGTACGTTCGGTACTAGGATCGATCGATCGTGAAGACGTACGACTACATCAACCGCGTTGGCATAACGCTTCCGCTTACGGTCTACGAGGGTACATGGACGACACTCTCCGCTCTCGTTGCTATACATCACCATGATCTTGCATGTGCGTAGAGATTTTTTTTGAAATACTACGTTCCCCAACAGTGGCATCTTGAGCCAGGTTTATGCGTAGATGTTTTATGCACAAGTAGAACACAAGTGAGTTGTGGACGATACTAGTCATACTGCTTACCAGCATGTCATACTTTGATTAGGCGGTATTGTTGGATGAAGCGGCCCAAACTGACATTACGCGTACGCTTACGCGAGACTGGTTCTACCGAGGTGCTTCGCACACAGGTGGCTGGCGGGTGTCAGTTTCTCCAACTTTAGTTGAATCAAGTGTGGCTACGCCCGATCCTTGTGAAGGTTAAAACATCACATACTTGACAAAATATCATTTTGGTTTTGATGCGTAGGTAAGAATGGTTCTTGCTAAGCCCGTAGCAGCCACGTAAAACTTGCAACAACAAAGTAGAGGACGTCTAACTTGTTTTTGCAGGGCATGTTGTGATGTGATATGGTCAAGACATGATGCTAAAACTTTATTGTATGAAATGATCATGTTTTGTAACAGAGTTATCGGCAACTGGCATGAGCCATATGGTTGTCGCTTTATTGTATGAAATGCAATCGTCGTGTAATTGCTTTACTTTATCACTAAGCGGTAGCGATAGTCGTAGAAGCAATAGTAGGCGAGACCACAGCGATGCTACGATGGAGATCAAGGTGTCGCGCCGGTGACGATGGTGATCATGACGGTGCCTTGGAGATGAAGATCAAAGGCATAAGATGATGATGGCCATATCATATCACTTATATTGATTGCATGTGATGTTTATCTTGTATGCATCTTATTTTACTTAGAACCACGGTAGCATTATAAGATGATCTCTCACTAAATTTCAAGGTATAAGTGTTCTCCCTGAGTATGCACCGTTGCGAAAGTTCGTCGTGCTGAGACGCCACGTGATGATCGGGTGTGATAAGCTCTACACTCACATACAACGGGTGCAAGCCAGTTTTGCACACGCAGAATACTCGGGTAAAACTTGACGATCCTAGCATATGCAGATATGGCCTCGGAACACTGGAGACTGAAAGGTCGAGCGTGAATCATATAGTAGATATGAACAACATAAGATGTTCACCATTGAAAACTACTCCATCTCACGTGATGATCGGACATGGTTTAGTTGATTTGGATCACGTGATCACTTAGATGACTAGAGGGATGTCTATCTAAGTGGGAGTTCTTTAGTAATATGATTAAATTGAACTTTAATTTATCATGAACTTAGTCCTGGTAGTATTAAGCATATCTATGTTGTAGATCAATAACTCACAATGTTGCTCCATGTTTAATTTTTTTATATGTTCCTAGAGAAAACTAAGTTGAAAGATGTTAGTAGCAATGATGCGGAATTGTTCCATGATCTGAGGATTATCCTCATTGCTGCACAAAAGAATTATGTCCTTGATGCACCGCTAGGTGACAGACCTATTGCAGGAGCAGATGTAGACGTTATGAACGTTTTGACAAAAGCTCGGTATAATGACTAGAGGGATGTCTATCTAAGTGGGAGTTCTTAAGTAATTTGATTAATTGAACTTTAATTTATCATGAACTTAGTACCTGATAGTATTTTGCATGTCTATGTTGTTGTAGATAGATGGCCCGTGCTGTTGTTCCATTGAATTTTAATGTGTTCCTAGAGAAAGCTAAGTTGAAAGATGATGGTAGCAACTACACGGACTGGGTCTGTAACTTGAGGATTATCCTCATTGCTGAACAGAAGAATTATGTCCTTGAAGCACCGCTAGGTGACTAGCCTGCTGCAGGAGCAACTCCGGACGTTATGAACGTCTGGCAAGCTCGTTCTGATGACTATAGGATAGTTCAGTGTGCCATGCTTTACGGCTTAGAACCGGGACTTTAACGACGTTTTGAACGTCATGGAGCATATGAGATGTTCTAGGAGTTGAAGTTAACATTTCAAGCAAATGCCCGGATTGAGAAATATGAGATTTCCAATAAGTTCTACAGCTCTAAGATGGAGGAGAACAGTTCTGTCAGTGAACACTTGCTCAGAATGTCTGGGTACTACAATCCTATATGACTCAACTTGGTTGCAAAGTTGATGAAGATAGTGTTATTGATAGAGTTCTTCAATCACTGCCACCAAGCTATAAAGGCTTCGTGATGAACTATAACATGCAAGGGATGCAGAAGACAATTCCCGAGCTCTTCTCTATGCTCAAAGCCGCGGAGGTAGAAATCAAAAAGAGCATCAAGTGTTGATGGTTAACAAAACCACTAGTTTCAAGAAAAAGGGCAAGGGAAAGAAGGGGAACTTCAAGAAGAATAGCAAGACAGTTGCTACTCCCATGAAGAAACCCAAGTCTGGAGCCAAGCCTGAAACTGAGTGCTTCTACTGCAAAGGGACTGGACACTGGAAGCGGAACTGCCCCAAGTATTTGGCGGATAAGAAGGATGGCAAAGTGAACAAAGGTATATATATGATATATATGTTATTGATGTGTACCTTACTAATGATCATAGTAGCACCTGGGTATTTGATACTGGTTCGGTTGCTAATATTTGTAACTCGAAATAGGGGCTACGGATTAAACGAAGATTAGCTAAGGACGAGGTGACAATGCGCGTGGGAAATGGTTCCAAAGTCGATGTGATCGCCGTCGGCACACTACCTCTACATCTACCTTCGAGATTAGTTTTAGACCTGAATAATTGTTATTTGGTGCCAGCGTTAAGCATTGCGAGACGGTTATTCATTTAAATCTGAGAATAATGGTTGTTCTATTTATATGAGTAATATCTTTTATGGTCATGCACCCTTGAAGAGTGGTCTATTCTTGTTGGATATCGATCGTAGCGATACACATATTCATAATATTGAAGCCAAAAGATGCAAGGTTAATAATGATAGTGCAACTTATTTGTGGCACTGCCATTTAGGTCATATTGGTGTAAAGTGTTGGGGAACGAAGCATAATTCAAAAAAAATTCTACGTCTTCACCAAGATCCAACTATGGAGACATCTAGCAACAAGCAACTAAGAGTGCATCTACATACCGTTATGAAGATTGTGTGCGGAAGCTTTCAACGAAGCAAGGATGAAGTAGTCGTACTTTTCACGTTCTTCGTCACCGATGATCTAGCGCCGAACGGACGGCACCTCCGCGTTCAACACACGTACGGTGCAACAACGTCACCTCCTTCTTGATCCAGCAAGGGGGGAGGAGAAGTCGTCAGAGATCCGGCAGCACGACGACGTGATGACGGATGCAGTGGAGATCGCAGCAGGGCTTCGCCGGGCGCCCTGCGTGGGAGTTGGGAGGTGTGACGGGAGGGGGAGAGGCGCCAGGGCTTGGGTGCGGCTGCCCTCTCCCCCCCCACATATATATAGGGGCCAGGGGGGCGCCTGGACCCCCTGCAGATCCAATCTGCAAGGGGGCGGCGGCCAAGGGGGGGTTCCTTGCCCCCCAAGGCAAGTGGAGCCCCCCCTCCCCCTTAGGGTTTGAACCCTAGGCGCAGGGGAGGTCGGCTCCCTTAGTGGTGCGCCAGCCCAGAGGGCTGGACAGATCCCCTCGCGGCCTAGGGGCCCCACCGGGATGGGTGGCCCCACCCGGTGGACCCCCGGGGCCCCTCCGGTGGTCCCGGGACGCTCCCGGTGACCCCCGGAGATCACCCGTTGCCCGAAACTGGACTTCCCATATATCAATCTTTACCTCCGGACCATTCCGGAACTCCTCGTGACGTCCGGGATCTCATCCGGGACTCCAAACAACTTTCGGGTTTCCACGTGCATTAATCTCTACGACCCTAGCGTTACCGAACCTTAAGTGTGTAGACCCTACGGGTTTGGGAGACACGTAGACATGACCGAGACCACTCTCCAGTCAATAACCAACAGCGGGATCTGGATACCCATGTTGGTTCCCACGTGTTCCTCGATGATCTTCATCGGATGAACCACTGTGTCAAGGATTCACTCAATCCCGTATGTTATTCCCTTTGTCCATCGGTACGGTACTTGCCCGAGATTCGATCGTCGGTATTCCCGATACCTTGTTCAATCTCGTTATGGCAAGTCTCTTTACTCGATCCGTAATCCATCATCCCGTGACTAACTACTTAGTCACATTGAGCTCATTATGATGATGTCCTACCGAGTGGGCCCAGAGGTACCTCTCCGTCATACGGAGTGACAACATCCCAATCTCGGTTCGTACCAACTCAACAGACACTTTCGGAGATACCCGATGCGTACCTTTATAGCCACCCAGTTACGTTGTGACGGTTGGCACACCCAAAGCACTCCTACGGTATCCGGGAGTTGTACAACCTCATGGTCTAAGGAATAAATACTTGACACCGAAAAGCTTATGCATTACGAACTATACGATCTCGTGTTATGCTCAAGTTTGGGTCTTGTCCATCACATCATTCTCCTAATGATGTGATCCCGTTATCACTGACATCTCATGTCCATGGTCAGGAAACCGTGACCATCTGTTGATCAACGAGCTGGTTACTAGAGGCCTACCAGGGACTCATTTTGGTCTATGTATTCACACATGTATCGCTGTTTCCGTACAATACAATTCAAGCATGAATAACAGACAATTATCATGAACAAGGAGATATAATAATAATGCTTTTATTATTGCCTCTAGGGCATATCTCCAACAGTCTCCCACTTGCACTAGAGTCAATAATCTAGTTACATTGTGATGAATCGAACACCCATAGAGTTCTGGTGTTGATCATGTTTTGCTCGTGAAAGAGGTTTAGTCAACGGGTCTGCGACATTCAGATCCGTATGCACTTTACAAATATCTATGTCTCCATCCTGAACATAATTCCGGATGGAGTTGAAACGGCGCTTGATGTGCTTGGTCTTCTTGTGAAACCTGGGCTCCTTGGTAATAGCAATAGCACCAGTGTTGTCACAGAAGAGAGTCATCGGGCTTGACGCGCTTGGAATGACTCCTAAGTCGGTGATGAACTCCTTCATCCAGACTCCTTCCTGTGCTGCTTCAGAAGCAGCTATGCACTCCGCTTCACATGTAGATGCTGCCACCACGCTTTGCTTGCAACTGCACCAGCTGACTGCCCCTCCATTCAAAATATACACGTATCCGGTTTGTGACTTAGAGTCATCCAGATCTGTGTCGAAGCTAGGATCGACGTAACCCTTTACGACGAGCTCTTCGTCACCTCCATAAACGAGAAACATATCCTTAGTCCTTTTCAGGTACTTCAGGATGTTCTTGACCACTGTCCAGTGTTCCGTGCCGGGATCACTTTGGTACCTCCCTACCAAACTTATGGCAAGGTTCACATCAGGTCTGGTACACAGCATGGCATACATGATAGAACCTATTGCCGAGGCATAGGGAATGACACTCATCTTTTCTCTATCTTCTGCCGTGGTCGGCGACTGAGTCTTACTCAATCTCATACCTTGCAAAACAGGAAAGAATCCTTTCTTTGACTGATCCATATTGAACTTCTTCAATATTTTGTCAAGGTATGTACTTTGTGAAAGACCAATGAGGCGTCTCGATCTATCTCTATAGATTTTGATGCCTAATATGTAAGCAGCTTCTCCAAGGTCCTTCATTGAAAAACTTTTATTCAAGTAGGCCTTTACATTTTCCAAGAATTCTATAACATTTCCCATCAGCAATATGTCATCCACATATAATATGAGAAATGCCACAGAGCTCCCACTCACTTTCTTGTAAATACAGGCTTCTCCATAAGTCTGTATAAATCCAAACGCTTTGATCACCTCATCAAAGCGAATATTCCAACTCCGAGATGCTTGCACCAGCCCGTAAATCGAGCGCTGGAGCTTGCATACCTTGTTAGCGTTCTCTGGATCGACAAAACCTTCCGGTTGCATCATATACAACTCTTCCTTGAGGAAGCCATTAAGGAATGCTGTTTTGACGTCCATTTGCCATATCTCATAATCATAGAATGCGGCAATAGCTAACATGATTCTGACTGACTTCAGCATCGCTACGGGAGAGAAAGTCTCGTCGTAGTCAATCCCTTGAACTTGTCGATAACCCTTAGCGACAAGCCGAGCTTTATAGATGGTCACATTACCATCCGCGTATGTCTTCTTCTTAAATATCCATTTGTTTTCTATGGCGTGCCTATCATCAGGCAAGTCCACCAAAGTCCATACTTTGTTTTCATACATGGATTCTATCTCGGATTTCATGGCTCCAAGCCATTTATTGGAATCTGGGCCCGCCATCGCTTCTTCATAGTTCGAAGGTTCACCGTTGTCTAACAACATGATTTCCAGTACAGGGTTGCCGTACCACTCTGGTGCGGAACGTGCCCTTGTGGACCTTCGAAGTTCAGTAGTAACTTGATCTGTTTCTTCATGATCATTATCATCAACTTCCTCCCTTGTCGGTGCAGGCACCTCAGGAACAGTTTCCTGTGCTGTGCTACTTTCCGGTACAGGAGTGGTGACTGTCACCTCATCAAGTTCTACTTTCCTCCCACTCACTTCTTTCGAGAGAAACTCTTTCTCCAGAAAGTATCCATTCTTGGCAATAAAGACTTTGCCTTCGGATCTGTGGTAGAAGGTGTACCCAATAGTTTCCTTTGGGTATCCTATGAAGACGCATTTTTCCGATTTGGGTTCGAGCTTTTCAGGTTGATGTTTCTTGACATAAGCATCGCAACCCCAAACTCTCAGAAACGACAGCTTCGGTTTCTTGCCAAACCAAAGTTCATATGGAGTCGTCTCAACGGATTTTGACGGAGCCCTATTTAAAGTGAATGCGGCAGTCTCTAAAGCATAACCCCAAAAAGATAGCGGTAAATCGGTGAGGGACATCATAGATCGCACCATGTCCAACAGAGTACGATTTCGACGTTCGGACACACCGTTTCGTTGAGGCGTTCCGGGCGGTGTCAATTGTGAAACAATTCCACAGCTTCTAAGGTGTGTGCCAAATTCATGACTTAAATATTCACCCCCACGATCCGATCGCAAGAACTTTATTTTTCTGTCACGTTGATTCTCAACCTCATTCTGAAATTCCTTGAACTTTTCAAAGGTCTCAGACTTGTGTTTCATCAAATAGATATACCCGTATCTACTCAAGTCATCCGTGAGGGTGAGAACATAACGATAGCCTCCGCGAGCCTCAACACTCATTGGAACGCACACATCGGTATGTATGATTTCCAACAAGTTGGTTGCTCGCTCCATTGTTCCGGAGAACGGAGTCTTGGTCATCTTGCCCAAGAGGCATGGTTCGCACGTGTCAAATGATTCATAATCAAGAGACTCTAGAAGTCCATCCGAATGGAGCTTCTTCATATGTTTGACACCAATATGACCAAGTCGGCAATGCCACAAGTATGTGGGACTATCATTATCAACTTTACATCTTTTGGCATCTACACTATGAATATGTGTATCACTATGTTCGAGATTCATCAAAAATAAACCATTGACCAGCGGGGAATGACCATAAAACATATCTCTCAAATAAATAGAACAACCATTATTCTCCGATTTGAAAGAATATCCATCTCGCATAAGACGAGATCCAGAAACAATGTTCATGCTCAAAGCTGGTACTAAATAACAATTATTCAGGTTTAAAACTAATCCCGAGGGTAGATGTAGAGGAAGCGTGCCGACGGCGATCACATCGACCTTGGAACCATTCCCGATGCGCATCGTCACCTCATCCTTCGCCAGTCTCCGTTTATTCCGCAGCTCCTGTTTTGAGTTACAAATGTGAGCAACTGCACCGGTATCGAATACCCAGGAGCTACTACGAGTGCTGGTAAGGTACACATCAATAACATGTATATCATATATACCTTTGACGTTGCCGGCCTTCTTGTCTGCTAAGTATTTGGGGTAGTTCCGCTTCCAGTGATCCGTTCCCTTGCAATAAAAGCACTCTGTCTCAGGCTTGGGTCCATACTTTGGCTTCTTCCCGGCAACAGGCTTGCCAGGCGCGGCAACTTGCTTGCCGTCCTTCTTGAAGTTCTTTTTACCCTTGCCTTTCTTGAACTTAGTGGTTTTATTGACCATCAACACTTGATGTTCTTTCTTGATGTCAACCTCCGCTGATTTCAGCATTGAATACACCTCGGGAATGGACTTCTCCATCCCCTGCATATTGAAGTTCAACACGAAGCTCTTGAAGCTTGGTGGGAGCGACTGGAGGATTCTGTCAACGACCGCTTCATCTGGGAGATTCATTCCCAGCTGAGACAAGCGGTTGTGCAATCCTGAAATCTTGAGGATGTGCTCACTGACAGAGCTGTTTTCCTCCATCTTACAGCTGTAGAATGCGTCGGAGACATCATATCTCTCGACTCGGGCATGAGCTTGGAAAACCATTTTCAGCTCTTCGAACATCTCATATGCTCCATGGTGCTCAAAATGCTTTTGGAGCCCCGATTCTAGACTGTAAAGCATGCCGCACTGAACCAGGGAGTAATCATCACTACGCGACTGCCAAGCGTTCATAACGTCTTGGTTTGCCGGGAGAACGGGTGCATCACCTAGCGGTGCTTCTAGGACATATGATCTCTTGGCAGCTATGAGGATAATCCTCAGGTTACGGACCCAATCCGTATAGCTGCTACCATCGTCTTTCAGCTTGGTTTTCTCTAGGAACGCGTTGAAGTTGAGGGAAACTGGAGCATGGGCCATTTGATCTACAAGAGATATTGTAAAGAATTTAGACTAAGTTCATGACAATTAAGTTCATCTTAATCAAATTTTAATGAACTCCCACTCAGAATGACATCTCTCTAGTCATCTAAGTGATACACGATCCGAATCGAGTAGTCCGTGTCCGATCATCACGTGAGACGGACTAGTCAAAAACGGTGAACATCTTCATGTTGATCGTATCTTCTATACGACTCGTGTTCGACCTTTTGGTCTTCCGTGTTCCGAGGCCATGTCTGTACATGCTAGGCTCGTCAAGTGAACCCTAAGTGTATCGCGTGTGTAAATCTGTCTTACACCTGTTGTATGTGAACGTTAGAACCTATCACACCCGATCATCACGTGGTGCTTCGGAGCAACGAACTTTAGCAACGGTGCACAGTTAGGGGAAACACATTACTTGAAATTTTAGTGAGAGATCATCTTATTTACTACCGTCGTTCTAAGTAAACAAGATGCAAAAAACATGATAAACATCACATGCAATCAATTATAGTGACATGATATGGCCAATATCATCTTGCTCCTTGGATCTCCATCTTCGGGGCACCATGATCATCTTGTCACCGGCTCGACACCATGATCTTCATCATCATGATCTCCATCATCGTGTCTTGAAGAAGTCGTCACGCCAACTATTACTTCTACTACTATAGCTAACATTTAGCAATGAAGTAAAGTAATTACATGGCGTTATTCAGTGACACGCAGGTCATACAATAATTAAGACAACTCCTATGGCTCCTGCCGGTTGTCAAGTTCATCGACATGCAAGTCATGATTCCCTATTACAAAAACATGATCAATCTCATACATCACATATATCATTCATCACATCTTCGTTCTTGGCCATACCACGTCACAAAACACATGCTGCAAAAACAAGTTAGACGTCCTCTAATTGTTGTTGCAAGTTTTACGTGGCTTCTATAGGATTTCTAGCAAGAACGTTTCTTACCTACGCCAAAACCACAACGTGATTTGTCAACTTCTATTTACCCTTCATAAGGACCCTTTTCATCGAATCCGATCCGACTAAAGTAGGAGAGACAGACACCCGCCAGCCACCTTATGCATCTAGTGCATGTCTGTCGGTGGAACCAGTCTCACGTAAGCGTACGTGTAAGGTCGGTCCGGGCCGCTTCATCCCACAATACCGCCGAATCAAGATTGACTAGTACCGGTAAGAAAGTTTGAACAAGATCATACGCCCACAACTGCTTTGTGTTCTACTCGTGCAAGATGCTACGCATAAAACCTAGGCTCAGATGCCACTGTTGGGGAACAAATTCAAAAAAAATTCTACGTCTTCACCAAGATCCAACTATGGAGACATCTAGCAACGAGCAACTAAGAGTGCATCTACATACCGTTATGAAGATTGAGTGCGGAAGCTTTCAACGAAGCAAGGATGAAGTAGTCGTACTCTTCACGTTCTTCGTCACCGATGATCTAGCGCCGAACGGACGGCACCTCCGCGTTCAACACACGTATGGTGCAGCAACGTCACCTCCTTCTTGATCCAGCAAGGGGGGAGGATAAGTCGTCAGAGATCCGGCAGCACGACGGCGTGATGACGGATGCAGTGGAGATCGCAGCAGGGCTTCGCCGGGCGCCCTGCGTGGGAGTTGGGAGGTGTGACGGGAGGGGGAGAGGCGCCAGGGCTTGGGTGCGGCTGCCCTCTCCCCCCCCACATATATATAGGGGCCAGGGGGGCGCCTGGACCCCCTGCAGATCCAATCTGCAAGGGGGCGGCGGCCAAGGGGGGGTTCCTTGCCCCCCAAGGCAAGTGGAGCCCCCCTCCCCCTTAGGGTTTGAACCCTAGGCGCAGGGGAGGTGGGCCCCCTTAGTGGTGCGCCAGCCCAGAGGGCTGGACACATCCCCTCGCGGCCTAGGGGGCCCACCGGGATGGGTGGCCCCACCCGGTGGACCCCCGGGACCCCTCCGGTGGTCCCGGGACGCTCCCGGTGACCCCCGGAGATCGCCCGTTGGCCGAAACTGGACTTCCCATATATCAATCTTTACCTCCGGACCATTCCGGAACTCCTCGTGACGTCCGAGATCTCATCCGGGACTCCGAACAACTTTCAGGTTTCCACGTGCATTAATCTCTACGACCCTAGCGTTACCGAACCTTAAGTGTGTAGACCCTACGGGTTCGGGAGACACGTAGACATGACCGAGACCACTCTCCGGTCAATAACCAACAGCGGGATCTGGATACCCATGTTGGTTCCCACGTGTTCCTCGATGATCTTCATCGGATGAACCACTGTGTCAAGGATTCACTCAATCCCGTATGTTATTCCCTTTGTCCATCGGTACGGTACTTGCCCGAGATTCGATCGTCGGTATTCCCGATACCTTGTTCAATCTCGTTATGGCAAGTCTCTTTACTCGATCCGTAATCCATCATCCCGTGACTAACTACTTAGTCACATTGAGCTCATTATGATGATGTCCTACCGAGTGGGCCCAGAGGTACCTCTCCGTCATACGGAGTGACAACATCCCAGTCTCGGTTCGTACCAACTCAACAGACACTTTCGGAGATACCCGATGCGTACCTTTATAGCCACCCAGTTACGTTGTGACGGTTGGCACACCCAAAGCACTCCTACGGTATCCGGGAGTTGTACAACCTCATGGTCTAAGGAATAAATACTTGACACCGAAAAGCTTATGCATTACGAACTATACGATCTCGTGTTATGCTCAAGTTTGGGTCGTGTCCATCACATCATTCTCCTAATGATGTGATCCCGTTATCACTGACATCTCATGTCCATGGTCAGGAAACCGTGACCATCTGTTGATCAACGAGCTGGTTACTAGAGGCCTACCAGGGACTCATTTTGGTCTATGTATTCACACATGTATCGCTGTTTCCGTACAATACAATTCAAGCATGAATAACAGACAATTATCATGAACAAGGAGATATAATAATAATGCTTTTATTATTGCCTCTAGGGCATATCTCCAACATAAAGCGCATGAAGAAACTCCATACTGATGGACTTTTGGAATCACTTGGTGCTTGTGAACCATGCCTCATGGGCAAGATGACTAAAACTCCTTTCTCCGGAACAATGGAGCGAGCAACTGATTTGTTGGAAATCATACATACTGATGTATGTGGACCAATGAGTGTTGAGGCTCGCGGCGGGTATCGTTATTTTCTGACCTTCACTGATGATTTGAGCAGATATGGGCATATCTACTTAATGAAACACAAGTATGAAACATTTGAAAAGTTCAAAGAATTTCAGAGTGAAGTAGAGAATCATCGTAACAAGAAAATAAAGTTTCCACGATCTGATCATGGAGGCGAATATTTGAGTTACGAGTTTGGTCTTTGATACATCTCCAACATATCTATAATTTTTGATTGTTCCATGCTATTATTTATGATGTTTTGGATATTTAATGGGCTTTGTTATACACTTTTCTATTATTTTTGGGACTAACCTACTAACCCAAAGGCCCAGTCCAGATTGTTGTTTATGCCTGTTTTAGGGTTTTACAGAAAAGGAATATCAAATGGAGTCCAAACGGAATGAAACCTTCTAGAGAGATATTTTTGGAGCAAAATACGCACGGGAGACTTGAGAACCACATAGTAGGGCTGACGTGGCGTCCACGAGGGTGGGGGGCACGCCCCCTGCCTCGTGGGCACCCCGTCTGGCCCCCGGTGCCCTCCTTCCTCCTATATATACCTACGTACCCCGAAACTATCAGAAGAGGAGAGAAAACCCTAGTTCCACCGCCACAACCTTCTGTTCCCGTGAGATCCCATCTTGGGGCCTATTCCGGAGCTCCGTCGGAGGGGGAATCTACCACGGAGTGCTTCTACATCATCATCATCGCCTCACCATGAGTTGTGAGTAGTTTACCACAAACCTTCGGGTCCATAGCTAGTATCTAGATGGTTTCTTCTCTCTCTTTGGATCTCAATACCAAGTTCTCCTCAGTCTTCGAGGAGATCTATTCGATGTAATCTCTTTTTGCGGTGTGTTTGTCGAGATCCGATGAATTGTGGGTTTATGATCAAGATTATATATGAGAAATATTTGGTTCTTTTCTGAACTCTTTATGTATGATTATAATATCCTTGCAAGTCTCTTCGAATTATTGGTTTGGTTTGGCCTACTAGATCTATAGTTCTTGTAATGGGAGAAGTGCTTGGCTTTGGGTTCAATCTTGCGGTGTCCTTTCCCAGTGACAGTAGGGGCAGCACGGCACGTATTGTATTGTTGCCATCGAGGATAAAAAGGTGGGGTTTATATCACTATGTTTGAGTTTATCCCTCTATAACATGTAATCTTTCTTAAAGCGTTACTCCATTCTTATGAACTCAATACACTAGATGCATGCTGGATAGCGGTCGATGTGTGGAGTAATAGTAGTAGATGCAGAATCATTTCGGTCTACTTGTCTCAGACGTGATGCCTATATATAATGATCATGCCTAGATAGTCTCATAATTATTCGCTTTTCTATCAATTTCTCGACAGTAATTTGTTTACCCGCCGTAGAATACCGCTATCATGAGAGAAGCCACTAGAGAACACTTTGGCCCCCGGGTCTATTCTCAACATATCAATCTACAATCTACTTTACTTTTCCGCTTTTACTTTCTGTTCTTATAATAAAAAATACCAAAAATATCAAACTATCATCTCTATCAGATCTCACTTTCGTAAGTGACCGTAAAGGGATTGACAACCCCTTATCGCGTTGGCTGCGAAGTTCTTATTTGTTTGTGTAGGTGCGAGGGACTCGCGCGTGGTCTCCTACTGGATTGATACCTTGGTTCTCAAAAACTGAGGGAAATACTTACGCTACTATGCTGCATCACCCTTTCCTCTTCGAGGGAATACAACGCAAGCTCGAGAAGTAGCAAGAAGAATTTCTGGCGCCGTTGCCGGGGAGGCTTGCGCAAAAGTCATATACCAAGTACCTATCACAAACCCTTATCCTTCGCATTACATTTATTTGCCTCTCGTTTTCCTCTCCCCCACTTCACCCTTGCCGTTTTATATGCCCTTCTTTTGCCATGTGTTTATCGTTCGCTTGCTTCTTGTTTGCTTGTGTGTTGCTTGTTTGCTTGTCACTATGGCTCTCCCTATCAGTGTTGACCCCCAACTCAAGAGGCTGGAGGAAATTGAAAACAATGTTAGACATTTTATGACTATACAATTTGAGCACAATGATTTCTTTAGAAACGAGCTCAAAGAACAGAATTCTTTTATGGAATATATGAATAAGGACCTTGATGATATGTCTAAGGAATTTTATGGGTTGAAATCTCAGTTTGCTCATCTTGAGAACTTAGTAGCTCAAATTTCGGATAAGCAGTCCACCTTAGTTAATAAGATGGTTGCTAAACCGGAAGAACATGAAAATAAAGATGAAGATCTGAAAGTTATCGATGTGTCTCCTATTATATCCTTGTTTTCTAGTATAAATCTTGATGAAGATAGGATTGGAGATGATTCTACTTTAAGGTGTCCCAATGATTCAGAGTTTTTAGATCTTGATGCTAAAATTGTTAAAGGTGGGAGTGAAGAGATTAAAAGTTTGTATAGTGATGAACCCACCACTTTGGATTTCAAGGGATTCAATTATGATAATTGCTCTTTGATTGATTGTATTTCCTTGTTGCAATCCGTACTAAACTCTCCGCATGCTTATAGTCAAAATAAAGCTTTTACCAAACACATAGTTGATGCTTTGATGCAATCTTATGAAGAAAAACTTGAGTTAGAAGTTTCTATCCCTAGAAAGCTTTATGATGAGTGGGAACCTACTATTAAAATAAAAATTAAATATCATGAATGCTTTGCTTCGTGTGATTTGGGTGCAAGTGTCTCCACTATCCCAAAAACATTGTGTGATTTGCTAGGGTTTCATGAGCTTGATGATTGTTCTTTAAATTTGCATCTTGCGGATTCCACTATTAAGAAACCTACGGGAAGGATTAATGATGTTCTTATTGTTGCCAATAGGAATTATGTGCCCGTAGATTTCATTTTTCTTGATATAGATTGCAATCCTTCATGTCCTATTATTCTTGGTTGACCTTTCCTTAGAACGATTGGTGCAATTATTGATATGAAGGAAGGAAATATTAGATTCCAATTTCCATTAAGGAAAGGTATGGAACACTTTCCTAGAAAGAAAATCAAATTACCATATGAATCTATTATGAGAGCCACTTAAGGATTGCCTACGAAAGATGGCAATGCCTATATCTATCCATGTATCGTGCCTAGCTAGGGGCGTAAAATGATAGCGCTTGTTGGGAGGCAACCCAATTTTATATTTTTTGTTTTTGCTTCTGTTTAGGAATAAATATTGAATCTAGCTTCTGTTTAGATGTGGTTTTGTGTTTTAATTAGTGTTTGTGCCAAGTAGAACCTTTGGGAAGACTTGTGTGAAGTTTATATGACCTTGCTGTGAAAAACAGAATCGTTAGCGCTCGCTAGAATGGTCACCAGATTTTACTGGAGTGCGCTATTTAGTTGATTTTTTTGCAGATGATTAATAGACAAATTCCTCACGTTTACCAATTTTTTTTATTTTTTTGGAGTTACGGAAGTATGCGAAAACTGCAGATTACTACAGACTGTTCTGTTTATGATAGATTCTGTTTTTAGTGTGTTGTTTGCTTATTTCAATGCATCTATGAGTAGTATTGGGAAGTATGAATCATAGAGAAGTTGGAATACAGTAGGTTTAACACCAATATAAACAAAGAATGAATTCATTGCAGTACCTTTGAGTAGTGGTTTGCTTTCTTATACTAACGGAGCTCACGAGATTTTTGTCTAAGTTTTGTGTTGTGAAGTTTTCAAGTTTTGAGTATTGCTTTGATGGACTATGGAACAAAGAGTGGCAAGATCCTAATCTTGGGGATGCCCAAGGCACCCCAAGGTAGAATTCAAGGACAACCAAAAGCCTAAGCTTGGGGATGCCCCGGGAAGGCATCCCATCTTTCGTCTTCATCCATCGGTAACTATACTCGGAGCTATATTTTTATTCACCGCATGATATGTGTTTTACTTGGAGCGTCTTGTATCATTTGAGTCTTTTCTTGTGAGTTTGCCACAATTATACTTGCTGGACACACCTATTTGAGAGAGTTAAATATGGCCTAGGGAATTGATAGAACACTCTATGTGCTTCACTTATATCTTTTGAGTTGAATAGTTTTGCTTTAGTGCTTCACTTATACCTGCTAGAGCACGGTGGTGATTATATTTTAGAAATTTTTGATCCCTCATGCTTCACTTATATCCTTTTGAGAGTCTATTAAAACAGCATGGTAATGTGCTTTGGCTATAAAACTAGCCTTCACATGATAGACATCCAATATCAATGTAGTAAAAACTTTCACACTAAGTGCATTGAATATGATGAGAAGTTGGATGCTTGATAATTGTTTTGAGATATGAGGATAGTTATATTAGAGTCATGCTAGTGGAGTTATTATGAAAATGAGAAATGCTTGTGTTAAAGTTAGTGATTCCCGTAGCATGCACGTATGGTGAACCGCTATGTGACGAAGTTAGAGCATGAGGTATTTGTAAAGTGTCAACCTTTGTGTGGAGGTCGGGGCCGAGCGATGGTTAACTCCTACCAACCTCCCCCCCTAGGAGCATGCGTTGATTGCTTTGTTTTGATGACTCGTATATTTTTGCAACAAGTATATGAGTTCTTATGACTAATGTTGAGTCCATGGATTATACGCACTCTCACCCTTCCACCATTGCTAGTCTCTCTTGTACCACGCAACTTTCGCCGGTACCATACACCCACTATATATCCTTCCTCAAAACAGCCACCATACCTACCTATCATGGCATTTCCATAGCCATCCCGAGATATATTGCCATGCAACTTTCCACCGTTCCGTTCATATGACACGCTTCATATTGTCATATTGCCATGCATGATCATGTAGTTGACATTGTATTTGTGGCTAGGCCACCATGCATAATTTTTCATACATGTCACTCTTGAGTCATTGCACATCCCGGTACACCGCCGGAGGCATTCACATAGAGTCATACTTGTTCTAGTATCGAGTTGTAATACCGAGTTGTAATTCAATGAAAGTGTGATGATCATCATTATTAGAGCATTGTCCCATGTGAGGAAAGGCTAAATTGAGAAAGCCCCTCCAAAAAAAAGGCCAAAGAAAAAAAGGAAGGCCCAAAAAAAAGGCAAAAAAAGAAAAGAAAAAGGGACAATTGCTACTATCTTTTTCCACACTTGTGCTTCAAAGTAGCACCATGTTCTTCATGATAGAGGGTCTCATGTTTAGTCACTTTCATATACTAGTGGGAATTTTCATTATAGAACTTGGCTTGTATATTCCAACGATGGGCTTCCTCAAATGCCCTAGGTCTTCGTGAGCAAGCAAGTTGGATGCACACCCACTAGTTTCTTTTGTTGAGCTTTCATATATATTTAGCTCTAGTGCATCCGTTGCATGGAAATCCCTACTCACTCACATTGATATCTATTGATGGGCATCTCCATAGCCCGTTGATATGCCTAGTTAATGTGAGACTATCTCCCTCCTTTTTGTCTTCTCCACAACCACCTCTCTATTCCAGATAGTGCTATGTCCATGGCTCACGCTCATGTATTGCGTGAAAGTTGAAAGGTTTGAAAGAATAGAGTATGAAAACAAGTGCTTGGCTGAAACTGGGGTTGTGCATGATATGAATATTTTGTGAGATGAAGAGGGAGCATAGCCAAACTATATAATTTTGTAGGGATAACTTTCTTTAGCCATAGTATTTTGAGAAGACATGATTTCTTTGTTAGTATGCTTGAAGTATTACTATTTTCTTATGTCAATATAGACTTTTGTCTTGAATCTTTCAGATCTGAACATTCCTGCCACAATTAAGAGAATTACATTGAAAAACTATGTTGGTTAGCATTCCACATCAAAAATTCTATTTTTATCATTTACCTACTCGAGGACGAGCAAGAATTATGCTTGGGGATGCTTGATACGTCTCCAACATATCTATAATTTTTTATTGTTACATGCAATTATTTATGATGTTTTGGATGTTTAATGGGCTTTGTTATACACTTTTATATTATTTTTGGTACTAACCTACTAACCCAAAGGCCCAGTCCAGATTGTTGTTTTTTCCTGTTTTAGGGTTTTACAGAAAAGGAATATCAAACGGAGTCCAAACGGAATGAAACCTTCCGGAGAGATATTTTTGGAGCTAAGTACGCACGGGAGACTTGAGAACCACGGAGTAGGGATAACATGGCGTCCACGAGGGTGGGGGGCGCGCCCCCCTATAGGGCGCGCCCCCTACCTCCTGGGCACCCCGTCTGGCCCCCGATGCCCTCCTTCCTCCTATATATACCTACGTACCCCGAAACTATCAGAAGAGGAGAGAAAACCCTAGTTCCACCGCCGCAACCTTTTGTTCCCATGGGATCCCATCTTGGGGCCTATTCCGGAGCTCCGCCGGAGGGGGGATCTACCACGGAGTGCTTCTACATCATCATCATCGCCTTACCATGAGTTGTGAGTAGTTTACCACAGACCTTCGGGTCCATAGCTAGTATCTAGATGGCTTCTTCTTTCTCTTTGGATCTCAATACCAAGTTCTCCTCGGTCTTCGAGGAGATCTATTCGATGTAATCTCTTTTTGTGGTGTGTTTATCGAGATCTGATGAATTGTGGGTTTATGATCAAGATTATCCATGAGAAATATTTGGTTCTTTTCTGAACTCTTTATGTATGATTATAATATCCTTACAAGTCTCTTCGAATTATTGGTTTGGTTTGGCCTACTAGATATATAGTTCTTGCAATGGGAGAAGTGTGACACCCCGTTTCCGGTGCGCCAGGTGTCAGCCAGTTATTCGTCGTTGTTGCCATGTCATTTGCTTGCGTGTTTCATTTTGCCATGTCATCGTGTGCATTGCATCAGCATGTTTTCAAAACTTGCATCCGTCCGAAGCCAGACACACTTGCACACGCCCGCGGCACCTCCGAATATTTATTTTATGAGTGGCCGAAAAATGTTCTCGAAATGGGATGAAACTACGCGTGTGGTCTTATTATAGTGTAGATAGGCCGCCTGCCAAATTTCATCGCATTCAGAGCTCGTTTGCTAGCCCAATGGATAACTATAGCGGCACTAGTCGCCGAACAAAATGTCGGATGTTTTCGGTCTTTGAAAACCTTCCCGGGCCACACTTCTCTCCTCTCCTGTCAGCCCAAACCTCATCTACACAGCCCACTAGGCCTCTCCTAGTCCCTCTCCGCTACCGAGCCGTCTGATTGCGATCGGAGGGTCCGAAAACGGTCTAAAACCCCCTCTCCTAGCCCTTCTTCCTATATATGGGCGCCCTAGCGTCCTATTCTGGAAAACCTAGCCTCGCATTGGGATCCGCGCCGCCGCCAGCCACCTCCCACCTCTCCACCGCCGCCACGTCGCATTCACCGCTGCGCGGGCCCACGAGCCCATCCGGGGCCCGCCGGGACCGGATCCCGCCACCGTCCGCGCCCGCTGGCCCGAGCTCTCGCTCCTCCAGAGCCACCCCTTCTTCCCCGCCGCCTGCATTCGACCCCGCCGCCGCACTGCTCGCCGCCGGACCAGCCAGGGCCGCTGCCCTTCGCCTCCCGTCACGCCGGCCCTCGCCTCCGCCCGCCCTCGCCGGAGCGCTCCGCCCCGCCGTCCGCGCCCTCACGGACCCTCGCCGCCGTCGGAGTGCCCCAGCTCGTCGGCCTAGCTCGTTGGACCTCGCCATCGCTCGGATCCGGCCGCCCTGACGCCTCCGCCCGCAGATCCGACGAGCTCGTGTGCTCGTCCCACCGCCAGATCCACTGGGCCGGCCACCGAGGCCCAGATCCCAGCCTCCTCCGCCGCTCGCCAGCTCGCCGGAGCTCCTCCCGTCGTGCCGCCGACGTCCAGCTCCTCTGCCTCGCGCCGGACATGTCCGTCCGGGCACGGACATGCCCGACGGCCTCCTATGCCTTGTGACACTGCCAGTGGGCCCGCGTGCGCCATCGGCGGACATGTCCGCCCAGATCCGGACGTGTCCACCCGAACCCCTCTTCGAGTTAGTTTTTCTGCTAAGTACCAAAAGCATGTTAAAAATGTGTGCTTGTTGTGATTGTGATATCTTGTTGTGTGGTGTTCCGTTTGAAGCATGTGATGTGTCCGAATGTTAGTTGTGATATGCTCTTCATTTTGTTCCACTGTGGCATGCTTGTTTGAGTTCATCTTGATGCCCTAATCATCGTTGCAAGTGTGCTATATGTTTAAAACAGCTGAAAATTGTTATTATGATAGCATGTTTGAGTGGTGATAACTTTGTGCATGTTGGTCCAAATGGAGTGTATGATATGTCAAAATGTTCATTGTGAAGTGCTCTACATGATGGTTGTTGTAGCATTCATGTTAGGTGCCATATTGCCATGTTAATCTCTGTTGCAAAAGTGTCTGTGGCTGATTAGTGCTGAAACTTGTTATGAGATGCTAATTTGTCTTGTTCATAGCTATTGGTGTGTCTGTCTTTTATGCCACATGTCAATATGTTTTAGAAGCACAATCTTGTCATCTTTGCTGTGGTGCAATCCACTTTTCATGATATGCCTTGTAGTGTTTGCAACAAGCTTGTAAAGTAGCCTACTCGCTGTTGTTATTTTCTGAGACTTGTTGAAAAACTGCTAAGTCTAAAAACTGTTAACATGATGCCATGTTTGCTTGATGGCCCACTCAAATCCATGCTTGTTTTGGGATATCCAATGATCATGTATTGTTGTACATGTTATGCTCTATCAATCCATGCCTTAATTTGCATATATGGCCTGTTGTAGCTTATTTATTTCTTGCTCTCAAGTTGCTATAAAATGTTTCTGTCAGCCTGTTATCAGCAAGTTCAGTTTTGCAATGTGAATTGCTAGTGATCTATACATCCTATGACCATGTTATTGCCATGAGTAGCTTCATAAACATGCCTTCTTGCTGTTGGTTATCTTCTTATGCCATGTTATGCTCTGAGTTGAGTTACACAAGCTTACAAACATGCCTACTTGTCGTTGTTTCTGCCATGCTCTGTTTTTTTCACTAAGTCTGAGAAATCAGTAAACTTCTTGAATCTTGCCATGCTAGTTTAATTGTGTTCCAGCAAGTTTTTGGGTGTGCTCTGAGTTCATGCTTGTTGAGAATCATGTCTATTTCACATCCATGCCTTTTGTTATCATGTTTGGGTGTTGTAGCATAAATATACCTTGCTCCAAAGTTGCTATGTTGTTGCTAACTTCAGCTTTGCATTGTAACTTGGTTTGCTCATATCTTCTAGGCCGTTGCTCCGTTTTGAGTGTGTCCTATATGAAACTTGTGTGTTTTTGCATGTAGTTGCATAATATCATGTTGTTTACATGCTTGGAGTGTGTTTGCTTGTTGTTTGGATGCATCTTGCATCATTGACATGCTTGACTTGTTTTGCTCATATCTTCTAGGCCGTAGCTCCGAATTAAATAAACTTTATATGTAACTTGACTAGAATTTCGAGTAGATCATCATGGTGCATGTTAACTTCATGTTTAACAACTTGAACTTAAGGTTTGTTCAGATCTGGACCAATTTTCAAATGTGCATATGAGGACTTACCGGAATTGTTATATGTTGTTTCCGGCCTCATTTAAACTTGTTGGGTGGTGTTGTTCTTGTATGCATCATCCCTTGCCATGTTTTGAATCATATAGACTTGTCTTGCATCATACTTGGTTGAGCATCTTGTCATGTTCTTGAGTAGTGTGTTTACCATGTTGTGTGCTTCTTCTCACTCGTTCATATTCCATTGCGTTCGTGAGGATTCGTTCGTCTACACTTGGTTCGTCTTCGTGGATTCTTCTTCGTCTACTTCATGGACTCGTTCTTCTTCCTTGCGGGATCTTAGGCAAGATGACCATCCCCTTGGACACCTTTACTATCATTGCCATGCTAGTTGTCTCAATGCTACCTATCTATTTGTCAGCCTCTCCTTGTTGCCATGAAACCTCTAACCTTTGACACCTTCCCAGCAAACCGTTGTTTGGCTATGTTACCCGCTCGCTCAGCCCCTCTTATAGCGTTGTTAGTTGTAGGTGAAGATGATGATTGCTCCATGTTGGATCTTTGTTGTTGGAATATCAAAATATCTATAACTATATTTAACACACCTATATACTTGGCAATGGGTGGAAGGCTTGGCCTTTTGCTCGGTGTTTTGTTCCACTCATGCCACCTTAGGAGCCGATAAACCGACGTTATGTTCCTTGATTTTGCGTTCCTAACACGGTTGGGTATATGGGGACCCCATGACAGTTCGTTTTTGAATAAAACTCCTCCAGCACGGCCCAACATTGTTTTTTTTGCAACATAATATAAACTTAATTAATTAATTGCATAGGGAGTTAGCGCTACCCGAGGATTCTTCTACATACAGGGGGGCAAGTGCTGATGGTGTTGGTCCCAAACGGGGGTCCCGCGGGGCCGCCACGGGGAAACTCGAGGTATCTGGCTCCCGTAGCATCACCCATCCGGTCGTGGCCTGAGACGAGATACGCGCGGCTACTATGAGGGTGTCGGCACGCCAGGAGGTCTTGCTGGACTTGTTTTACCATTGTCGATATGTCTTGTAAATCGGGATTCCGAGTCTGATCGGGCTATCTCTAAGATAAGGGGTAATATTGTTATTATCCCTGCTGATCGTGAGAGCTTGTGATGGGCTAAGTTGGGACACCCCTGCAGGGTTATGATCTTTCGAAAGCCATGCCCGCGGTTATGTGGCAGATTGGAATTTGTTAGTGTCCGGTTGTAGAAAACTTGACAGAGGATCCGAAGTAAAATACACGAACCGCGTGAGTAACCGTGACCGTCTCTTTTCACTTTGAGAAGAGAACACGGTGGGGTTATGTTTGACTCGTAGGTAGTTCAGGATCTTTAGAGATCATTACTAGTTTGCGACCGTTTGCGTAGATGCTCATCTTATTCTTGTACTCGTAAGTTAGCCACCATACTTATGCTTAGCCGCTGCTGCAACCTCACCACTTAACCTCTCCTTACCCATTAAGCTTTTCTAGTCTTGATACCCATGGTTATGGGATTGCTGAGTCCTCGTGGCTCACAGATACTACAACAATAGTTGCAAGTGCAGGTTTCCGATGACTTGACCTGAGAGCGATGTACTTGTGTTGGAGTTCTTCTTCTTCTTCTTCTTCGTTAGTCTTGGGTTAGGTTCCTGGTCGGCAGCCTGGGATAGCAGATGGATGTCGTTGTGCTTTTCATGTTTGCATCCGTAGTCGGATGTCTTGTATTGGTGTTGTTGTATTCATGTGACTTGTATGTATTGTTATATCCCCATGTATGTATGTAATGGTATGATGTAATGATATCCATCTTGTTAAGCGCCCGAAATGCGGTTGTGCCCCAATCACGAGTTCGTCATGTCATCGGGATAGAATCTCATCTTGGGCCTGACAATTTGGTATCAGAGCCTTGACCGACCATAGGAGACCCCTTGATTGACCATAGTCTGGCCGTTGTTGAGTCTAGCAAAAACTTTTTTTTCGGAGTCTAGTTATATCGGAGAGTAGGAACTCTTTTTACTCCTCAGTCCCGTCGTCGCTCTGGTGAGGAATCTTGACGTAGGAGTTTTGAATTACTCCTCTTCCCCTTCGAATTTTTTTTAGGATCACGCGGTTAGTTTTCCGATCGTTCCGATGTCTACTCTTTTCATCTGGTGCATCTCTCGTCAAGTCAATTTGACCCTCCTCGTCTTTTGCTTCAATCCTCGGTTCTTTCCAACCGATGTTGTTTCCCTTCCGAAGTTGTCTTTCTTTTTCCCACCCGCCCACCCCTTTTCTTCTCGGAGCCGGAGTCCTTAATCGGGTATCCATCCTACTCGTGTGAAGTCTTTGTTTTCTTTCATCAATTGTTTCGACTGGTGAATTCTCGGCTAGTTCGTCGTCCTTCATCTCTTTTCTTCGATGAATTCTCATCTCGTTCGACATTCTCATCTCTTTTCTTTTCCGGTGGATTCCAATTCCAATTTCTCGGTGTTTTTCATATTCTTTTTGCTTGGCTCAATTGCTGCACCTTGCTCGTTTGTCTCTTGCTATTTAATTGTTTCGGAGTTCTAAAGACATTCCAGGAGATCCGTCTGTGTTCTAATTTATTCGAGGTTGTCACCTCATTCGAGTCTTTTAAACATTCCGATGCATCGTTTCTCACTCGAATAATCCTTTTTCAACGATGTTTTCTCTTCGGTGGGCTCATAACCCACAGGTTTATTCCTAGGATCTTACCTAACTCTTCTAATTTTTTCCGGAGTTATTCTCAAATTCTTTTCAAAGTGCGACGTAAGTATGGATTCCATCAGTCATGTACCTTCTCCAACATTGCAATTCTTCTTATCGTTGGTTCAACCTTCCCTCTTTCATTCTTTTCGTTCTCTCGAAGTTTCGTGATTCTAGCTCCATGTTATCATCTTGAATTATTCCGTTTGTCATAAATTCTTTTCTTACACATCCGGAGTAATTTTGAATTCTTTCCATTGTGATCCTCCGAAGGCCATCATTTCAGAAGATTTCTTCGTTCTCAGTTCTCAACTTCGTCCTCCAAATATATTGTTCATTGATGCCTCTTTGTTCATCTCACATTCGTCCGGTGCTTCGTACAAGTATAATTTAGTCAGTTCGCGATATCTTCGTTCTCTTCATTCAAATTTCCTCAAGTGCTTTATTCTTCCCGGTGGTTCGTTCCTTTTCTTCACTCGGCTTCAATTCTTACGGTGGTTCGCTCAAGATTTCTTTTCTGGTGTTATCATATCAATTCATTCATTTTATTCCAATCCTACTGGTGTTTCATGAAGATTTTCGCAAGTTCGCGATATATCCCTCTTAATCATTTCAACGAGAATAAGTAGTATGTGAATCCATTGCTTTCATCAATTTAATAGATGAAGGATGAGCATACCATAATTCTTATTCATTCTAGTCAAGCTGATTTATTCCTTCCTTCGGAGTTTATTCTTGATGAATAAATTCTAACCCCAACTTCGTTAATCTTTTCTTCCCCGGAGTTCAAAGGTTTCTCAGCCTTCTTGTCGGAACACCAGTCTAAATCATCACAAGGCTTTATTCTTATTCTTCCATCCCTCACGTCTATCAGCATTCCTTTCGTTACCGGAGTTCTTTATGGTGGTTCATCGTGATGCAAATCATTCTTCAAGTGTTCATCATAATTATTCTGGAGCAGCTCAAGTATTCTTCTTCTCGCGTCTCGAAGTGCAAATAATCCTCCGTATTCTTTTGAAGTGGAGTTTTGCATTTCGTTCTTCATCTCATCTATTCAATTTTTGGTTGCGGCATAATTCACCTCAAGTTTTGAGATGTTTTCATAAGTCCACAACAAGCTTATTCTTTTGTTGTTGATTTTCTCAACAACTCCATTCAATCCTTCCTTCTAAGGGTACCTTCAAATTCATTGTGCTAGAAAATGTGTCCTTTCCCCTTTTATTCTTATGCCATCCTTTAATTCTTCCGGAGGCATTTTCTTGTTCATATCATCAAGTATTATTCCATCTTCTCGAGGTTATGTTCTATTCCTTCCCCTTTCAGCCAGAGTGCTGCCTAAATTCCTTCATTCGAATTTCTTTTCTATCTCTATTTACCGGAGTGGTTTCATTGTCTCTTTTGTCAATTAAGCTCTTGGTTCTCGTCGTATCCCTTGTTCTTCTTGTCTAACGAAGTGTTTGCAACTTCGTTCTCCTCCGTCCTGTTTGTTCTTTCAAATTGTTCAACCTCTCAAGGTTCTTTGGTTTCACTCTTTTCTCTAAGAAGAACCTTGCTCTTTCTTTTTCCTCTTCTATCCCGTTCCTAGGATCTCAGGACGAGATCTATTGTTAGTAGGGGAGTGTTGTGACACCCCGTTTCCGGTGCGCCAGGTGTCGGCCAGTTATTCGTCGTTGTTGCCATGTCATTTGCTTGCGTGTTGCATTTTTCCATGTCATCGTGTGCATTGCATCAATGTAAGTGCATCTAGTGCCACCCCTAGTTGGTTTTGGAGTATTGACGACAAACCTGGTTGAGGGACTAATGTGTTTGTGAGAATTGCAGGATAACACAGTAGTAGTCCCTCATTGATTCGGTTTACCTACCGGAGATGACCCCTAAAAATGTATGAAGACATTGACGACAATGGTGGTATATGAAGATTTTCACATTGAAGACTATGACGAGAGAAGGCATTGTGTGAAGACTATGGAGCGCGAAGACTTAGACGTTTCGTTGTTTCCTTTTCTTCTTTCTTGAGTCATAGGAACCACCGTACTGTTAAGTGGGGTCCAAGTGAACAAAGTCAGAGTGACTGAAGTGATGCTCAACCAAATCCTATGTCTTCGAGCGAAGACAATGAGAGCAAATCTTATCCAGAGCTGGATGAGTCACCTTTACTTGTAGCCCAAGTAAAGTTGCCGCGTGTGTTTGAAATCTGACCGTTGGTACACGTGTCAGTTCCCTAGTGACCCAGGGTTACTTCGGACAAATCAGGTCGGGTTGCCTAGTGGCTATAAATAGCCCACCCCCTACACCATAAATTGGTGGCTTCTCAGAGTTAGTACAGGGCTTTTGTCGTTTGAGAGCAACCCACCTCCGAAGCATTTGAGAGAGAGATCCTTGCAAGGACAAAGCCCAAACACCCAGAGCCAAAGAGTGTTAGGCATCACTGAAGTCTTTCTGTCTACGTGATCAGAAGACTTGTTACACTTGAGGACTGTGAATCCTCCAGCCGGTTAGGCGTCGCGTTCTGAGCATCCAAGAGTCATTGTGGATCGCCGGTGAACGAAGTCTGTGAAGGTTTGGAAGTCTACCTTGAAGACTTACCAGAGTGATTGGGCGAGGACTAGGTGTCCTTAGCTCAAGGGGAATAAGGTGAAGACGCGGTCTTCTGAGTTAAATCTTAGACTCCCTAACTAGACGTATAGTTGTCACAGCAACTGGAACTGGTCTAACAAATCACTGTCTTCCCCAAGCTACTGGTTCTATCCCTTCCTTCTCTTTACTCACTGTCTGTCTTTGTGAAGTCATTGCCTGCTTACCTTATCTGTTTGACTTCATTGAGTGACTACTTGTTATGACTGGCTTCATACAATCTTCCATCCTGATCCATACTGCCTAGCTGCTATTAGTCTTCATGCTTTCACTTTATTGAATACCTGACTATGTCTTGTCTAGTGTAGTCTACCTTCCGCTACATATAAATAGGATCAGTTCTATTGTTTGTCTTCGAAACTTCCATGTTTTGAAGTATTTCATAAAAATCGCCTATTCACCCCCTCCCCCCTCTAGTCGAAATACAGCTCTTTCAATTGGTATCAGAGCAAGGTACTCCCTTGTTCTGTGTGATTCGGTTTAACCACCTGGAAGTTTTAGCTATGTCGACTGCAGGGATAATCAAAGTCTCCGCTGCGCGCCCCGTCTTCGATGGCACTGAATACCCCTACTGGAAGAACAAGATGCGCATGCATCTTGAAGCCATTGATGTGGACCTCTGGTATGTCGTCAAGAACGGCGTTCCCAAGACTGGTGAAGGTCTCACCCCTGCTAATGTCAAGAAGCTCGTTCAACTGGATTCCACAGCCAAGAACATTATTTGTGGTCATCTAACCAAAGGACAGTATGGTCATGTGAGTGCTCTGGAAACGTCGAAGCAAGTTTGGGATTGGCTCTCCAAGGTCAACGAAGGCGTCTCAACCCAGAGAGATCAAAGGATCAGTGTCCTTCACAACCTCTTCAATCGCTTCAAGAGACACGACAATGAGAATGTCCAGCTAATATTCGATCGCCTCACTGACATCACAAATGAGCTTCAGGCACTTGGCGCCACTGAGATCACCAAGCATGAAATCATCAAGACACTCCTGAGATCTCTTGACAGCTCATTTGACATCCTTGCCCTGATGATTCAAGAACGCCCTAACTTCAAGACTCTCGATCCATCTGACATACTTGAGAGGCTCAACACACATGAGTTCCAACTATCTGAGAAACGTAACATCTATGGTCCCAACTATGGCTGAACTCGCGCTTTGAAGGCAAAGGCGGATTCCTCATCTGAAGAGGAATCTGACTACAGTTCTAGTGATCCTGAAGACATTGGAAAGGAGCTTGCCATGCTTGTGAAGAAGTTCCAGAAATTCAATAAGAAGAAAGGCTTCAGAAAGTCTTCACGATCCAGCTTAAGAAATGATGAAGCTTCTACCCATGACCACAAGAAGAGAACATGCCACAAGTGCAAGAAACCTGGTCACTACAGCTCTGAGTGTCCTCAATGGGACAATGAGAAGACGAAGAAGAAGAGCAAGTAATATGATTCTGATGACAAGAAATAGAAGAAATTCTCAAAGTCTTCTTCCAAGTCTTCATCGAAGTATTCATCACACAAGAAGAATCCATCTGGCAAGGCTCGTGCGTTTGTTGGCAAGGAGATGGATTCAAAGGAGGAGTCTACTTCAGAAGTAGCGGAGGTGGAGTCTGAGGAGGAGTCCGATTCTGGTGTTGCAAGTCTGGCTCTAGCCACAACCTACGTTGCCAAGTCCATCTTCAACATTGAAGACAATGGCTCCGTCACCAACACTGATAATGATGATAACGACGACTCCGCTCCCACCTACTACTTCATGGCACACGGTGCCAAGGTAAAATCACGCGATGCTTACTTTCAAACATCAAGTGAAGATGACTCCTATTGTGAATCCAAACCTAGCTACAAAACACTTGCTAAAATTGCCACTGAACAACAAAAAACTATGGAACATATTCAAAAACTGTTAGACAAAAGCGATGACCTATTGGACGCAGAAATGACCCGTTCTCAGTCCTTAATTGAAGACATAAAAAATCTTCATGCTAAGTACGAGGAACTTGAAAGTCATCATGAATCGCTCTCAAAAACTCATGAAAAGCTTTCCTACGATTATCTTCAAAGGAAGCAAGTACTTGAGAAATTGGAAGCGGCTCGTGAAGATCTTCAAAAAGAAAATGAGTCACTCCGCGCTCAACAGATCAGCTCCGCTCAGGAAGGATTTAACCACCATGCCTAAAATGCATTGAGCATGATAATGCTACATCTGTTGCTGAATGTTCTACTGCCGCTACTGTTGCAATATCTTCAACTGCTGTTGTGGTAACTAACCCCTCTGCTGAGGATAGCACTACTATTGCTGATGAAAATGCTAGGTTGAAGACTTTGCTTGAAACAGGGATGTACAAAAGCCTCAAAGGGCATCAGACGTTATGTGATGTCCTCAAAAAGCAGATTCTGAGCCGAAACCCTAGGAAAGAGGGTGTAGGGTTCGAGAGGAAAATGAATGTTGATGGTTCATACTCGAAGCCTGAGAAGTACCCCAAAACCACATGGGTTACTGCAAAGGAACCTTCAGTGGATCCGTCTACCTTATCTGGCTTCACTTGTGCTAATCCTATTATCATTGATGAATCCTTTGATGCAAACTATAAACTGGTTAAGAATCAGAATGGTGAAGTGTTTGCCAGGTATATTGGTACTAACTGCAGGAACGGGGCACCTATGAAAAAGATATGGGTTCCCAAAAGTTGTCTTGAGAAGCTTCCAGTAAATGTCATCATGACACCACCTGGGAAGAAGACAAACCCCAGACCAAAGGCTTCATACGGTCCTAAGGTTTCATACAGATAGTGGACTCACCTGAGTCACCCTAACGCCAATGTTTTGCAGGGAAATTGTACTCAGTCCCATGAATATGAGCGTGTTTCCTCAAACCGCTATATTCACAAAACAAAGAACTTTTCTGCTTATTCTTATGAGTATTATTCTCCTCCTGCAAGGCTATTTGCTAGGGCTCCAAAGCCAAAATTCTCAGATGCTGCACTTAGACTCATTGCTTCTAAGCCACCCCTGAAGATGTGGGTGGTTAAGAAGAATTAACTTCCTCTTGCAGGGAAAGGTCTCCAGGCAAAAATCAAAGGTGTCTGATGCTATTGCTGGGGACCTAAACCATCTTGTAGGGCGCAAGATCAAATGCCCAAATGGTCTTACTATGTATTTTGTTCCTGAATCGCTTGCCAATCATCCTATCAGTCCCAACTTGGATCTAAGCTTTCATAATCCTCTTGCACGTCAAATGTTTATGCTTCACAATGACTATTCGTGAAGCCTGTCCCCCTAACTGCACTCTAGGGTATGACACCAAAGAGTTCAGAATGGATTATGGACAGCAGATGCACTAATCATATGACTAGTGATCGAAGTCTTCTTATGGACTCAACCTTACGTCCATCTGACAAGAGTCACATCACATTTGCTGATACTGGTAAAAGCAAGGTATTGGGTCTAGGTAGAGTAGCAATCTCAAAGGATCAGCACATGGATAAAGTCATGCTTGTTGAATCCCTTGGTTTCAACTTAATGTCTGTCTCAATGCTTTGTGACTTAAACATGATTGTGATATTTGGAAAATATTGTTGCCTTGTACTAATGGAATCTGACAAGTCTCTAGTCTTTGAAGGATATCAGAAAGATGATCTGTATATGGTAGATTTCTCAGCAGGACCACAGATGGCCGTATGTCTTCTAGCAAAAGCTTCAGAGTGATGGCTCTGGCATCAGAGGCTAGGACATGCCGGCATGAGGAACTTGCACACTCTCGCGAAGAAGAAGCACGTCGTAGGCATCGAAGGCGTCAAGTTCAAGAAAGATCATCTGTGTGGTGCCTGCGAAGCTGGGAAGATGACTAGGGCCAAGCATCCCTCGAAGACAATCATGATGACATCCCAACCCTTCGAGCTGCTTCACATGGACTTATTTGGCCCTACTCACTACTCCACATTCACTACTACAGCTTGTCTCTATGGCTTCGTTATTGTTGATGATTATTCAAGATACACATGGGTGCACATAATTCTCTACAAGACTGAAGTGCAGGATGTCTTCAGACGCTTCGCCAACCGTGCCATGAACAACTATGGCATCAAGAGCAAGCACATCAGAAGTGAAAATGGCACTGAGTTCAAGAACACCGGCCTTGATCTTTATCTGGATACAATGGGAATCACTCATGAGTTTAGCTCCGTACACACCTCAGCAGAATGGCATCGTGGAGCCCAAGAGCAGAACTGTGTATCACTCTCCACTGTTGAATCTGAATACATTGTTGTTGGATCTTGCTGCGCTCAGCTTCTCTGGATGAAGCAAACTCTCTAGGACTATGGTGTCCATCTGAAGCATGTGCCACTCTATTGCGACAATGAAAGCGCCATCAAGATTGCCAACAACCCAGTTCAGCACTCGAAGACAAAGCACATTGAAATTCGTCATCACTTTCTTAGAGATCATGTCTTGAAGGAAGATATTGATATCATACACGTCAACACTGAAGAGCAACTGGCAGATATCTTCACAAAGCCCTTGGATGAGAAAAGGTTTTGCAAGTTGCGGTGTGAGCTAAATATCTTGGAATCCTCAAATGTCCTGTAATCAGGCACACATCCTAACACTTATGCATGTTGATGACTTAGATGTGCAACACACGAAGTAAAGTATATCTTCAACCAATGAAGACTTACATTCTTAGTGTGAATACATTAACGCGGAATTTGACTTTGGAGCGCCACGATAATTGTGCGCCGTGTCTGGGTCTAATACTTCCTATACGGTGGGTAACGCCACCACCAAATCTTTGCTTGAAGTGTTTCTCTTGGCGTTACATTTGCAAAATCTTCACATTTGATTTATCTTCATATATTGGTATATATATATATATATAGACTTGTGTTCTATCCTCTACAGAATTCACTTATAGCTATGTCTTCTTATTTGAATCTTTTGAACTAAGTGAATGTGATTGGACCCTAACCTCTCTATGCTTCCTACCTCAAGCTCTATCTATCCAAATCATATGCATTCTGTTGGAACCGTCTAATGTCTTCTCTGCGTCCTTGTTAGCAGAAGATACAGAGACAAACATTAAATCTGTTTTTAATGCTCAATCCTTATTGCCTGAAACCCGGAGAAGCCGGAACGACCACCCCGACAGTCCAGGCGTGCGTGGGATCATGGAACAACTCCCTATGTGTTACATGTCCGCCACGTGTCCCTCACTTCTGAACCGCCAGGGGCACCTGCGTAATTGCGCTGTGCCGTCTCCCATCCTTATAAATGCCCATCCCATCACGGTCAAAACTCTTCTCCCACCTCTCAACCTCGACAAACCCTAGCGCCACCGCTAGCTCTCGACGACGCCGGCGACGAAGTGCTTAGCTGTCGCGACCTCGTCGACGCCGTCTTCACGCCGGCCGCGGACATCGTCTTCTCCATTGCCGCCGTAGGTGTCCTTCGTCGCCAAGTTAGGGCACGGAAGATCGAACTGCTCGGCCTCCACTTCGTCTCCGTCTAGCAGTTCATCGTGTGGTAAATTAAAACCCTCTTTTTACCATCTTTTTGATCCGAAAGAATCATCCTTTCTACCAATAGAAGTTTCCGCCTCCACATATTTGGATCTATCCTGTCTGCATCTCATACTTTGCCTAGTACATTCACATATGCTTCACACATAGTTAGATTCCTCACTTGTACCTATTCTTGGATTCGTACAAATCTGGAATCAACTCACAACATATAAGTGAATGTCTTCGCGCTATGAGGTCAATGTCTTCCAAACTGATTTATCTTCAAAATCTTCTGAGAATGCATATGACCTCTTCCCCTTCCCTCGCATCTCTAATGCTATCACAGGTACATGTCCGTGGGAGAATCCCTTGGTTCGCATAGTCTGCATTCATTTGTAGAATTCTTGCAGCATCATATTCACTCTCCCGAAGCCAGTTCCTGTCTGACCAGCAGACGGAAGCCTTTGACAGTGTTGAAGCCTTTCAGCTTGAATCTCATGGCAACTGAGAAATCTGTTAGGAAGGGTGGCAGATAGCGCCGTAGAAACACTTCCAGAGATTTGCCTCCTGACCTCTATGAAATGTACAAGACTGATCCAAAGGAGGACTACAATCAGAGAAAGACTCGAATCCAATGGATTCGAAGATATTGGGCAGAACAGTGGTTCAAGTATAGGTTTGTGACCCAGGAGTATGCTGAGAAGAATGCCATCAAGCGACCATGGGGAGACATTTTGTACAAAAATCTTCCACCTAGGTCCAGAGCTGAAGCCATTGCGCAAGGCTTCTATCCTTGCATGGTCCGAGGGCCACAACCAGCTGATGCCGACCATCATCATTGCTATGGTGTCATGACGACAATATGTTCAAGCGCAACCTCCAATATGCCAAGAACTCGGCCAAGGAGAACAACAAAACTTGGGGATTAGACTTCAACCCTGGCCCCTCTGCGCCTCGTGCCGATGGCACACGCGAAGCTAAACCAAATCTGGTTGGGCCCTTCTACAACTTAGAAGGTCTCATCTCTCACATAAGGGTTAAAGGGGCGAATGTGGATCAACCTGCAGACGACGCTGACTCTGATGAAGCGCCTTCACCTCCGAAGTTGAAGAAGAAGAAGAAATCCAAGGCTTCGAAGCCTTCCACTCCACCAACAGCTTCGAGAGTGAAGCCTTTGGCCACTGCTCCACCTGCACCAAGTGCGCAGTCTGAAGATCTCTCACGCATCTCCAAGTCCGAGAAGAAGAAAAAGAAGCCTATGCACTCCACTAGTCCAGCTCTGACTCCTGCTGCTGTTCTGAGGAACGAGAATGAAGCCATTGATCTGTCAAGTGATGAAGATCTTGTTGATGACGCTCTTGAGCAACTGATAAAGAGCAAGCAAGATGCAGAAATCTTCAATGACTTGCCTCTCTTTGACGTGGAAGTATTGAACAACTTCATTGATGAGTGGTTTGACAACCCCAATCTCAGCTTTGACGATCTGCAACTTCCAGTTGGCCTAAGTGTATCCTTCAACGGCGCCATTGCTTCTGAGCTAGCTCTTGCTCAGAAAATTGTTGAGCTGAAGCACAAGATTTATTTTGAAAAGGCTCAGTTCAAGAAGCATATGGCCAAGCTCAGCGTCAAAGAAGTCCAGAATTTTAAAGTCATGATGCATGAGCTCAAGGAAGCCTTTCACAAGAGGCGTGAAGAAGCTAAAGGTTCTCGTGAGCGCATAAAGGCTTTGGCTGCCAAGTGTGTTCAAGCTTAAAATGAAGCTGAGAAGCGCAAGTCCCTTGGGCATCCTGGCATCGACCCTAGGATGGCTGCCAAGAAGAAGAAGCCAACTGTGGCCCCAGCTGAAGCATCAAGGCAGGAAGAACCTCGCATTGTCTTCCCTGCCAGCATGACATGCTCGAAGCCTAAGGTCCCCACAGTTGCTTCAGAACTCAAGAAGAAAAAGGTCGCTGTAGCTGAAGCCCGCAAACACAAAACCAAGAACACCACTGATGATGCTCCACCCACCAAGAAGCGCAAGATCAAGAAGGTCCGGGCTGCTCCCACAGAGCCCCTTGTCGTCGAGCCTATTTCTGTTGCTCGTCCTGCGTCTGCACAACAAGAACGTCGCCTGACTGTTCATGAGCCTGCTACCACAGAGGCTCCTAAAGATATTCGAGCTGTTGACCCCACCGCAGATGAAGACATTGGTCATCACGACAATGTTGAAGATGATGAAGTCCTTCCTCAGATTGAATACAATGTGGTATCATCGCCTGTTCTCACGAACAGCGAACGCATCAGCATTGGTCGTCCATTGACGCCAATTGCTCAGGATGACTCATGGGCTGATCACCCACAAGAATCACCAGTTACTCCCCCAACACAAGTCACCACTCCAGTGGTTGACGATGAAGACTTTGAGGCCCAACCAACTCCATCCCCACAAGCGTCGCCAGTGTTTCACAGGCTTCGCAAAGGACCAAGGCCTCAAGCCGGTCAATCAAGTGTTCCAGAAGGAGATGTGCGCCAATCTGTTTCACGCCAAGTGTTTCCTGAAGCCTCTCCTACTATGAACATCCCTGAGTCTGAAGCCAAAGCGGCTGAAGATATTCCGGCTGCATTAGCCGATGAAGAACAAACAAGAGAAGAAGAAGCACGTATTGCCACACCCCCTGCCAACCAAGTTGTTCTCGAGGAGAACGTGTCTGACCCTCCAGCCCGTGAAGTGGAGGTTACACACTCTGAGGCGGCCACCAACACCACCACTGAAGCCAATGACGTTGTCATGGCTGAAGCTAATGTGGCGCCTGAATTCAATGTGGTGCCTGAAGTGATAGCACCTCAAGCCAATGTTGCGCCTGACGTAAATCAGCAGCCTGAAGTCAATGCCACTGCTCCTGTTCCGCCTCCAAGGCCACATACTATCGAGCAAGCATACGACAACGATGACCAGCTCATCTATGTCAAATGGCCTCTTCTGGTTCCTCCGCCTGCTGCTGGTCCGCCTGCTGCTGGTCCTCAACTTGATTACCACGTCGAGCACAGGCCTCAGGTTCAGAAGCCAAAGCCAAGACTGCCCAGGTTTCCAGGTACTGCCACTTCGCCAGGGTCCTTCAATGCTAATGGCTTCATTGCGCACAACACCTTCTTTGATAGCACCAAGAACCCCTATTCCAAACCAAGGATTTCATCAGATAGGTTCTGGAGCTATCAACAGCGCAGCTATTATTCACGTGTTCTCTATGATCAAGGGCGCATCTTCCCACATATGCGTCTTGACACTGAAGCCATTACTGGGTTGCCTTGCCTTGAAGAAGTCCTTGATTGCTTCCGTGATGCTGGATTGCTGAACTTCGTGACTGATAAAGAGCATTGGAATGAAGAGTTGCTTCTGCAATTCTATGCAACCCTCCACATTCGCGGCTACAACAGGGATCCGAAGACATGGGTCCTTGAGTGGATGACAGGAAATGTCCATCATGAAGCCAAAGCCTTTGACCTCATTGAGCTAACTGGCATGCCCACTCCAGGAGAACTATATGAACCTGGTTGTCAACAACACTGCGAAGCTTTGGAGAGTATCTTTCAGAAGCCAAAGCCCAACATGAGCCAAATGATGAGCATGATGAAGCCCTTGCCACTCGATGCTGAGTACCCAAATAAGTTCTTTGTTGAAGACCTTGAGTATCTGCCACGCACTATATATCATATCATCAGGCGAACTCTATGGCCTGTCAAAGGACACTCTTCAGCAGCCAAACTTGAAGGAACAATGAAGACATTGGTCTTCTATATCTTCAATGGCATCAGCTTCAACGCTCAAGACTTCTTTATCAGGCAGTTGGCTGTATCAGGCTCTGATCTCTTTGGACTTAAGTTCTACGCTCCATGGGTCATGCGCCTCATCAAGCTTCATTCTGCTATCAACTATCAGCCTTATGCTCGCAACCATCTCATATTCTTGCCAGAGGTTGATATGTCAGTTGAAGCCATATACCAAGAGCCTGCCAAAGAGCATGTTTGTCTTCACAATGCTGAACACCAAAGCTTCACTCAGCCCATTGAAGGAGTTCCAGCAGTCACTCGTGTTTATCCTCTGGCTGGACATACTCGCTTACCTCACCATTGAGAGACTGAAGCTACTGAGAGCACCATTGCCCAAAGGCCTCAGAAGCGATCTCGTGTTCTCAATGACCGAGAGCTTCTCGTTGCCTTACATCAAAAACAGGATACGCATCACTTCTGGCTGAAGCGTCAGATGCAAAGCCTCTTGGTGGACGTCAATCGTATTCGCAACCTTGCCACCAAGAATGCCTTTGTTGCACATGAAACCTGTCAGAGGTCATGGAAGAGTTTGACATTGCTGAGTGCTGAAGCAGATCTTCAAGACGATGGCTTCACTGAAAGATTCAAGTTTGACAACACTCCCCCAAGGAATGTTGTTTTGCGTCGCACTCCGTCTCTTGAAGACTCTGACTATTCCTCCTCCGCTGCAACGGTGGATGCCAGAGTGATCGATGATCAAGATGATGCTACCTCACCACCTCCTCCTTCAGCGCGTGTCGACACTGCTCCAAGTACTACTGCACCGCCAAACACCAACACCGACCCTGCATCTTCTCCTACTCCTCCTGGGAACGAGTAGAGGCTCTGTGTCTTCAAACCTTTTTGGTCCTTCCTGACAAAAGGGGGAAAAGCATATGAGTTGATAGTCTTCAAGCGGGTCCATATGGGCGGGTGCTTTATATTTTGCCTAGTGTTTACAACTCTCACTTTTGTTACATTTGGTTCTTTGAGTTGTAACACTTGAACTTGATGGTCATCTGCTATGTTTTCTGGTACTCTGTAATGCGATGATAAATTCCGCATGTGCGACGATAAATTTCGCACTTCTTCATTCTGCAGACGTCCATTTCTCATTATGCATATCATTATATTCGACATATCAATTGTGTATGATGAATTGTCTTCATAAGTTGAAGAGGATCTCCACAAGTACAACCTGCCATGTGCATTTGCATTCAAAAGCAAATCAATTATATGCACATCTTCAGGGTAGCCTTTTTCTACTTATGATGACAATACATTTATCCTTTACAATTTCACATACCTTTATCCCCATTGAAAACTTCAACCAGTTTGTCATCAATCACCAAAAAGGGGGAGATTGTAAGTGCATCTAGTGCCACCCCTAGTTGGTTTTGGAGTATTGACGACAAACCTGGTTGAGGGACTAATGTGTTTGTGAGAATTGTAGGATAACACAGTAGTAGTCCCTCATTGATTCTGTTTACCTACCGGAGATGTCCCCTAAAAATGTATGAAGACATTGACGACAATGGTGGTATATGAAGATATTCACATTGAAGACTATGACGAGAGAAGACATTGTGTGAAGACTATGGAGCGCGAAGACTTAGACATTTTGTTGTTTCCTTTTCTTCTTCGTTGAGTCATAGGAACCACCGTAGTGTTAAGTGGGGTCCAAGTGAACAAAGTCAGAGTGACTGAAGTGATGCTCAACCAAATCGTATGTCTTCGAGCGAAGACAATGAGAGCAAATCTTATCCAGAGCTGGATGAGTCAGCTTTACTTCTAGCCCAAGTAAAGTTGCCGCGTGTGTTTGAAATCTGACCGTTGGTACACGTGTAAGTTCCCTAGTGACCTAGGGTTACTTTGGAAAAATCAGGTCAGGTTGCCTAGTGGCTATAAATAGCCCACCCCCTACACCATAAATTGGTGGCTTCTCAGAGTTAGTACATGACTTTTGTCGTTTGAGAGCAACCCACCTCCAAAGCATTTGAGAGAGAGATCCTTGCGAGGACAAAGCCCAAACACCCAGAGCCAAAGAGTGTTAGGCATCACTGAAGTCTTTCTGTCTGCGTGATCAGAAGACTTGTTACACTTGAGGACTGTGAATCCTCCAGCCGGTTAGGCGTCGCGTTCTGAGCATCCAAGAATCATTATGGATCGCCGGTGAACGAAGTCTGTGAAGGATTGGAAGTCTACTTGAAGACTTACCAGAGTGATTGGGAGAGGACTAGGTGTCCTTAGCTCAAGGGGAATAAGGTGAAGACGCGGTCTTCTGAGTTAAATGTCAGCCTCCCTAACCAGACGTACAGTTTTCACAGCAACTGGAACTGGTCTAACAAATCACTGTCTTTCCCAAGCTACTGGTTCTATCCCTTCCTTCTCTTTACTCACTTTCTATCTTTGTGAAGTCATTCCCTGCTTACCTTATCTGTTTGACTTCACTGAGTGACTACTTGTTATGACTGGCTTCATACAATCTTCCATCCTGATCCATACTGCCTAGCTGCTATTAGTCTTCATGCTTTCACTTTATTGAATACTTGAGTATGGCTTGTCTAGTGTAGTCTACATTCCGATGCATATAAATAGGATCGGTTCTATTGTTTGTCTTTGAAACTTCCATGTTTTGAAGTCTTTCATAAAAATCGCCTATTCACC
>LR738709.1:512545455-512641674 GCA_902687465.1 Secale cereale
CGAAATATAGCTCTTTCAATCAGCATGTTTTCAAAACTTGCATCCATCCGAGTCCGCCCGTCCTTTCCGTCGTCCGTTCTGAGCCCAGACACACTTCCAAGCGCCCGTGGCACCTCAGAATATTTATTTTATGAGTGGCCGAAAAAATTTCTCGGAATGGGATGAGACTTGGCGTGTGGTCTTATTATAGTGTAGACAGCCCGCCTGCCAAATTTCATCGCATTCGGAGCTCGTTTGATAGCCCAACGGATAACTATAGCGGCACTAGTCGCCAGACAAAACGTCGGATGTTTTCGGTCTCCGAAAACCTTCCCGGGCCGCACTTCTCTCCTCTTCTCTCAGCCCAAACCTCATCTACACAGCCCACTAGGCCTCTCCTAGCCCCTCTCCGCTCCCGAGCCGACCGATTGTGGTCGGAGGGTCTGAAAATGAACGAAAACCCCCTCTCCTAGCCCTTCTTCCTATATATGGGCGCCCTAGCATCCTATTCTCGAAAACCTAGCCTCGCATCGGGATCCGCGCTGCCGCCAGCCTCCTCCCACCTCTCCACCGCCGCCATGTCGCCTTCACCACCGCGCGGGCCCGCGAGCCCATCCAGGGCCCGCCGGGCCCGGATCCCGCCGCCGTCCGCGCCCGCAGGCCCGAGCCGCCCGAGCTCCCGCTCCTGCCAAGCCTGCCCTTCGTCCCCGCCGCCTGCGTTTGACCCCGTCGCCGCACTGCTCGCCGTCGGACCAGCCAGGGCCAGTGCCCTTCACCTCCCGTCCCGCCGACCCTCGCCTCCGCCTCCGCCCGCCCTCGCCGGAGCGCTCCGCCCCGCCGTCCGCGCCCTCTAGTGGCCCATCGCCCTCGCGCACCCTCGCCTCCGCCGGAGCGCCCCAGCTCACCGGCCTAGCTCGTCAAACCTCGCCGTCGCTCGGATCCGGCCGCCCCGACGCCTCCGCCCGCAGATCCGGCGAGCTCGTCTGCTTGCCCCGCCGCCAGATCCGCTGGGTCCGGTCACCGAGGCCCAGATCCAAGCCTCCTCCGCCGCTCGCCAGCTTGTCGGAGCTCCTCCCACCGAGCCGCCGGCGTCCAGCTACTCTACCTCGCGATAGACATGTCTGTCCGCACGGACATGTCCGACGGCCTCCTATGCCTTGTGACACTGCCAGTGGGCCAGCGTGCGCCACTGGCGGAGATGTCCGCCCGAATCCGGACGTGTCCACCCGAACTCCTCTTCGAGGTAGTTTTTCTGCTAAGTCCCAAAAGCATGTTAAAAATGTGTGCATGTTGTGATTGTGATATCTTGTTGTGTGGTGTTCCGTTTGAAGCATATGATATGTCCAAATGTTCGTTGTGATATGCTCTTCATTTTGTTCCACTGTGGCATGCTTGTTTGAGTTCATCTTGATGCCCTAATCATCGTTGCAAGAGTGTTATATGTTTAAAACTGCTGAAAACTGTTATTATGATAGCATGTTTGAGTGGTGATAACTTTATGCATGTTGGTCCAAATGGAGTGTATGATATGTCGAAATGTTCATTATGAAGTGCTCTACATGATGGTTCTTGTAGCATTCATGTTAGGTGCCATATTGCCATGTTAATCTCTGTTGCAAAAACTGTATGTGGCCGATTAGTGCTAAAACTTGTTATGAGATGCTGGTTTGTCTTGTTCATAGCTATTGGTGTGTCTGTCTTTTATGCCACATGTCAATATGTTTTAGAAGCACAATCTTGTCATCTTTGCTGTGGTGCAATCCACTTTTCATGATATGCCTTGTAGTGTTTGCAACAAGCTTGTAAAGTAGCCTACTCGCTGTTGTTATTTTCTGAGACTTGTTCAAAAACTGCTAAGTCTGAGAACTGTTAACCTGATGCCATGTTTGCTTGATGCCCCACTCAAATCCATGCTTGTTTTGAGATATCCAATGATCATGTCTTGTTGTACATGTTATGCTCTATCAATCCATGCCTTAGTTTGCATATATGGCATGTTGTAGCTTATTTATTTATTGCTCTCAAGTTACTATAAAATGTTTTTGTCAGCCTGTTATCAGCAAGTTCTGCAATGTGAATTGCTAGTGATCTATGCATCCTATGACCATGTTCTTGCCATGAGTAGCTTCATAAACATGCCCTCTTGTTGTTGGTTATCTTCTTATGCCATGTTATGCTCTGAGTTGAGTTACACAAGCTTGCAAACATGCCTACTTGTCGTTGTTTCTGCCATGCTTTGTTTTTTTCACTAAGTCTGAGAAATCAGTAAACTTCCTGAATCTTGCCATGCTAGTTTAATTGTGTTCCAACAAGTTTTTGGGTGTGCTCTGAGTTCATGCTTATTGAGAATCATGTCTATTTCACATCCATGCCTTTTGTCATCATGTTTGGGTATTGTAGCATAAATATACCTTGCTCCAAAGTTGCTATGTTGCTGCTAACTTCAGCTTTGCATTGTAACTTGTTTTGCTCATATCTTCTAGGCCGTTGCTCCGTTTTGAGCGTGTCCTATATGAAACTTGTGTGTTTTTTGCATGTAGTTGCATAATATCATGTTGTTTACATGCTTGGAGTGTGTTTGCTTGTTGTTTGGATGCATCTTGCATCGTTGCCATGCTTGACTTGTTTTGCTCATATCTTCTAGGTCGTAGCTCCGAATTAAATAAATTTATATGTAACTTGACTAGAATTTCGAGTAGATAATCATGGTGCATGTTAACTTGCTGTTTAACAACTTGAACTTAAGGTTTGTTCAGATCTGGACCAATTTTCAAATGTGCATATGAGGACTTACCGGAATTGTTATATGTTGTTTCCGACCTCATTAAACTTGTTGGGTGGTGTTCTTCTTGTATGCATCATCCCTTGCCATGTTTTGCATCATATAGACTTGTCTTGCATCATACTTGGTTGAGCATCTTGTCATGTTCTTGAGTGGTGTGTTTACCATGTTGTGTGCTTCTTCTTGCTAGTTCATATTCTGTTGCGTTCGTGAGGATTCGTTCGTCTACACTTGGTTCGTCTTCGTGGATTCTTCTTCGTCTACTTCATGGACTCGTTCTTCTTCCTTGCGGGATCTCAGGCAAGATGACCATCCCCTTGGATACCTTTACTATCATTGCCATGCTAGTTGTCTCGATGCTATCGTTATATGTCGCGCTACCTATCTATTTGTCAGCCTCTCCTTGTTGCCATGAAACCTCTAACCTTTGACAACTTCCCAGCAAACCGTTGTTTGGCTATGTTACTCGCTCGCTCAGCCTCTCTTACAGCGTTGTTAGTTGTAGGTAAAGATGAAGATTGCTCCATGTTGGATCTTTGTTGTTGGAATATCACAATATCTATAACTATATTTAACACACATATATACTTGGCAATGGGTGGAAGGCTTGGCCTTTTGCTTGGTGTTTTGTTCCACTCATGCCACCTTAGGAACCGATAAACCGGCGTTACGTTCCTCGATTTTGCGTTCCTAACACGCTTCGTCTTTGAATAAAACTCCTCCAGCAAGGCCCAACATTGGTTTTTTTGCAACATAATAAAAACTTAATTAATTAATTGCATTGGGAGTTAGCGCTACCCGAGGATTCTTCTACATACAGGGGGGCCAGTGCTGATGGTGTTGGTCCCAAACGGGGGTCCTGCGGAGCCGCCACGGGGAAAGTCGAGGTATCTGGCTCCCGTAGGATCACCCATCCGGTCGTGGCCTGAGACGAGATACGCGCGGCTACTATCAGGGTGTCGGCACGCCGGGAGGTCTTGCTGGACTTGTTTTACCATTGTCGAAACGTCTTGTGCATCGGGATTCCGAGTCTGATCAGGCTATCCCTAAGATAAGGGGTAATATTATTATTATCTCTGCTGATCGTGAGAGCTTGTGTTGGGCGAAGTTGGGACACCCCTGCAGGGTTATGATCTTTCGAAAGCTGTGCCCGTGGTTATGTGGCAGATTGGAATTTGTTAATGTCCGGTTGTAGAAAACTTGACAGAGGATACGAAGTAAAATACACGAATCGCGTGAGTAACCGTGACCGTCTCTTTTCCCTTTGAGAAGAGAACACGGTGGGGTTATGTTTGACTCGTAGGTAGTTCCGGATCTTTAGCGATCATTACTAGTTTGCGACCGTTTGCATAGATGCTCATCTTATTCTTGTACTCGTAAGTTAGCCACCATACTTATGCTTAGCCGCTGCTGCAACCTCACCACTTAACCTCTCCTTACCCATTAAGCTTTGCTAGTCTTGATGCCCATGGTTATGGGATTGTTGAGTCCTCGTGGCTCACAGATACTACAACAACAGTTGCAGGTGCAGGTTTCCGATGACTTGACGTGAGCGCGATGTACTTGTGTTGGAGTTCTTCTTCTTCTTCTTTGTCAGTCTTGTGTTAGGTTCCTGGTCGGCAGCCTGGGATAGTAGATGGATGTCATTGTGCTTTTCATGTTTGCATCCGTAGTCGGATGTCTTGTATTGATGTTGTTGTATTCATGTGACTTGTATGTATTGTTGTATCCCCATATATGTATGTAATGGTACGATGTAATGATATCCATCTTGCTAAGCGCCCGAAATGCGGTTATGCCCCAATCACGAGTTCGTCACGTGATCGAGATATAATCGCATCTTGGGCCTGACAAGAAGTGCTTGGCTTTGGGTTCAATCTTGCGGTGTCCTTTCCCAGTGACAGTAGGGGCAGCAAGGCACATATTGTATTGTTGCCATCGAGGATAAAAATATGGGGTTTATATCACTATGTTTGAGTTTATCCCTCTACATCATGTCATCTTGCTTAAGGCGTTACTCCGTTCTTATGAACTCAATACACTAGATGCATGCTGGATAGCGGTCGATGTGTGGAGTAATAGTAGTAGATGCAGAATCGTTTCGGTCTACTTGTCTCAGACGTGATGCCTATATATAATGATCATGCCTAGACAGTCTCATAATTATTCGCTTTCCTATCAATTGCTCGACAGTAATTTGTTTACCCGTCATAGAATACCGCTATCATGAGAGAAGCCACTAGAGAACACTATGGCCCCCGGGTCTGTTCTCAACATATCAATCTACAATCTACTTTACTTTTATGCTTTTACTTTCTGTTCTTATAATGAAAAATACAAAAAATATCAAACTATCATCTCTATCAGATCTCACTTTCGTAAGTGACCGTAAAGGGATTGACAACCCCTTATCGCGTTGGCTGCGAAGTTCTTATTTGTTTGTGCAGGTGCGAGGGACTCGCGCGTGGTCTCCTACTTGATTGGTACCTTGGTTCTCAAAAACTGAGGGAAATACTTACGCTACTGTGCTGCATCACCCTTTCCTCTTCGAGGGAATACAACGCAAGCTCGGGAAGTAGCAGTCTTCATTTGAAACAATGTGGAATAGTTTCACGACTCACGCCACCCGGAACACCACAGCGTAATGGTGTGTCCGAATGTCGTAACCGCACTTTATTTGATATGGTGCGATCTATGATGTCTCTTACCGATTTACCACTATCGTTTTGGGGTTATACTTTAGAGACAGCTGCATTCACGTTAAATAGGGCACCATCTAAATCTGTTGAGACGACGCCTTATGAACTATGGTTTGGCAAGAAACCAAAGTTGTCGTTTCTTAAAGTTTGGGGCTGCGATGCTTATGTGAAAAAGCTTCAACCTGATAAGCTAGAACCCAAGTCGGAGAAATGTGTCTTCATAGGATACCCAAAGGAAACTGTTGGGTACACTTTCTATCACAGATCCGAAGGCAAGATATTCGTTGCTAAGAATGGGTCCTTTCTAGAGAAGGAGTTTCTCTCGAAAGAAGTGAGTGGGAGGAAAGTAGAACTTGATGAGGTAATTGTACCTTCTCGCGAATTGGAAAGTAGTGCATCACAGAAACTAGTTCCAGTGATTCCTACACCAATTAGTGAGGAAGCTAATGATGATGATCAAGAAACTTCAGATCAAGTTAGTGCTGAACTTCGTAGATCAACCAGAGTACGTTCCGCACCAGAGTGGTACGGCAACCCAGTTCTGGAAGTCATGTTACTAGACCATGATGAACCTACGAACTATGAGGAAGCGATGATGATCCCAGATTCCGCAAAATGGCTTGAAGCCATGAAATCTGAGATGGGATCCATGTATGAGAACAAAGTGTGGCTTTGGTTGATTTGCCCGATGATCGGCAAGCCATTGAAAATAAATGGATCTTCAAGAGGAAGACCGACGCTGACGGTAATGTTAGTGTCTACAAAGCTCGACTTGTTGTGAAAGATTTTCGACAAGTTCAAGGAGTTGACTACGAGGAGACTTTCTCGCCCGTAGCGATGCTTAAGTCTGCCCGAATCATGTTAGCAATTACCGCATTTTATGATTATGAAATTTGGCAAATGGATGTCGAAACTGCATTCCTTAATGGATACCTCAAAGAGGAGTTGTATATGATGCAACTAGAAGGTTTTGTCGATCCTAAAGGTGCTAACAAAGTGTGCAAGCAACAGCGATCCATATATGGACTGGTGCAAGCATCTCGGAGTTGGAATATACGCATTGATGAGGTGATCAAAGCATATGGTTTTATACAGACTTTTGGAGAAGCCTGTATTTACAAGAAAGTGAGTGGAGCTCTGTAGCATTTTTGATATTATATCTAGATGACATATTATTAATTGGAAATGATATAGAATTTCTGGATAGTATAAAAGGGTACTTGAATACGTGTTTTTCAATGAAAGACCTCGGTGAAGCTGCCTATATATCAGGTATCAAGATATATAGAGATAGATCAAGACGTTTAATTGGACTTTCACAAAGCACATACCTTGATAAAGTTTTGAAGAAGTTCAAAATGGATCAGTCAAAGAAAGGGTTCTTGCCTGTGTGTAGGATCGAAAGTAGGTCTAGAGGGGGGTGATTAGACTACTTGACAATATAAAAAAATCTGCCTTTAGATCATGCAATGTTTTTGGCAGTTTCACAATTAAGATCAATTCAAGTATCACCCTACACATGCAATTCTAGAGTATAAGCAGCGGAAAGTAAATTGCACATGTAAAAGAGAGGTGGAGAAGATCAAACGCAGTTTGGAGACACGAAGATTTTTGTCGTGGTTCCGATAGGTGGTGCTATCGTACATCCACGTTGATGGAGACTTCAACCCACGGAGGGTAACGGCTGCGCGAGTCCACGGAGGGCTCCACCCACGAAGGGTCCACGAAGAAGCAACCTTGTCTATTCCATCATGGCCTACGCCCACGGAGGACTAGCCTTACTCGGGGTAGATCTTCACGAAGTAGGCGATCTCCTTGCCCTTACAAACTTCTTGGTTCAACTCCACATCTCAAAGACGGAGGCTCCCAAGCGACACCTAACCAATCTAGGAGGCACCACCCCCCAAAAGGTAATAGACGGTGTTGATGGTGATGAACTCCTTGCTCTTGTGCTTCAAATGATAAACTCCCCAACACTCAACTCTCCTCACTGATATGGCTGTGGTGGAAGAAAGGTTTGAGTGGAAAGCAACTTGGGAAGGCTAGAAATCAAGTTTCATATGGTAGGAATGGAATGGCTTGATCTCAACACAAGGGTAGGTGGTTCACTTCTCAGAAAGTGTATGGTAGAAGTGGTGGTACTTTCTGATGGCTCTCCTCACGAATGAAGAGGGGGTGGAGGGGTATATATAGCCTCCACACAAAATCCAACCGTTACACACACATTTGACCAATCTCGGTGAGACCGAAGTTAAAACTCGGTCAGACCGAAAGTTCAAATATAGTGAACGTTGGGATTTTCGGTGGGACCGAAAATACCATCTCGGTGTGTCCGAAGTGAGTCAAAGGTTGGAGCTTGCCATCTCGGTGTGACCGAAAACAACAACTCGGATATTCCGAAATGATGTCAATAGGTTACAGAAGGTTGGCAGTCCATTTTCGGTGAGACCGAAACTCAAAATCGGATGGACCGAGAAATTAGGGTTTGGGGAAATAACTGAAGTGGTTCATCTCGGTGGGACTGAGTTTGCAGAATCGGTTTGTCCGAGATTACTTATGAGTGTGTTGAATAGTGAAGAGTGCTGATAGTTGAGGGAGCTAGATCACCAAGCACTTGAGCAACTAGATCATTAACACAACCTCATCCCCTTTTAATAGTATTGGCTTTTCCTATGGACTCAATGTGATCTTTGATCACTAAACCAAAAAATAGAGTCTTGAGCTTTTGCCAATGCTTGTCTTAGCATTTTGAGGGGTCCACTTCTTCAGACATTTCCATACCCATATCATCGAACTTTTCTGAAATGATTCTCAAGTAAATATTAGTCCAATGATATATATGTTGTTATTAATTACCAAAACCACCCGGGGATTAGTTGCACTTTCACTGTGTTACAAGGTGTGAAGCTGAGTAAGACTCAATGCCCGACCACTGCAGAAGATAGAGAGAAAATGAAAGGTGTTCCCTATGCTTCAGCCATGGGCTCTATCATGTATGCAATGTTGTGTACCAGACCTGATGTGTGCCTTGCTATTAGTTTAGCAGGGAGGTACCAAAGTCATCCAGGGGTGGATCACTGGACAGCGGTCAAGAACATCCTGAAATACCTGAAAAGGACTAAGGATATGTTTCTCGTTTATGGAGGTGACAAAGAGGTCGTTGTAAATGGTTACGTCGATGCAAGCTTTGACACTAATCCGGATTACTCTAAGTCATAAACCGGATACATATTTTTATTGAACGGTGGAGCTGTCAGTTGGTGTAGTTCTAAGCAAAGCGTCGTGCGGGATCTACATGTGAAGCAGAGTACATAGCTGCTTCGGAAGCAGCAAATGAAGGAGTCTGGATGAAGGAGTTCATATCCGATCTAGGTGTCATACCCAGTGCATCGGATCCAATGAAAATCTGTTGTGACAATACTGGTGCAATTGCCTTGGCAAAGGAATCCAGATTTCACAAGAGGACCAAGCACATCAAGAGACGCTTCAATTCCATCCGCGGTCAAGTCAAGGAGGGAGACATAGAGATTTGCAAGATACATACGGATTTGAATGATGCAGATCCGTTGACTAAGTCTCTCACGAGCAAAACATGATCAGCACCAAGACTCCATGGGTGTTGGAATCATTATTGTGTAATCTAGATTATTGACTCTATTGCAAGTGGGAGACTGAAGGAAATATGCCCTAGAGGAAATAATAAAGTTGTTATTTATATTTCCTTATATCATGATAAATGTTTATTATTCATGCTAGAATTGTATTAATCGGAAACATAATACATGTGAGAATATATAGACAAACAAAGTGTCACTAGTATGCCTCTACTTGACTAGCTCGTTGAATCAAAGATGGTTATGTTTCCTAGCCATAGACATGAGTTGTCATTTGATTAATGGGATCACATAATTGGTTAATGATGTGATTGACTTGACCCATTCCGTTAGCTTAGCACATGATCGTTTAGTTTTACTGCTATTGCTTTCTTCATGACTTATACATGTTCCTAGAACTATGAGATTATGCAACTCCCAAATTCCGGAGGAACACCTTGTGTGCTATCAAACTTCACAACGTAACTGAGTGATTACAAAGATGCTCTATAGGTGTCTCCGAAGGTGTTTGTGGTGTTGGCATAGATCGAGAATAGGATTTGTCACTCTGAATGTCGGAGAGGTATCTCTGGGCCCTCTCGGTAATGCACATCACTATAAGTCTTGCAAGCAAATGACTAATGAGTTAGTCACGAGATGATGCATTACGGAACGAGTAAAGAGACTTGCCGGTAACGAGATTGAACTAGGTATTGAGATACCGACGATCGAATCTCGGGCAAGTAACATACCGATGACAAAGGGAACAACGTATATTGTTATGCGGTTTTGATCGATAAGATCTTCGTAGAATATATAGGAACCAATATGAGCATCCAGGTTCCGCTGTTGGTTATTGACTGGAGATTAGTCTCGGTCATGTCAACATAGTTCTCGAACCCGTAGGGTCTGCACGCTTAACATTCGGTGACGATCGATATTATGAGTTTATGAGTTTTGATGTACCGAAGGTAGTTCGGAGTCCCGGATATAATCACGGACATGACGAGGAGTCTCAGAATGTCTGAGACATAAAGATCGATATATTGGAAGCCTATGTTTGGACATCGGAAAGGTTCCGGATAGTTTTGGGCATTTACCGGAGTACGGGGGGGCTACCGGAACCCCCCGGGGAGTGAAGTGGGCCTCATGGGCCTTGGGAGAGAGAGGAAGGGGCAGCCAGGGCTGGCCGCGTGCTCCCTCCCCTTCTAGTCTGAATTGGACAAGGAAGGGGGGGCGGCGCCCCCCTTTCCTTCCACCTCTCCCCTCCTTCCTTCCCTCCTTCTCCTACTATTGGAAGGGGGGATTCCTACTCCCGGTGAGAGTAGGATTCCTCCTAGGGCGCTCCATAGAGGGTCGGCCCCTCCCCCTCCTCCACTCCTTTATATACGGGGGTGGGGGGCACCCCATGGACACACAAGTTGATCATTGATCTTTTAGCCATGTGCGGTGCCCCCCTCCACAGAAACACACATCGGTCATATCGTTGCGGTGTTAGGCGAAGCCCTACGTCGGTAACTTCATCATCATCGTCATCACGCAATTGTGATGACGAAACTCTCCCTTGAAGCTCTACTGGATCGTGAGTTCCTGGGACGCCATTGAGCTGAACGTGTGCAGATCGCGGAGGTGCCGTATGTTCGGTACTAGGATCGGTCGATCATGAAGACGTACGACTACATCAACCGCGTTGTTATAATGCTTCCGCTTACGATCTACGAGGGTACGTGGACGACACTCTCCCCTCTCGTTGCTATACATCGCCATGATCTTGCGTGTGCGTAGGGATTTTTTTTGAAATACTACGTTCCCCAACACGTATCACCATCACACTTCTCTCTTTACCATTTTTCTTAGTTCGATCCTTTTGGTTATTTCTTGATCTAGTAGAATAAAATTTAGTATGATCTAGTTGTGATCTTTGCTTTATGTTCCTTATTTATGTAATCGAGTCTGTGGGCTATATATAATAAATATTAGTTTTGAGTCAAGGGCTTGATTATCTCACTATGATCATGAGGGAATAAAAGAAAGTATAAAAAGAATCAAAGAGATCATATTGATCTTATGGAAAGTAATGACTTCACATATAAAGAGTATGATGAATAAAAGTTTTTGAGAGTTGACAAACATAGTTTTGGTCATCGTTGCAATTAATAGGAAGTAAGAAGGAAAGAGGGGTTTTCACATATAAATATACTATCTTGGACAACTTTTTTGATTGTGAGCACTCATTAAAATATGACATGCTAAAAAGTCGATGTTGGACAAGGAAGACAGCGTAATGGGTTATGTTTTCTTATATCCGAAATAAAGTATATTGTCATGGATCATCCAACATGTTGAGCTTGCCTTTCCCCCTCATGCTAGTCAAACTCATTGCACCAAGTAGAGATACTACTTGTGCTTCCAAATATCCTTAAACCCAGTTTTGCCATGAGAGTCCACCATATCTACCCATGGATTGAGTAAGATCCTTCAAGTAAGTTGTCATTGTTGCAAGCAATAAAAATTGCTCTCTTAATATGTATGATCTATTAGTGTGGAGAAAATAAGCTTTATACGATCTTGTGATATGGAAGTAATAAAAGCGACGGACTGCATTATAAAGGTCCCTATCACAAGTGGCAATATAAAGTGACGTTCTTTTGCACTAAGATTTTGTACATCCAACCATAAAAGCACATGACCACCTCTGCTTCCCTCTGCGAAGGGCCTATCTTTTACTTTTGTCTTATACCTTATACAAGAGTCATGGTGATCTTCACCTTTCCTTTTTACATTTTATCCTTTGGCAAGCACATTGTGTTGGAAAGATCCAGACATATATACCCAATTGGATGTAAGTTATCATAAACGATTATTGTTAACATTAACCTTGAGGTAAAAGGTTGGGAGGCAATACTATAAGCCCCTATCTTTCTCTGAGTCTGATTAAAACTCCATACCCATAAATTTTGCGTGAGTGTTAGCAATTGTGAAAGACTAAATGATAGTTGAGTATGTGGACTTGCTGAAAAGCTCTAATATTGACTCTTTCCGATGTTATGACAAATTGCAATTGCTTCAATGACCGAGATCATAGTTTCTTAGTTTTCAATGAAGTTTCTGATTCATACTTGACATTGTGAATAGATTGTTACTTTAGTATGAGAAATCATATGACAATATATATGTTGCTGTTATAAGAATGATCATGATGCCCTCATGTCCGTATTTTATCTTATCAAGACCTCTATCTCTAAACATGTGGACATATTTTTCGATATCGGCTTCCGCTTGAGGACAAGCGAGGTCTAAGCTTGGGGGAGTTGATACGTACATTTTGCATCATGCTTTTATATCGACATTTATTGCATTATGGGCTGTTATTACACATTATGTCACAATACTTCTGCCTTTTCTCTCTTATTTTACAAGGTTTACATTAAGAGGGAGAATGCCGACAGCTGGAATTTTGGGCTGGAAAAGGAGCAAATATTGGAGACCTATTATGCACAACTCAAAAAGCCCTGAAACTCCACGAAAGTCAGTTTTGGAAAATATAAAAAATATCGGGCAAAGAAAGCACCAAAGGGGGGCCACCCATCGTCCACGAGGGTGTGGGGGTGCGCCCTACCCCCTGGGCGCACCCCCTGCCTCATGGGACACCTGGCAGCCCCCCGATGCCCATCTTCTGGTATGAGGTGTCTTCTGCCCTGGAAAAATCATAAGGAAGCTTTCGGGATGAAGCGCCGCCGTCTCGAGGCGGAACCTTGGCGGAACCAATCTAGGGCTCCGACGGAGCTGTTCTGCCGGGGAAACTTCCCTTCGGGAGGGGGAAATCGTCACCATCGTCATCACCATCGATCCTCTCATCATGAGGGGGTCAATCTCCATCAACATCTTCACCAGCACCAACTCCTCTCAAACCCTAGTTCATCTTTTGTATCCAATCTTTGTATCAAAACCTCAGATTGGTACATGTGGGTTGCTAGTAGTGTTGATTACTCCTTGTAGTTGATGCTAGTTGGTTTATTCGGTGGAAGATCATATTTTCAGATCCTATATGAAAATTAATACCCTTTAATTATGAACATGAATATGATTTGTGACTAGTTACGTTTGTTCCTGAGGACATGGGAGAAGTCTTGCTATAAGTAGTCATGTGAATTTGGTATTCGTTCGATATTTTGATGAGATGTATGTTGTCTTTCCTCTAGTGGTGTTATGTGAATGTCGACTACATGACACTTCACCCTTGTTTGGGCCTAGAGGAAGGCATTGGGAAGTAATAAGTAGATGATGGGTTGCCAGAGTGACAGAAGCTTAAACCCTAGTTTATGCGTTGCATCGTAAGGGGCCGATTTGGATCCATATGTTTCATGCTATGGTTAGGTTTACCTTAATACTTCTTTTGTAGTTACGGATGCTTGCAATAGAGGTTAATCATAAGTTGGATGCTTGTCCAAGAAAGGGCAGTACCCAAGCACTGGTCCACTTACATACCAAATTATCAAAGTAACGAACGTGAATCATATGAACGTGATGAAAACTAGCTTGACGATAATTCCCATGTGTCCTCGGGAGCGCTTTTCTTTATATAAGAGTTTGTCCAGGCTTGTCCTTTGCTAAAAAAGGATTGGACCATATTTTTGCACCTTATTTACTTTTATTACTTGTTACTCGTTACAAATTACCTTATCACAAAACTATCTGTCATCGATAATTTCAGTTCTTGCAGAGAATACCTTACTGAAAACTGCCTAACATTTCCTTCTGCTCCTCGTTGGGTTCGACACTCTTACATATCGGAAGGACCACGATAGATCCCATACACTTGTGGGTCATCAGTCATATGGAAATTATACATAAAAAGATGCATAATTTTGCTACTAATCTTGGGTCAAAAGCGGGTGATATTTTTAAGTTGTTAAAAGAGAGGGGTACCTTAATTCATGAAAGAATAGAAGAAAATCCATCTCGGATCGATAAATTAGAAGAAATCTTTAGTAATCTAAGCACGGCTTTTACCACCACTAAAATTATTGAGGAAACTCCCGTAAAGAGTAGGAGATCTAGGAACAAGGGTGCAACTTGTAGTGATAATGATAAGAGAGACCTTAAGATGATTAGCATCCATCCGGATTTTGTTGAAGTGATAAGATAAGAATGAAATATTTAAATTTACTCCGAGGAGTATTACTATTGTAGGTATTTATGCTAAATCTCTGAAGGATTCTAAGTGTTTGATTGAAGAGTTGGACAAAGATGACAAAACTTAGATCCTTGCCTTATGCCTAGCTAAGGGCGTAAAACGATAGCGCTTGTTGGGAGGCAACCCAATGAATAAATTTTATTTTTGCTTTTTTGCTTTCTGTTCTTTAGTGTTAGCACAATTATGCTACTGGTATGATTGTGTGTTTTGTGTTTTAATTAGTGTTTGTGCCAAGTAGAACCGATAGGATCTTCTTGGGTGATAGTTGTTTGATCTTGCTGAAAAAGACAAAACTTTTGCGCTCACGAGAAATTTTTCTCATTTTTAACAGAAAAATGCTTTTTAGTTGATTATTGTTGCAGAAGATCAAAATACAAATTTCCCACGTGGCCCTATTTTTCAAGTGTTTTAGAGTTCCAGAAGTATTTGAAACTTCCAGATTACTATAGATTGTTCTGTTTTTGACAGATTTTGTTTTCTTTGTGTTGTGTGCTTATTTTGATGGCTCTATGGTTTTCTTTGATGAGTTTTTGCCATAGAAAAGTTGGAATCGAGTAGATATAATACAAAAACAAAATATGAATTGGTTTGACACAACACTTATAGTGGTGGTTTGCTTTCTTATACTAACGGATCTCATGAAGGTTTTGTTGAAGTTTTGTGTGATTGAAGTTTTCAAGTTTTGGGTTATCTTACGATGAATGAAGGAAGGATGGAAGAGCCTAAGCTTGGGGATGCCCCGGCATCCCAAGCTATTATCCAAAAATGAGCAACCAGCTAAGCTTGGGGATGCCCCCGAGTGGCATACCCGCGTTCTTCCAACAACTATCGGTATTTCACTCAAGACTATATTTTTATTCGTCACATGACATGTGTTTTGCTTGGAGCGTCTTGTATGATATGAGTCTTTGCTTGTTTTATTTTGCTTTTTAAGTCATCAATCCTTGCTGTACACACCTATTTGAGAGAGCCAAAATTCTGCCATGACTTATTAGAATAGCTCTCTATGCTTCACTTAAATTTTTATGAGCTAGGACTTGCTCTAGTGCTTCACTTATATCTTTTTGAGCATGGTGTTCTTAGTATTTTTGAAGAATTACTCTCTTGCTTCACCTAGATTTATTTGAGAGTTATTAAAATTTTAAATAAATTCTCTCTTGCTTCACTTATATTATTTTGAGAGAAAGAAATAAAAATTATGCTCATGATCTTCACTTATATTTGTTTGAGATTTTCAAAAGCAACACATGAAAATTAGTCCCAAAGTGATAGATGTCCAAGAAGGATATAATAAAAACTTTCATGAAGATCATTGGACAAAATAAACTTGATTCCTTGTAATAGTTTTGAGACATGATGATGTGATATGTGAGTTATGTTGATGAGTAATTGTGCTCTAATAAGAATATTAGTGTTCAAGTTTATGATTCCCTATGGAAGCATGAAAGTCAATAATTATGAAATGAAATTATATCCTACTTGTGGTGCATTATTCGGTGTTATTTATTCTCAATGTTCACTTACGAGATTATTTGTTTCATGGTTGGTCGCTTCCCAGTCTTTTGTTAGCCTTCATTTTGCACTAAGTATGATATCTACTTGTGCATCCAAAATCCTTTATCCCGGTTTTGACACAAGAGTCCACCATACCTACCTATATGCGGTATTTCCTTGCCATTCTAAGCAAATTTGTATGTGCCATCACTAATTTTCAAAATAATTTCCCTTTTGTGTGCCCGTACCACTCGCGAGGCGGTGAGGGGTGGCCAATATTTTCCATGCTAGATGTGTTATTCTCACAATAATTGTTTATTCACTTGTCATTGCACGAGAGTAAGGCAAAGGTATTAGGGATGCCCAGTCTCGAAATGAAAAACAAATTTACTTTATGTTGTCAAATAATAAATTCCTTGGAAAGTGTTGGTATGGAAGGCAACCGTGGATTCGACTAGCCATGGCTTGTGAAAGTTTGGTGGAAAAGGAATAAACTTTATTTTCTGTTTGGGAACCGCCTATGATATATCTACCATGGAAAGTGTTGGGAACCTCAAGCCGTTCTCGTTGGTGGGAAAAGTATACCTCCCAAAAAAATATCTCTCAGTTTAAGCTTTGAGCTCTAGCACCTCTACAAATTCATACTTCCCTCTGCGAAGGGCCTTTCTTTTACTTACGCAATTTTCATTTTTGAATTTGAGTCTCCATCCTCTCTTACAAGCACCAACTAGGAAACACTATGATCGTACTTGAGCATTGGGTGTAACTAATATACGAATGTCTTTCATGAATGGATCAATGGTTGAGCATAATGGGCTAGGATAGCTTATTTTAGCACTGATATTTTGAAAGATATGGTTGCTTATTGATATGCTTGAGTATCTAAATTATTATGTCAAAACTAGACTATTGCTTTGAACCATATAAAAGTCCAAATGTCCATGCTATAAACAAAAGAATATGATATGACATGATAGGCAGCATTCCACATCAAAAATTATGTTTTTATCACTTACCTACTCGAGGACGAGTAGGAGTTAAGCTTGGGGATGCTGATACGTCTCCAACGTATCTATAATTTTTGATTGTTCCATGCTGTTATATTATCATTCTTGGATGTTTTACAATCATTTCGTAGTCATTTTATATCATTTTTGGTACTAACCTATTGACATAGTGCCAAGTGCCAGTTGTTGTTTTCTGCATGCTTTTTACATTGCAGGAAATCAATATCAAACGGACCCCAAACACCGCGAAAAAATTTGGAGAATTTTTATGGGCCAGAAAACACCTGATTGGCCAAGGCAGCACCTGGGGGTGCCCCGAGGGGGGCACAACCCACCAGGGCATGCCAGGCCCCCTTGGTGCACCCAGGTGGGTTGTGCCCACCTCGGTGGCCTCCCGCACCGCCTCATTGCTCTATAAATACCACAATATTCGAGAAACCCTAGGGGAGTCGATGAAATATTCATCCAGCCGCCGCAGAGTCCAGAAACACCAGATCCAATCTAGACACCATCACGGAGGGGTTCACCACTTCCATTGGTGCCCTCCAATGATGCGTGAGTAGTTCCTTGTAGACCTACGGGTCCGTAGTTAGTAGCTAGATGGCTTCCTCTCTCTCTCTTTTGATTCTCAATACAATGGTCTCTTGGAGATCCATATGATGTAACTCTTTTTGCGGTGTGTTTGTTGGGATCCGATGAACTTTGAGTTTATGATCAGATCTATCTTTTTATATCCATGAAAGTTATTTGAGTTTCTTTGATATCTTATATGCATGATCTCTTATAGCCTCGCATTTCTTCTCTGATATTTGGGTTTTGTTTGGCCAACTAGATCTATTTATCTTGTAAGAGGAAGAGGTGCCCGGTAGTGGGTTCGATCTTACGATGCTTGATCCCAGTGACAGAAAGGGAACCGACACGTATGTATCGTTGCCACTAAGGATAAAACGACAAGATCCATATCTAACGCCATAGATAAACGGATCTTGTCTGCATCATGTCATCGTTCTTAATGCATTACTCTGTTTTTTCATGAACTTAATACAATAGATGCATGCTGGATAGCGGTCGATGTGTGGAGTAATAGTAGTAGATGCAGGCAGGAGTCGGTCTACTAGATGCATGCTGGATAGCGGTCGATGTCCGGAGTAATAGTAGCATAAACACAAGAACAAATTTGATAGGTTGTGCTCCGGATTAAGAATTCTTGTAAACTGGCACCTGACCATCCTTAAGTCCTTGTCCTTTCCTTCTTCTAGAAAATCCGGGTCAACATACCAGCTTCATAATCAACTTGCTTGCATAAGAAATATTGTAAATCAAGAATCCATTTGAGTCGGCCTTCAATGCTCTGACTTGACAAAAAAATTGGTCTTTCAAATATTCAACTGATATCCTGCCGGCTTGAAGATGCCGGTTTATGATTACCACCATTACCGGGTTATAAAAACTGATAATTCCGGGTCATGACTATTATAGTCACCGGGTCATGATTATTACCAACGCCGGGTCACACAATTGATCTTCCTGGTTTTTTCAAAACTGAGAATTTTAAAATGTTCCTCCTTTATATGCATATTACCTGTAGCCCCCAAGTCTTAAGAAGGGAGCATGGTAACCACTTAAGACTTGCTTCAATATAAATGTTATAACCTTGAAGAAACCCAAGTTATTCATCTTAGTCATTAGTCAAAACTGAATGTCCACATATGTAGCCCCCAAGTGTCGGGTCGTCATGCTTGCAGCAGCCTGGGAATTATAATTGCCTTATGCTCATAAAAACTTCAACCAGTGTAGCCCCCAAGGGCCGGGACATTATGCAATAATGAGCAGGGACTTTATAAATATGATCATGTAGACTTGAACAGCAACGTATAGCCCCCAAGGGCCGGCTCAGTAAAATAATATTGAGCTGGGACTTTATATATACTTCTTTGAAAAGAACATCATATGATGTAACCCCCATCATGGGGCTTGAACCCATGTCCACAAGGTTAAGAGCTTTGTGCTTTACCAACTGAGCAGTGGGCCCTTCAATATAATGGATTAAGACTTGCGTACCTTGAATTGTTGACATGAGCAATTGGTAGCCCCCAAGGGCCGGCTCATTATAATGTGATGAGTCGGGTCTTCAATAAGGCCAATAAAAAGTAATCTTGCATTAGCCCCCAAGTGCCACGGTACATGTTGGCAGTGACATGGGACTTGCATATTTGATGTAATCTTAATTTGAATAATGTAGCCTCCAAGTGTCGGGTCTTAAGCCTGCAGCGACTCGGGACTATTCCTTTGTAGAATAAATCATACCCATTCATAAAATAATATCCATTGCACTGAAGCGAGTTTGAAAACCTCAATCATAATATTGGTTATTAATAACCATAATAAAATTCAGCCATATTGACTATTTAAAGATTTAAATAATATAACCCGGTTTGAAAACTGGTTCCAGTGATATTTGATCACACTATTGGTTTTACCAAGCCAGTGTAATAAGGGTGATAACCCAAAATTTGAACACTGGTAATTATCATAGATTGTCGGTTTATAAACAAAACAAGACCGAGTTAATAAACACCGGTCATTATCTTATCTCATACTGGCGACTTATAGTCGAAAGCCAGGCCAGGTTAATAAACACCGGATATTATTTACCATCATATACTGGCGACTTATAGTCCAATGCCAAGGCCGGGTTAATAAACACCGGTTTATCATAAAATGTTGTAAACCTCAACGAAAGAGAAAATTTGTCGAATAAAATCATGAGAAGACGCGGGGCTTTTCATGGGCTGCCAGGCCCAAAATCAAGGCTTTTCATGGGCTGCCAGGCCATTGAGTTAAACCATTTTACAAAGCCTTTTAAGATGGACCTCACATTAACCAATCATCGTTTTAACTTTGACAAGTTCAGGGTTTGTATAAGATTGACTTGCCAAACGTTCGGCGGGTCATACCAGGATTACCTGGGTGGAGTGACTTACATATAGAAGGCAGTATAACCCGGGGTTTTAGGTGAATACACCTGGCTTCCAAGCCTGGCTTGGTAGCCTATTACAAGGGTTAAAACTCTTTATTGCTATGCAACAAAAGAGCCCCCAGGTAATATTTTGAGCTGTGCTCAGTGGGTGCCTATGTTTGAGCTGTGCTTTGCAACAGACTCTCTTTGGCCCCTGTTGACTTTGGGTAGCAAGCCCCCAAGTTTTTTTATGTGGCCTATAAATCGGATTAATGGGTAATCAGAAATCCGCTTTATAAACAGAAGCCCCCAAGTGATATATTTCTGAGCTGTGCTCGCCGGGTGCCTATGTTTGAGTTGTGCTGTGCAACAAACTCTCTTTGGTCCCTTTAATTTTTCCTGAGAACTCAAACTTGCGAGAGATTATTCTTTTGAACCGGAAATTCTTAAACCGGATATTGAGAGATTCAAAGCTTTGTGGGAGACAACTTTCCCTTGAGCCGGATTTTAAAACAGAATCATTCTTTTTGAGCTGGCAATTTTCCGACGGCCTTTAAATTTGCACCAATATGGCGGTTTAGGGTCCTGCATTAGATAACTTTGCAAGACGGAGTAATTACTCTTCTAAAGAAAGCAATATATAATAAAAATATACTGGATGGATTTCACTTGGTATGTTAGGCTAGTATTTATCCGCTGCGGAGTTGATGATCAGTTGACTACCATGGTGAAGCAGCGCGGTAAACCGTGCGAATGGGCAAGTGAGCCACATTGTGTTGATATATGCTGAACCGCAGAGGCGGACGGAACAACCGCAACATTAGAGGCAGTATGGATGCGGGCGAGTAGCTACCGCTCTTACAATGACCAATTGTCCTGCATAAATAATATCATAAACCGGAGTAATTGTTCTCAAAAGGAAAAAGTTGATACGTGCTATTTAAAATAATCTAGACAAATATCACGTGATGTATTTGGACCTTATGATCCTCATCGGTGTCCGTTAGCCAACCCGGCATGTTGAGTAGGCCGGACCGTAGGGCGGACAGTAAAACGACCGCAGCATCAGAGGCAGCACAGACACATGAGTCGGCCGCGGCGCAGACGAGCAACTTGTCCTCCGTGTTGTAAACCGGTGCGAACACGTGAACCGCCACGAGGGCAAATGAGCGAGTCGTCCGTGGCATTGTAAGGCGGCGCGGACGGGCGAGTCGGCCAAGGCATTTTAAGTCGGCGCGGGAGTCCGTTGAGTAAGGACGACCACCTATGCCGAATGATGTTGGCACACCTCCATCTCCGCGATATAATGCCACTTTGTAATGAATAATTCTCCTGCATACAAAACACAGCAGGGGAAAGTAGTTTTTCTCGGATGATTTAATATGTGCTTAAAAATAAATAGGGTAAATAGCACCTGGCATTTTTCGCCGGGTCCGTAGCAACCCAGCATGACGGGTGAACGCAGCGGTCAGCCCGGGGTCAACGACAACGGGAGTGACGGAGGCGGCGTAGGTAAAGCCACAGGAGCCCGCTCTAGGGCAGCTTGCAGACTAGGTAGACCGCCGAGCCGGCGATGAGCGAGGCCGCAGAAGAAGTATTCGATCAACGGAGGAGTCCGAGTCCGTGGATAACTCACTCCCGAGTCGTGACTGTTTCCGGGTTGTGCGCTCTTTCCCCATGGAGCAGTATTTTGGCAAATAAAAAATTTGGAGTTGTGAATCAACCTGATGATCATCACGTGGTAGAGTACTAATTGAAGTAGTACGATTGCCACTGTTGCCTCGTATGAACAGAGGTGTCTTTCCATTGTTTGCAAGTTTTCTCGTGAGGACACATCCCTTGCATGCGCGTGTACGCAGCTTAGTCCACTTGGAGAAAAAACAAGGACTACGACGACTTGACCGCAACGCATGATTGCTTTGAGTCGGCCTCTGTATATCCATCCTCTAATCTAAGAAGGAAAACTGCAGCGAAAGTTTTAATTTTGGTCTCAGTGATTTATCTGGACGGGAGCGGCGGAGTGGACAAAACCCTAGCTCTTTCTTGATCTTCATCTTGCACTTGACGGCTCCAAAGTTTACTCATGATTCTGATCTTTTAAAACGACTAATATTACCAGTTGCGCTCAAGGTTGTCTGTCACCGGGTTAACAGCGCGATTGCTCCCAGCTGGCTCTTTTTCATCCGAACAAACGTGAGCTTCTCGAACCCTAGAAAAAGATCCCTCCAAGAACTCAACACCACCGTGCGCAGGCCCCACGGTGGGTGCCAGCTGTCGTGGATTTGTCACGGCAGATGTCCTAGTGTGAGGACTTAGTCGTGAGTCCAACGCATATATGTGGTAGCTTGAGAGGGGTTGAGCGGAATCGAGAGATGCAACACAAGACAAAGGTTTAGACAGCTTCGGGCCCCGGGAAACATCATCCGATAACAATCCTACATGTTGTTTGTGGCTAAGTCTCATTATCATCACGAGAGAGTCGCCGGTAAACCGGCTCTTTGTGTCTAGCCTTTAAGATTGTTTTGTCTTGCTTGTCCATCTTTGGGGAGCCCTGCCCCTCCTTATATAAGTTAGAGCGGCCGGTTACATGTGGAGTCCTATTTGGCTTAGGACTAGTCTACCTTCTAATACAAACCGGATACAAGTCCGGGGCTTACCTCCTTGTAAGGTAAATATTCCTCACACCTTTCCTCTTAAACCGTCCCAGCATTAACATAAACCGGCCTTCTGGGCCTTGGGCCTTGTCATCCGTCCGCCGCCCGCCGGGTTACCAGTGAGTCATAATGTTCAGGCAGGTTGCTTGTAAACCGTCTGGTCAGGGCGGGTCGCCAGTGAATCGCCAAGTGTAAACCGGGTCTCAAGTAAACCGCCAAGTCCGGCCGGGTCATATCGCGGGGTATATCCCTGACAAAGGAAGAATAAGAAGAAGGGAGGCTCTCTCCCCCTCTCTCCCGGTGGCACCGGAACGCCGCCGAGGCCATCATGGTGTGACGGCGATGTACACCAACACCTCCGTCATCTTCACCAACATCTTCATCACCTTCCCCCATCTATCTACAGTGGTCCACTTTCCTGTAACCCGATGTACCCTCTACTTGAACATGGTGCTTTATGCTTTATATTATTATCCAATGATGTGTTGCTATCCTATGATGTCTGAGTAGATTTTCGTTATCCTATCGGTAATTGGTGAATTGCTATGATTGATTTAATTTGCTTGTGGTTATGTTGATGTTATTTGGTGCCCATCATATGAGCGCGCGTGTGGATCACGCCATATGGTTAGTTGTATGTTGATAGGACTATGTATTGGAGGGCAAGAGTGACAGAAGCTTCAACCTAGCATAGAAATTGATGCATACGGGATTGAAGGGGGGCCAATATATCTTAATGCTATGGTTGGGTTTTACCTTAATGAACTTTAGTAGTTGCGGATGCTTGCTAATAGTTCCAATCATAAGTGCATAGAATTCCAAGTCAGGGATGACATGCTAGCAATGGCTTCTCCCACATAAAACTTGCTATCAGTCTAGTAACATAGTCAATTGCTTAGGGATAATTTCAAAACTCCTACCACCACTTTTCCACACTCGCTATACTAACTTTATTGCTTCTTTACCTAAATAACCCCTAGTTTTTATTTACGTGCTCTTTATATTTTTGCAAACCTATCATGTTACACCTACAAAGTACTTCTAGCTTCATACTTGTTCTAGGTAAAGCGAACGTCAAGCGTGCGTAGAGTTGTATCGGTGGTCGATAGAACTTGAGGGAATATTTGTTCTACCTTTAGCTCCTCATTGAGTTTGACACTCTTACTTATCGAAAGAGGCTACAACCGATCCCCTACACTTGTGGGTTATCAAGACCTTTTTCTGACGCCGTTGCCGAGGAGCAATAGCATGGGGGTGAATATTCTCGTGTGTGCTTGTTTGCTTTATCACTAAGTAGATTTTATTTCTTGTTCTAAGTTGTTCTCTATCTTTAGTTGTGGATATGGAACACGAAATACCAAAAAAATAGGTGTACTTGCTACTCATGGAGATGGGGAACCTCCTAAAACTCTCGATGCTCATTATGTTAAAGATATTATGTACTACTTTGATAATCCTGAGAAAACCCCATTCAACTATATAATGGGAGTAACGTTGGATCAACGTGAATACTTTAGGGATTATCGTTTGACACAAAATGGGAAACTATTATGGGATCAAATTTATATGTTGCGTTGGTATCCTCGAGAATTATGCTTGACATATGATTATACTTGTTGCTCTAGGATGAAGGCTCCACACCTTCCCTTTTCATGCAAATTTAATGATAATGAAACCTTAGCATCTTATGCTAATGGTATATATGATTACTATGATGTTGAACAAATAGAAGATTTTGTTGCTTTTAAGGGTGCTTGTGAAATTAAATGTTTGTTTGAAGAGTATGAAAATTATGATGATGTTGTTTATAGATCTGAAAATGTTGATATATTGAAATATTGCTATTTGAATTATAAATACAATGCCAATATTGATGCGTTTATTGAGAAGGTCTCCACTGTCCAGAGACTAATATTTTGCGGGAAACTATGGAAGAAGGAATTGATGACACTGTGAGCTCATTAGATGAAAAAGATGAGGAAGAGCGGATTAGCTACCCGTGCCCACCTTCTAATGAGAGTAACTCTTCAACTCATACTTTTTTAATTTCCCTTCATGCTTACCGAAAGATGAATTCTATGATGATTGCTATGATCCCTTGGATTCGTTTGAAATATCCCATTTTGATGAAATTGATACTTGCTATGCTTGTGGCCATGATGCCAATATAAATTATGCTTATGGAGATGAACTTGTGATAGTTCCTTATGTTAAGAATGAAATTGTTGCTATTGCACCCATGCATGATAGTCCTATTATCTTTTTGAATTCTCCCAACTACACTATTTCGGAGAAGTTTGGTCTTATTAAGGATTATATTGATGGGTTGCGTCTCACTACTACACATGATGATTTTGATAGATATAATATGCATGTGCTTGCTGCTCCTACTTGCAATTATTATGAGAGAGGAACTACATCTCCGCCTCTCTATGTTTCCAATATGATAAAATTGCAAGAAACTGTTTATACTATGCATTGGCCTTTACTATGTGTGCATGAATTGTTCTTAATGACATGCCGATGCATAGGAAGACAGTTAGACTTCGTTGTTGCATGATATATGTTACTTTGTGCTCACTACTAAATCACAAATCATTGTTAATTAAAATTGGCTTTGATATACCTTGGGATCCGGGTGGATCCATTACTTGAGCATTATATGCCTAGCTTAATGGCTTTAAAGAAGCGCTGCCAGGGAGACAACCCGGAAGTTTTAGAGAGTCAATTATTTCTGTTGTGTGCTTTTATAAAGTCTAAAAACAAAATAAATAAATAGGGGAACCTAAAACTTTTTCAAAAAGAAAAGCGAAAGTGAGAAAGAAGAGCATTGTTAAAGTGGGAGCTAGCCTTGAACTTTGTTCATGCCCGTCGAAACTTTGTGAACCTTAATTACAGAAACTTTTCAACAAAAATAATTATCCCCTTGTACAATTTTTATTGTATTATAAAAATAATGTGCCAAGAGTTTCCTTTAGGATGATTAAACTGCTTGTTGGTTCGTGCGGTGCAAAAACAGAAACTTTGGCTGTAGTGCGAGATTTTACAGTTTTTACTGGAACGTCGAAAGGATCTGAAACTTTTTGCACAGTATTACTATACAAATTTTTGATTTTTGCTAATTTTCCCATAATTTTTAGAGTTACAGAAGTATAGTGAATGTTCAAATCTTTCCAGACTGTCCTGTTTTAATAGATTGCTGTTATAGCTTCATTATTTGCATATGTTTGAATTCTTATTGAAGCCTCCTTGACTTGGGGCCATATAATTGTGATAGCATACAATGGTTAATGTTTGTTCAAAATTATACAATAATGTTAGAGCAGTACATGATGGGATTTCATTGATCATATGCACTAACCCCGCCACTAAAAGTTCGGTTAAGTTTTGTGTGGATGAAGTGTTCGAAGATCGAGGAGGTCTCGATGTGAGGAGAAGGAGGAGAGGCAAGAGCTCAAGCTTGGTGATGCCCAAGCCACCCCAATTAAATATTCAAGGAGACTCAAGCGTCTAAGCTTGGGATGCCCCGGAAGGCATCCCATCTTTCTCAACAAGTATATGTATGTTTCCGGATTCATTTCTTTCACATGATATGCGTAAACTCTTGGAGCGTCATGTGCTTTTTATTTTTATTTTATAAATGCGCCATGCTGGTATGAGATAGTCCTTGGTTGATTTATATAATACTCTTTGCACTTCATTTATATCTTTTGAGTATGGCTTCATAGAATGCTTCATGTGCTTCACTTATATCATTTGAAGTTTGGATTGCCTGTTTCTCCTCACATAGAAAACTGCCATTTGTAGAATGCTCTTTTGCTTCACTTATATTTGTTAGAGCAGGGCATATCTCTTGTAGAAATAATTAAACTCTCTAGCTTCACTTATATCCATTTAGAGAGTTGACAGGAATTGGTCATTCACATGGTTAGTCATAAAATCCTACATAAATGTGTAGATCGTTGAATATGATATGTTTGATTCCTTGCAATAATTTTGCGATATAGAGATGCTAATATGTGGGAGATACTAGTGAATGATTGTGGTTTAGTAAAAATATTGGTGCTAAGGTTTGTGATTCCCGAAGCATGCACGTATGGTCTCCTAACTATGTAACCAAATTGGTGCGCATTGTATTTTGATTGTTTATCTTTGCGTGAAGGTAGGGGGTGCATGATTGTTAACTCCTACCAACCTCCCCCCTAGGACCATGAGTCGTAGTATTTTGCTTTGAGGGCTAATAGATTTTTCGCAATAAGTATGCGAGTTCTTTATGACTAATGTCGAGTCCATGGATTATACGCACGCTCACTCTTCCACCTTGCTAGACACTCTAGTATCGCGCAACTTTCGCCGGTACATCAAACCACCTTATATCCTTCCTTAAAACAGCCACCATACCTACCTATTATGGCATTTCCATAGGCATTCCGAAATATATTGCCATGTAACTCCACTGTTCTGTTTGTAATGACACACACCATCATTGTCATATTGCTTTGCATGATCGTAAGACAGCTAGCATGATGTTTTCATGGTTTGTCCGTTTTTTGATGTCATTGCTATGCTAGATCATTGCACATCCCGGTACACCGCCGGAGGCATTCATATAGAGTCATATTTTTGTTCTAGTATCGAGTTGTAAGTAAATAAAAGTGCGATGATCATCATTATTAGAGCATTGCCCCATGTGAGAAAAAAATGAGGCCAAACAAGCCTAAATAAAAAAGGGGGGCCAAAGAAGCCCGTCAAAAAAAGAAAAAGAAAAAGAGAAAACAAAAAAATGAGAGAAAAAGAGAGAAGGGGCAATGTTACTATCATTTTACCACACTTGTGCTTCATCATAGCACCATGTTCTTCATGATAGAGAGTCTCCTATGTTGTCACTTCCATATACTAGTGGGAATTTTCATTATAGAACTTGGCTTGTATATTCCAACGACGGGCTTCCTAAAATGCCCTAGGTCTTCATGAGCAAGCAAGTTGATGCAGACCCACTAGTTTTCTTTTGAGCTTTCATACACTTATAGCTCTAGTGCATCCGTTACATGGCAATCCCTACTCACTCACATTGATATCAATTGATGGACATCTCCATAGTCCGTTAATTTGCCTAGTCGATGTGAGATTGTCTCCCTATTTTTGTCTATCACCACCTTCTATTCCACCCATAGTGCTATGTCCATGGCTCACGCCCATGTATTGCGTGAAGAGTTGAAAAGGTTCAAAAAAGTAAAGTATGAAAACAATTGCTTGCCCGACACCGGGATGGGCATGAGGGGTACCTTGTGTTAAGAAAAGGGAGCATAAAAGACTATATGATTTTGTAGGGATAACGTTCTTTAGCATTGAATTTTGAAAGACTTGATTGTTTGTTGGGATGCCCGGGTATTAAATTCTTTTATGTCAAATGATAGACTATTTCTTTGAATCACTTGTGTCTTAATATTCATGCCATGATTAAATTACATGATCAAGATTATGCTAGGTAGCATTCGAGATCAAAAATTATCTTTTGTATCATTTACCTACTCGAGGACGAGCAGGAATTAAGCTTGGGGATGCTGATACGTCTCCGTCGTATCTATAATTTTTTATTGTTCCATGCCAATATTATACAACTTTTACATACTTTTGGCAACTTTTTGTACTATTTTTGGGACTAACATATTGATCCAGTGCCCAGTGCTAGTTCCTATTTGTTGCATGTTTTTTATTTCACAGAAAATCCATATCAAACGGAGTCCAAACGGGATAAAAACTTATGGAGATTTTTTTTTGAATATATGTTATTTTTGGGAAGAAGAATCAATGCGAGACGATGCTCGAGGGGGGCATGAGGTAGGAGGGCGCGCCCCAAGGGGGTGGGCGCGCCCATGACCATCGTGGCCACCCCGTAAGGCGGTTGGTGCCCTTCTTTCGCCGCAAGAAAGCCAATATCCGGATACAAATCGTGTTAAAATGTTAGCCCAATCTTAGTTACGGATCTCCGGGAATATAAGAAACGGTGAAAGGCCAGAATCTGAGAGCGTAGAAACAGAGAGAGACAGAGGGACAGGTCCAATCTCGGAGGGGCTCTCGCCCCTCCCATGCCATGGAAGCCAAGGACCAGAGGGTAAACCCTTCTCCCATCTAGGGAGAAGGTCAAGGAAGAGGAAGAAGAAAGGGGGCTCTCCCCCTCTCTCCCGGTGGCACCGGAACGCCGCCGGGGCCATCATTGTGTGACGACGATCTACACCAACACCTCTGTCATCTTCACCAACATCTACATCACCTTCCCCCATCTATCTACAACGCTCCACTCTCCCGCAACCCATTGTACCCTCTACTTGAACATGGTGCTTTATGCTTCATATTATTATCCAATGATGTGTTGCCATCCTATGATGTCTGAGTAGATTTTCATTGTCCTATCGGTAATTGGTGAATTGCTATGATTGGTTTAATTTGCTTGTGGTTATGTTGCCGTCCTTTGGTGCCCATCATATGAGCACACGTGTGGATCACACCATAGGGTTAGTTGTATGTTGATAGGACTATGTATTGGAGGGCAAGAGTGACAAAAGCTTCAACCTAGCATAGAAATTGATGCATACGAGATTGAAGGGGGGCCAATATATCTTAATGCTATGGTTGGGTTTTACCTTAATGAACATTAGTAGTTGCGGATGCTTGCTAATAGTTCCAATCATAAGTGCATAGAATTCCAAGTCGGGGATGACATGCTAGCAGTAGCCTCTCCCACATAAAACTTGCTATCGGTCTAGTAACGTGGTCAATTGCTTAGGGACAATTTCACAACTCCTACCACCACTTTTCCACACTCGCTATACTAACTTTATTGCTTCTTTACCAAAACAGCCTCTAGTTTTTATTTACGTGCTCTTTATATTTTTGCAAACCTATCATGTTACACCTACAAAGTACTTCTAGCTTCATACTTGTTCTAGGTAAAGCGAACGTCAAGCGTGCGTAGAGTTGTATTGGTGGTCGATAGAACTTGAGGGAATATTTGTTCTACCTTTAGCTCCTCGTTGGGTTTGACTCTCTTACTTATAGAAAGAGGATACAACTGAACCCCTACACTTGTGGGTTATGAAGCAGCTGGTCGAGCTGCACAACATGGCAGTTGCAGCCATGAAGGACTTGATAGTTCGGCTCTGGCCTGCTGAGTCAATCCCGAGTAGCTACTTTGGATTGGTGAAGTGGCTCGCCGATGCGAGGCAGTGGGTCGACGCTGTGAAGCGTTCGACCTGTATAGAGGGTGCACGGATGGCCTTTGCCCGCATCAAGATGCATTGGGCGAAGATGAAGGCCGCCGAAGTGGCAATCGCCGGCCCGCCCGAGGGCAAGAATCATCAGAGGCCAAAGTGGTACTTCGATGATGTCCTAGAAGGAGCCCGTATTGTGGAGGGCCAGTGCTCAAAGGACGTGGCCTTTGAGTAATTGTATTCGGATTGTAAAGACTAAGCTAATGAACCGATATGTATATATTTTGAGCCTTATATTTCAAGCGACTTTTCCTCCGATGCGGCTCTTTTTAATAATATCTGAAAGTTTCCAGTCGTAGGATTCGGCCCCCATGTAGATACTACAGGGGTGTTCAGTATTGCGCGTGATCACTCTTTACCCAACGTCTAGGTCCGTAAAGGAGGTGTCCGCGGAGCGAACCATGCAATCGGACTATACGACTTTATTGCTTTCACTTAGCCATAGGAGCTTGACTTGTGGGGCTAAGTACTAGCCCCTGGTGCGTGTGTGGCTATCCGGATTACGGTTCCCACTTTATGCGGCTGGGCAAAGACCAGCCCCTCGTATAACAAGGAGTAGATCGCTAACGATCGTAGTATAACACTAAGTCGACGAATCGCCGACCCGCTCTCACTTATCATGACAATCAGTTTTCGGCTTTATCTACTGAGGTACTTAACCGAATGAACCAGAAATGCAATCGCAGTAGTTCTCCCTTTACTACCTTAGCCAAACAATGCGGAACGTAAGGTGGTAAGCACACGAGCCGGGCAACCAACTATATACCCAAGACATGATTCGGAGCCGATGCATATAGCGCAATATCCAGGATGCCGAACATTTCCCTATAGGTGTTCGAACTTTGAAGTGTGCCAGGCCGAATACATCCCCTGGTATTAAATCCAGATTTGAGGCACATGTGGCAATCTGAGGTAGGAAGAGAATGCAGATTGTAATAAAATAAAATCCAAACAAATTGGAACCAAACTGCTTCTTTTATATCCCATTTAATACGGTGAGCCACGTGGTTACAGATAATGCCAATAACATCTTGAGCATTTTACATGCCAAAAAAGAAGAAGAGTAATAAAGGGAAAGGTTTACATAGAGCCTAAAATGAGCGATTTGAAAATGTCGATGGGGCCCTGTTGCACGTGTGCGCCGTTTCTCCTTTTTAACATGTCCTTGAGGGAGAGAGGTGTGATGGCCGCCTGTGAAAAAGGAAGGGGAACTCTGAAAAAGAATACCCTGCACGACCATAGATAAGGTGGGTTCTTTTAATGAACCTTTAAAGAAGATATATTGTAGAGTCCGAATAGGGTTAAGCCGAACTATGGACTGTTTCTATGCAGTGTGCCCTTGGCGCTGCCCAAGGTATTTTAAGGGTGTAGTTGTGTATACGAGATACGTATGCTACCACCTTGTAAGGCAGTCGGTGGAGGCCTAACTGCTAATCAAGCTCAGGTTCTTCTGAGCTGCCGCATTGTAGTGCAGGCCGGACACGTTTAGCAGTGTCTCTGGTCTTGACGACCGATGAACTATTCGGCTTGAATAGGCCGCCTTGAACTTCGGCTGCCAGGGCCGTAGTGTCCTCCTATGTACGGAGGGAGCGCTCCATGTTTCCATTGAACGTGATGACGCCACGTGGTCCAGGCATTTTAAGCTTCAGGTAAGCATAATGTGGGACTGCATTAAAGCGGGCGAATGTCGTTCTTCCGAGTAGTGCATGATAGCCACTTCGGAAAGGAGCGATGTCGAAGGTTAACTCTTCGCTTCGAAAATTGTCTGGAGAGCCGAATACCACCTCTAGCGTTAATGAGCCCGTGCAACGGGCCTCTACGTCGGGTATTACTCCTTTAAAGGTAGTGCTGATAGGCTTGATTCTTGACGGGTCTATCCCCATCTTGTGGACAGTGTCTTGATATATCAAGTTGAGAGTATTGCCTTCGTCCATAAGGACTCGAGTAAGATGACATCCATCGATTATAGGATCAAGTACTAGGGATGCCGAACCTCCGTGACAGATACTAGTTGGGTGATCCCTACGATCAAAGGTGATCGGACAAGCCGACCATGGGTTGAACTTGGGGGCGACAGGCTCTACGGCATAAACGTCCCTAAGTGCGCGCTTGCGCTCCCTCTTGGGGATATGGGTGGCGTAGATCATATTCACCATTTTCACCTCTGGGGGAATTTTCTTCGGCCCCCCAGTGTTCGGTTGGCGAGGCTCGTCTTCGTCCTCGCTTTGAGGTCCTTTCCCCTTGTGTTTGGTATTTAACTTGCTGGCCTGCTTGAAGACCCAACAATTTCGGTTGGTGTGGTTTGCAGTTTGTTAGCGGTGCCATGAATCTGGAAAGGTCTCTCTAATATTTTGTCCAAGATGGATGGACTGTCTTTGTTTCCTTTGAATGGCTTCTTTCGTTGACCAGGCCTGGAGCCACTAAATCTGGCGCTTACTGACGTGTCATCTATTTCTCCGGCATTGTTCTGACACTTGTTCTTATTGCGTCGTGGCTTGCCATTGTCGTCCCTAACTTCGGAAGTGCTAGGGTCGGTGGTACTGTTGCTTCTACGAGCTAGCCAGCTGTCTTCACCTACACAAAAGAGGGTCATAAGTGTAGTAAGGGCTGCCACTGTCTTCAGATTCTCCTGGCCGATGTGTCTTGCGAGCCATTCGTCTCTGACACTGTGTTTGAATGCCGCTAAGGCCTCGACGTCCGGACAATCGATAATTTCGTTCATTTTAGTTAAGAACCTATTCCAAAGCTTGCGGGCTAACTCCCCGGGTTGTTGGATTATGTGACTTAAATCATCAACATCCGGTGGCCGGACATAAGTCCCCTAAAAGTTAGCCCGGAAAGTGTCCTCTAAATATTCCCATCTTCCAATGGAGTTCTCTCGGAGGCTATTCAACCAGTGCTAAGTTGGCCATTTCAGCTTTAAAGGTAAGTATTTGATGGCATGGAGGTCATGTCCACGAGCCATATGGATGTGAAGAATAAAGTCTTCAATTCATACCGCGGGATCCATCATTCCATCATATGCCTTGATGTTCATGGGTTTAAATCCTTTCAGAAATTGGTGATCCATCACCTCATCGGTAAAGCACAGAGGGTGCGCAGCGCCCCTATATTGTGCGACATCGTGACATAGTTCGGACGGCATTTGTGTTCGGTGTTGACTCCGAACTTGATTGTATCTGGCGTGCTTGGCTTGATAGCCACCGTCCCGCATGGGAGCACGTTCTCTTGATCCGTAGATCGATCTAGCCTGATCGCCTTTTTTATTCAGGTCCTGACATAGATTGTACTTATGGCCCTGAGCCACTTTATCCTTTCCTTTACGGTGGGGAGGTGCGGGATGATGTACGACATTGCTAGCCGCTTTGTCCCATCCACAAGGTGGTCGGTCCGGTTGATCGGCCTGATCATGCCTCGACGGAATTGGCGCAAGAGCCTCGTCGTCGAATTGTGGCAGCAACTTGCCTTTGGGATAGCTCTTTGTTTGGCGCTCACGACTGTATCTCTCTTCAACGTCTAGCACTTCATTCCATTTATCATTGAGCGTATCCTGCTCGGCTTTAAGCCGCTACTGCTATTTTTTCAACCTCCTTGCTGTGGTAATAAGCTATTGCTGAAAGCGTTTTTGTCCGAGGGGTTCCTCTGGGATGATGAATTCCTCGTCTCCCAGGCTGACATCCTTTTTGGATACAGGTAGGTAGTTACTGTCTTAAGAATCATTGTGATCAGCGAATTGTTCGGGACTGTATTGACCATCCTCCCACTCGTCCTGCTCCAACACTGGCTCTACGGGGTCTTCGGCTTCCTCTGGGTCCTCATTGTCTCCGGTGTCGGTATTACTTACCTTGCCTCGACGTAATAGTGAGTGGCCCCGTTGGCGTCGGTGCTTAGGAGGTTCATCGACGGGCTTATCCTGCTTTGGATCTTTATCACCGTCGTCGTCTTTCTCCTTGGGTGCGTCCACCATGTATACGTCATAGGTAGAAGTGGTCGTCCATCGCCTGGTGACAGGAGGGTTTTGACCTAGATCAGCTTCGACGTTGTGGTCCATCCCATCAAAGTCTTCGGAAGTGTAGTCTAGTATGTCGGTTAAGTCTTCGACTGTTGCTACCAAGTGCGTGGTGGGTGGGAAGCAAAATTCCCCGATCTCAGTCCCCAATTTTTACTTGGCATAGTTCGGCGATGAATCCTCCGTAATGGCGAGAGGTTGCAACAAGTCCACCGCCTCGTTTAAGAGCGCGAGCTGGATAGGAGTTTGGGGGTCTGTGGGACCAGGCTCGGCGATGGCCGCTTGGTCAAGCCGAGAGAGTGCGGATCCCAAGAGTTCGAAGCTTCTAATTTGAGACGAGTCCGGTTTCCCAGCGGTGGGGAGGGTCCCGCTCGATTCTAGGTCTGTGAGTGGCTTGATCGCCATTGAACCTCCCACTAAACGTTCTATGGAGGGGAGGAGTCTGGCGGGGTTTATCCTCCTGTCTTCGGACGAAGCGATCTGCTCCGGATCTAGGGCCAGGGCGATCATGGGTGTTGACCCCTGGATGGGATCTGATGATAGATCTGCAGGGAGCGACAGCTGGAGGCGCGAATCCTTTGAAGGTCAAGTCTCCTCGTATGTCGGCGACATAATTCATACTTCCAAACCTGATCTGATGAACACGGGTGTAGCTGTCAACCTGCCCAAGGTAGCCATCCGAGTTGGCGTGTAGCACGAAGCCGCCGAACACAAAAAGCTGACCGGGGAGGAGAATCTCCCCGGGGGTGGCGCTATCGCTAGTGACGAAGCGAGCCATCAATCCTTCTGTTGAAAACACAGTGGAACTCTCAATGAAATCACCAATGTCGGTGTCAAAACCGCCAGATCTCGGGTAGGGGGTCCCGAACTGTGTGCCTGAGGATCGATGGTACCAAGATACGGGGGACACGATGTTTACCCAGGTTCAAGCCCTCTCTATCGAGGTAATACCCTACTTCTTGCTTGATTAATCTTGATGAATATAGGGTTACAAGAGTTGATCTACCTCGTGGTCGTAATGGCAAAATCCTAGAAGTCTAGACTATGATATTGTGATTCTGCTAGCCTCTACGGACTAAACCCTCCGGTTTATATATGCACTGGAGGGACCTAGGGTTGTACATGATCATCTTGCAGAGGAAGGAAATATTACGCTCAGACTTTAAACTTGCCATTCTGCACATACATGAATCCTATCCGGATACGGGGGATAATCCTCAGTGATGATCTTGACGACCCATCAGTCTGGCCGATAATGAGTAATCCGGCCACCCGAGGACCCCTTAATCCAGGACTCCCTTAGTAATTCCTTTGTAGGCTCTCTGGTCGGTGAGGAGTTGGATGAGATTCATCATGCAATCTAGTTAGTTTTGCTAGGGCCGATCCGTAGTATCCACTATGTTCTGAGATTGATGTTGCTATGACTATGCCATGCTTAATGCTTGTCACTTTTGGCCCGGGTGCCATGATTTCAGATCTGAATCGTTTATGTTATCACCATTATATCCATGTTCTAGATACGATATTGCAAGTTATAGTCACCTACTACGTGTTATGATCCGGCAACCCCAGAGTGATAATAGCGGGACCACTCCCGGTGATGACCGTAGTTTGAGGAGTTCATGTATTTACCGTGTGTTAATGCTTTGTTCTAGTTCTCTATTAAAAGGAGGCCTTAATATCCCTTAGTTTCCAATATGGCCCCGGCTGCCACGGGAGGGTAGGACAAAAGATGTCATGCAAGTTCTTTCCATAAGCACGTATGACTATTTACAGAATACATGCCTACATTATATTTATGAACTGGAGCTAGTGCCGCATCGCCCTAGGTTATGACTATCACATGATGAATATCATCCAACGAATTACCGATCCAATGCCCGCGAATTTATCCTATATTGTTTATGTTAAGTTACTACTGCCATCGTTACTGTTGCACTTGCTACAAAATTACTGCTATCACCGTTACCGTTACTATTGTTGTTGTCACTGCTATAAAAACTATCATATTACTTTGCTACTAATTACTTGTTGCAGATAATTAATCTCCAGGTGTGGTTGAATTGACAACTCAGCTGCTAATAGTTGCAAATATTCTTTGGCTCCCCTTGTGTCGAATCTATAAATTTGGGTTGAATACTCTACCCTCGAAAACTATTGTGATCCCCTATAGTTGTGGGTTATCAAGACCTTTTTCTGGCGCCGTTGCCGGGAATCATAGCTATATTTGGTGAGTCACTTGGGATTATTATCAGTTTGTCACTATGAAGAATCTAAAGGATGCTAAGACTAAGATTTTTCCCTCTAAGATGAGGGGTGGTAAGGAACTGCCATCCAGTTCTGCTTTAGATTCACCTTCTATTATAAGTAAACTTGCAACACCACCACATGCTATTAATCTTGATATGTCGCAAGTTATTGATGATGCTACTTCTTCTATGAATGATACTTACGATGATGCTAGTACCTTGAATGATGATGATGTGTCACTTGGTGAATTTCTTGATGAACAAATTACTAGAGTAAGACAACATGATGTTGTTGAATCTGATGATGAGCTTGAAACTGAAAATTTTGAACACGTGCTAGAACTAGCCTTCCTAGATATGAATTACCTAAGGTACCGGAAGGTTATGTTATGAATGAGGAGACAACTAGAGATATTCTTGCTTGTAAGGATAGAGATGATCTAGAGAAATTATTATACAAGTATAAAGAAAAGTCTGTGAATGCTAGAATGCAATGTGATCCTAAGTTTGCTACCTCACCTATCTTTATTGATGATAAGGATTATGAATTCCCAGTCGACCCAGAGTTAATTACTTTGGTTGAATCTGATCCTTTCCATGGTTATGAAACTGAAACTGTTGTGGCACGTCTCACTAAGTTGAATGACATAGCCACCCTTTTTACTCATGATGAGAAAACTCGTTACTACTATATTATCAAATTATTCCCGTTCTCATTAAAGGGTGATGCTAAAGCTTGGTACAATACTCTTACTCCTGATTGTGTGTGTAGTCCCCATGATATGATTTATTACTTCTGTGAAAAATGTTTTCCTGCTCCTAAGAAACAGTCTGCCTTACAGGAAATATTTAACTTTGTGCAAACTAAAGAAGAGAGTCTCCCAAGAGATTGGGGGGGGGGGGGCTTTGCCAGTTACTTAATGCTTTGCTAGATCATCCTCTCAAGAAAAATGAAATACTTGATATCTTCTATAATGGACTAACCAATGCTTCTAGGGGCTTCCTAGATAGTTGTGATGGTTGTGTTTTCAGGGAACGAACTATTGGACAAGCTAAAGAACTATTGAATAACATATTGAAAAATTATGATGATTGGACTCTTCCTGAACCACCACCTAAACCCACTCCAAAGAAGAGGGGTATATTGTATCCTGGTCCTGAAGATATGCAAGAGGCAAATAAATCTATGAAGGAAAAGGGTATTAAAGCTGAGGACGTTAAAAAATTACCTCCTATTGAAGAAATACATGGGCTTAATACACCACCACTGCCTAAGGTGGTAAAGATAAATTCTCTAATGAAATTCAATGATAATGATAATCCTCATAATATGCACCCTAGCCAATGCCTTCATGAGTTTGAGAATTATATTAGAAAGCAAGATCACTTCAATGCAAATGTTCCCAACTAGAACAAGTTGCTAAATCTCAAAGAGAATTGCTTGATGAAATGAATAACAACATTCATGACTTTGCTGTTAGAGTTGCAACTAGAGGATGAAAAATGACTCAGGAACCACTTTATCCTGAGGGACACCCAAAAAGAATTGAGCAGGATTCACAAAGAAACAACACCACTACACCTAGTCCTTCTAAAAAGAAGAAGAAAAAGAAAAATGATAGGACTTTGCATGCTACTAGTGAACCTGAAGTAGAAAAAACTCATGATAATGATAATTATGTTTCTATTTCTGATGCTGAAACTCAATCTAGTAATGAACATTCACCTAGTGATAATGAAAAAGATAATGCCGATGTTCATGAAGATACTCAACCAAACAATGAAAAAGAACCAGATAATGATGTTGAAATAGAACCATGATACGTCTCCAACGTATCTATAATTTTTTATTGTTCCATGCTATTATTTATGATGTTTTGGATGTTTAATGGGCTTTGTTATACACTTTTATATTATTTTTGGGACTAACCTATTAACCCTAAGGCCCAGTCCAGATTGTTGTTTTTTCCCTATTTTAGGGTTTTACACAAAAAGAATATCAAACGGAGTCCAAACGGAATGAAACCTTCGGGAGAGATATTTTTGGAGCAAAATACGCACGTGAGACTTGAGAACCACGGAGTAGGGCACACGTGGCGTCCATGAGGGTGGGGGTCGCCCCCCCCCCCCCTATAGGGCGCGCCCCCTGCCTCGTGCGCCCCACGTTTGGCCCCCGGTGCCCTCCTTCCTCCTATATATATCTACGTACCCCGAAACCATCAGAACAACAGAGAAAACCCTAGTTCCACCGCCGCAACCTTCTGTTCCCGTGAGATCCCATCTTGGGGCCTGTTCCGGAGCTTCGCCGGAGGGGGGATCTACCACCGAGTGCTTCTACATGTGGGGACCCAGACTCATAAGTCGTGATCACCGAATGCACATGTACAGTGATCCCAGAGATCAATGCTCACTGAACACACAGAAGCTGAATAACAAGAGTCTTACATCCATACATACTGTATTACACAAATAGGACCATTAAGGTCAAGTCTTGAGTATATCGTTGCAGCGGAAATCTTCAATGACCACATGGACCCATGCCATCTGCCTTAACCCTACAGGCATTCTGACTGGGAAGCGTCTTAGCTCGCATGCTCGTCACCAAGAAATCTTCATCAAATCCTGTTCACTCATGCCTGGCCAATAAAATAACCAGTGGCAAGCTAATGAGTACTTTGAATGTACTCGCAAGCAACCCAAGTGTGATGACAGAATAATTATGCAAAGCTCTATTGCTCAATTGGCAGTTTTGCGGAAAGCCAGATTTTCATATGCAAGTATGATCAACATATAACATGGACATGCATGCGTCTGCAATCAGTATCAGGAGGTCACAGACATCATTATCGAGAAAGAGTTGTAATCAACTCATGCTCAAGCTCATTGTGACTTCCTCACAATCACATCAACAGATCCACCATACCGTGTTGTTTTCCAGAAACTTATGGACATAGTCTAAGTAGCACCACCCAACTGTCCTTGACCGCGGACACGGCTATTCGAATAGTTTGACACTCTGCAGAGGTTGCACACTTTACCCACAAGATCCGGGGAACTTCCGTGACATCCACGACCCGCGGTACCTCAAGTACCCGGGGTAAGCACCCGATCACTATCTTTCCCTAGACGACACTAATATGGAGTCCACTCAATTGGTAGCAACCCCCGTGCCCCACATTTCACATCTCAACATTTGTGGAGACTCGCTCCCATATTCATCACATACCACAAGCACGGGGTACCAACGGTGTGTCCGGTGCCCTGTAAAGACAGTCATGGCCGCCTATCCAAGCACGACCTCGTCCCGAGAGTGACCTCATGTCACCCCCGTCACTAGTAATGCGGGCACCATGCTAGTATCGACCTAGGTAATCAATAATGCCCCTTCCCATATAAGGGTAGAGTGGTTGCGCATGTTTGGTTGGGACGGTAGTCACACATAAATCTAATCCGTCTCTGTAAACAACACTTTCGTCAAGCCTCGTCACACTACTTCTTCACCAAGTAGTGCCCTAGTTTCTCATCATCTCCCAGGGGCATTAATGGCACCCACTGGGTCATTTGCAAGTATGTCAGACCACACTTGTTTCACTCAATGCATAACCCTGACCCATTTTGCGTAGCCAACTACTATAGCATACATCTATCTACTCCCACCCACATAACCCTCATAGGAAGGTAGGGTCATGTTTGATGCAAGTTTCAATAGTAAAGCAACAAAGGTAGCAACCAAAGAGGTCTCCACCTCAACATGATTCCGATGCATTGATAATAGGGTGCTATGAGACATGCATAAAAAGGTTTCTCGAACATGGTCAAAGGGTTGCTTGCCTTATCCTTCCGAGTCTTCAAACCTTCTGGTCCATCTCCGAGTACTCCGTTTATTTCGTCAACTAACGATGGAAACAATCATAATAAGCAACACAACAAGGCAAAAATAAAAGTGCTCTAAAAATAGGAGTTGGACTTTTCTAGGATACCTCTGGTCATATTAGAAATGACCAAGGTGTTTTCATAGGCATTGGATCAATGGATAGTTTGGATCATTTCAATATGATGGAACCAAGGGGTTTATGGATTTGAAAGAAGTATACAGAAATATTTTCTTGAATGATGAGCAAAGGCACCCATCAACAAGTCATGATTTTAGAAGCATCTAGGAGTTGGTTTCACTGGATTTGGAATTCAAATGAATTTCCTAGGATTGTGCAAAGCTGATAAATATGAAGAAATGGCTCAATATTTGGTGGGGTACAGAAAGTATTAATAAAAATGTTCCAAAACTAAGTTTGGATATGACAATCATCTAGGAATTTGAACTACTGCATTTGGATCAAATTTGAGCCCTCTTTGATTTTCTAAAGTTCATCACAAAAAATGAAATATTGGCATTTGATAATTATTTGTGAAGGAAATGTCTCTGGAATAATGTGCATGTTGCACCATGTGGTAGAGCATGATTTTAGAAACTACCAGAAATTTGAATCATCAAATTTGCAGTCAGTTTGAATATTTGGATGATTTTTGAAGCTGTCTGGTAAAAGAAAAAGGGTAGGGAGAAAGGGGTTTACCCTCATACTGCGTGCTGGGCGGGGGATAGCAATGGGCCGGCCCAGCAACTCGGGTGCGCGGGACAGGGGTGATGTCGAAGGCGCCTTCGCCTAGTGCGCCTCCACAGCAGAGAGGCGGAAACTGCCGGGCCGCCTCCACTTAAACTGCTGGGCCCGCTGGCCGGGTCGCTGACAGGTGGGGGCCCCCCCGCAGGGTCATCTTCCTCCTCCCGCTCCCGCGACAGAGGGGAGGGGAGGCTCGGGCCGCGTGACGCCGGCGCTTGTCCCCGGCGGCACAGGCCACCCCTGGCCAAGCTGCGGCCACCGGAGGAATCCTCGGGGAGCGGCGCATCAGGGAGGTGGGCTGGGGTCAGCGGACGGCGGCCGAGGCGGCCCTAGCACGGGCCATGGCGGACGGCCACTCGAGCGTCTGCGAGAAGGGGAGCCACGGTGCCCCGGAGTATTGGGAGAAGAGGGGGAAAGAGCCACCGGACCCTGGCGCTTCTACTGGTGGGGAGAGGAGGAGCGGGGGAGTCCCCCTTTGCCCGAATCAGAGCGGAGGCCGGCGGCGGCACTCTTGCCATGGAGGACGCCAGGAGGCTCGGGAGGAAGAAGGGGCCTATCTGGGAGGTTTGTGGGGTGCAGGGGGGTTGATCAGAGGCGAGAGGGAGAGTAGGGGGTAGCTTATATAGGCGCGGCCGCGGTGCACCGTGAGCTTCGTCCATGGATGCGTGGAGGGAGAAGGAGGGCAGGGGAGGATAGGGCCGACAGCGAGGCGTGTCGTGGACGTCGAGGCGACCTCGATGGACACGCTCGCTCTGCCCAAGGCCGCCTGGAAGCCTCGGGGGGGCGAGCTACAGTGCCTCGGCGCACTGTAGCGCGCTCCAGAGCATACCTTTGGCCGGCATGGTCATGCCCTTGCTTCCTGGCCGTGTCCCCCAGTGTCCACCAGTGCTAGGGAGTAGTAAACAATTGCCCAGACGGCCTGGGATGCCCTGGAGGCCACTGGAGTGAGGAGGGAGGTGAAAACTTTTGTCTAGAAGAGTAAATTGGGGTTTTCACCCCCCAATCATTGAGCTGAGGATATGGGAAGGTTACTGGGGGTAGAAGATGATCAGGAGAAGCTGTGGTAAGAATTTGAGGTGAAGGGGTATAGTAAAAAGGGTCAGAACAATGGTTTGGGTAAATTGGCAGAAGGTGTTTGATCATGTTTTGGGAAAGAAATTGACCTCCAATTGGCATGGGACTTAACAGGATAGAATGTCACATACATTTAGGCCCTTCCACCAAATTTGAGCTCATTTGGGCAAAGTTGCCAATGTAACTTTGGTGAACCCTAGAAATCAACAGAAATGGTTTCACCTTGTTTGAGTTAAGCTAATCATCTCCCCTTGATGCACCACTTGGTGTAGTATCATCATTTGGGGTTTGATCATGCTCACAAAGTTTGAAGCCCCAGGTATAAAGTTGACAATGTAAAGTTGTTCAAATTTGAATTTGAACATAAATGGTTTTGGGGCACTTAGATCAAGTTATGCTTCTCCAAAACTTGTGCCATTTGGCATAGATGCATAATTACATCATTTTAGCATGTGCACCAAGTTTGAGAGCATTTGGACAAGTTTGGCAATGTAAAGTTGCTCAAACTTCAAAATGGACAGAATTGGTTTTGAGGGGATTAGATGATGTTTCCTTGATCTTCAAGGCATGAGGCTTTGCAAGATCATCAAATATGTCATATTTGACATGATAGAATTTCCCTGGAATTTTTGGAGAATATTTCCTTTGTAAATATTTCAAAAGCTTGAAATATCCAGAAAGGGTTTTGGAAGGATTTGTCCAACATTTTGAACATGACCATGTGTTGAAACTCTTATATATGGACAATATATGTCCTATGAGTTTCCCTGAATTTTGGCAAATATTTTTGAAATGATTAAATAATTTTTCCCTATTAAAGACCATTTCTGGCCTTAAGGAAAGGCTTTTAAATAAAATATAAAAATAACTTTTAAAATTATAATTTTGTGGTTTCTGGGAGTCCTATACCTAATAGGATTCAAATATGCTTTTTGAAGGATTTTTCACACCCTAAATAAGGTACTTGCAGTGCAAACCTCAATTCGGGGGTTTTTGGAAAACTAATTTTAAAAAAAATACTATTTGGCCAAAATATTTTTTTAAGAAAATTATATACTGTTCTATACACATGGCATGATCATTGGGAAAAGATTTTGGATCAAGGAGATGAAGTATAAGAGTTGGAGGATTTATTTGATTTTTAGAGCACTAGCAAACAGCAGACAAAAGTCAAATCAAGCAAAGTCAAAAACACTCAAAAGTTTTTGTAAATCCACATTTTTTACATGATAATTAGCTTAAGCAATGTGACATGAAAATCAGGGTGTGACAGACCTACCCCCCTTACAAGAATCTCGTCCCCGAGATTCCCAGACTAGGCGTGGAAAGAAATGCGGAGTCTTGGATACGGGGTAGTCTTCACTTCTTCTCGTTGGTTTTGCTTCCGAGTGGTGCTCCATGGAATCTTGAAGTACTTGGTGGTGTGGCTTCTCGCTTGCTGCCTTCCTTGATGCAGGTTGCTGAGGGGTCTCTTGAGTAGGTTAGGTTGAGTTAGATGTCAAAGGCTCGGTGATCGATGTCCTTGCGGGCACCGGGCTAGTTAGGAGGTAAGAAGTACTTCCAGAGTGGGGACTCGTGGAAGATTTGGTGCACGGAGGGTATCTCAGGTGGTAAATCTAGCTGGTAGACGTCTACTATTTGTCTTGCAGTGGTCTTGAAGAAGGTCGATAAATCTTGGTATGAGCGTCCCTTCGACACGGAAAGGCTTGGTCCCTTCGAGAGGAGTGGTTTGCAGACACGCCCGGTCTTGGTCGCAGAAGTTTAATTCTTGATGATGGTGGTCGGTGTAGTTCTTCCTTCTTGACAGGGCGGTCCTCAAATATCTTCTATCCAGCTGTCTGTCTCTTCTTTTGTCTTCGGGCAGACAAGTAGGCCATCAAATAATGATGTTACCCAACTTGTCCAATTACTCCATGAGGTCTATGGGGGGGTACGCAAGGTAGGCTGGGGTATTGGTGGTGGTTTCCGTTGAGTATTTGCAAGGTCTTCCTGACTTAGAGCCAAGGCCCGTGGTCGGAATCTGACCAGGTTGTGGCTTGGTGAGGCTTAAGGGTTTCAAGGATTCTAGTGAGTGAGTGAACGTTTACTATCTTATCCTTAAGCACAGTTTCTGAGATGCCAATAGCTCTATCTAGTACTCCGAACGATAAAACATCTTCTCGCATAGACCAACTTCAATCACCATTCATGTCATTCATGTCCTTATGATTCTCAAGAGACGGTCTAACAAAATTATACTTGTCTACGATCCCCAAATCCATATGTATGTCTACCCCTAAAACCCATGGGTAGGTCACACATGCTGCTGAGCTTAAATTAAACTCCACAATCCAAGTACTCAATCTATTCTTGCAAGGCTCATAACAATGCATCACTATTCTAAGGAAACACGTCATATGCCACTCCAAGATTTTGTTTCCTTCCTATAGATCAACTCCAATAGCCCGGTAAGTTCCATTAATCACCACATAACCCAACAATTCTACAAATCCGATGTCTACGGTGTTCCACCAGATCTCAAGTCCCTATAATACCCAAATTCTTGAAAGGACTATGCATTATGATAGTATGTCCACCAAATTCCCATCATCCGGGTCAAGTAAACTCCAAGATCACGATTATATAGATCCCTAAATCAACTCCGACAAATAATCCAATCTCCTAGGTTATTGTCCACCGAGAAGCATGGTATCATGGTCAGGATCATAGGTCTAAATCCAATTTACTCCGAACCATGCAGGCATATCTAGCATTTATACCCAACGAGACTCACTTACATAAATCCAAATCTCATGCCCGACGAGAATTCATACATGCTTCCCCAAAGTCATGATCCCACCAACATGAAACCCTCATAATCCATCAAGGTCTCAGATAATTCCTCGAAGTCACTGATATAAAGCCACCAAGTCATCTGTCTAATATCCTCAAATTGGTCTATCTATGGCATCGTCAGTTCTTGTGCTATATTAGGATGAAAATGTGCTCATTCACTGCGTCCACTAGCTCCTTTACGAACCCAGTGTTGTGCAAGGTTATAAAGGCTTAACTGGTTCTCTCGCAATACTATGGGTTAGGCACATGGTTAAGGATTCGAGCTGGAGTGTCTCGTGAAGTCTCAAAGGGTCTAGGAATGGGTTACTAGTCTGGAGGGTTTAAACATAATGTCTACGGGGTTGCACATGGTCGTGGAGGTTGTAGCAGAAGTCTTCAGTACCAGTTGGTTGCCGAGGTAGAATCCCTGGTGCATCTTGTCTTGCGGGTCTTCAGTTGGGGAGGGAGAAGAGAGGGAAAAAGTAGCATAGAGGAGGGGAGTGCCTAAAGGGGGTTCTATAGTGCAGGTGCAAACAACCAGGTGCAAAAAGGCCGAACAAAAGGAACAAGGCAAGGAAGATGACATAGCCATGCACTTGTTGCCTAGGGCAAAAGTGCGACTTATATCGAAACACAAACAAATAAAAGCAAACAACACACAATCATGGTTCTATTCGAACCATCATACGGACTCGACTGCGCATAGGGGGTACACGACTCATCCTACCCTAGGGGTTCTCGGACTCAGTGTCGTGACTTGTGCCTCGTGCAGTCTTCTGAGTTTTCCTCAAGTGTTGCTATGTCCCTTGTAGTTGCTTGATAACAATCCGGGTGGATCCTGAAGAATCTTCAACAACTTCTCGCCTGATGAAGTGATGTGGTGAAGGTGTCTCCTTGTAGCTGGCGTTGACTTGGTCTTTTCTTGTCTCTTTAATCACGATGATCCCTTGTGCCTTCTGGGACGTCGAGGGTATCAGGTAGGCAATCCTTTATGTAATGATACTAATCAAGGCATAATAGAGGTTCAACATGTCGGTTGCGTTGATGACAACATCGACACCAAGAGCGGGGGACAAAGGGAACCGTTTTCCTGCTCACTATAGTGAGGCGGACCAAATGGCGAGGTTCTCATCCACCGGTGGTTGCCGATACAACAACGATAGTGACAGGATTACTCTATTAGCGATGCATATCAGGATCTGGCATAACCTACACCCTGGTCATCATAGGCCAATGTTGCATCATCTTGGGGCTCTGTCAAGGGTGTCACCATCTTCTAGGTCTTCATGTCTTCATTTCTCGAGGATGGATTTTCCGTTGACATCGTCTTGTCGTGGTGCCACCAATCGTGTGTGCAGAAGTGGTGGGTGAGTGTTTGGCAAGGTGCACTCCACGAGGATTCCAGAAAATCCAGTGGTCAGGGGCATAGGGGTTCTAGCGACCAATAGTTTTGAAGGGGGAAGAGATTAAGTATAACCTAATTTTCGAAAAACTGAGAAGGGAAGAGAAATATAGATAGTTTTGAAAACTAGTAATAGTTTTGAAAATAGTTTTACCCTAACTAACGACCATGCTAACTAAGGCTTCCTACAGACAGGACGGCTCTGATACCAGCTCTGTGGGGACCCCGACTCATAAGTCGTGATCACCGAATGCACGTGTACAGTGATCCCAGAGATCAATGCTCACTGAACACACAGAAGCTGAATAACAAGAGTCTTACATCCATACATATCGTATTACACAAATAGGACCATTAAGGTCAAGTCTTGAGTATATCGTTGCAGCGGAAATCTTCAATAACCACATGGACCCATGCCATCTGCCTTAACCCTACAGGCATTCTGACTAGGAAGCGTCTTAGCTCGCATGCTCGTCACCAAGAAATCTTCATCAAATCCTGTTCACTCATGCCTGGCCAATAAAATAACCAGTAGCAAGCCAATGAGTACTTTGAATGTACTCGCAAGCAACCCAAGTGTGATGACAGAATAATTATGCAAAGCTCTACTGCTAAATTGGCAGTTTTGCGGAAAGCCAGATTTTCATATGCAAGTATGATCAACATATAACATGGACATGCATGCGTCTGCAACAAGTATCAGGAGGTCACAAACATCATTATCGAGAAAGAGTTGTAATCAACTCATGCTCAAGCTCATTGTGACTTCCTCACAATCACATCAACAGATCCACCATACCGTGTTGTTTTCCAGAAACTTATGGACATAGTCTAAGTAGCACCACCCAACTGTCCTTGACCGCGGACACGGCTATTCGAATAGTTTGACACTCTGCAGAGGTTGCACACTTTACCCACAAGATCCGGGGAACTTCCGTGACATCCACGACCCGCGGTACCTCAAGTACCCGGGGTAAGCACCCGATCACTATCTTTCCCTAGACGACACTAATATGGAGTCCACTCGATTGGTAGCAACCCCCGTGCCCCACATTTCACATCTCAACATTTGTGGAGACTCGCTCCCATATTCATCACATACCACAAGCACGGGGTACCAACGGTGTGTCTGGTGCCCTATAAAGACAGTCATGGCCGCCTATCCAAGCACGACCCCGTCCCGAGAGTGACCTCATGTCACCCCCGTCACTAGTAATGCGGGCACCATGCTAGTATCGACCTAGGTAATCAATAATGCCCCTTCCCATATAAGGGTAGAGTGGTTGCGCATGTTTGGTTGGGACGGTAGTCACACATAAATCTAATCCGTCTCTATAAACAACACTTTCGTCAAGCCTCGGCACACTACTTCTTCACCAAGTAGTGCCCTAGTTTCTCATCATCTCCCAGGGGCATTAATGGCACCCACTAGGTCATTTGCAAGTATGTCAGACCACACTTGTTTCACTCAATGCATAACCCTGACCCATTTTGCGTAGCCAACTACTATAGCATACATCTATCTACTCCCACCCACATAACCCTCATAGGAAGGTAGGGTCATGTTTGATGCAAGTTTCAATAGTAAAGCAACAAAGGTAGCAACCAAAGAGGTCTCCACCTCAACATGATTCCGATGCATTGATAATAGGGTGCTATGAGACATGCATAAAAAGGTTTCTTGAACATGGTCAAAGGGCTGCTTGCCTTATCCTTCCGAGTCTTCAAACCTTCTGGTCCATCTCTGAGTACTCCGTTTATTTTGTCAACTAACGATGGAAACAATCATAATAAGCAACACAACAAGGCAAAAATAAAAGTGCTCTAAAAATAGGAGTTGGACTTTTCTAGGATACCTCTGGTCATATTAGAAATGACCAAGGTGTTTTCATAGGCATTGGATCAATGGATAGTTTGGATCATTTCAATATGATGGAACCAAGGGGTTTATGGATTTGAAAGAAGTATACAGAAATATTTTCTTGAATGATGAGCAAAGGCACCCATCAACAAGTCATGATTTTAGAAGCATCTAGGAGTTGGTTTCACTAGATTTGGAATTCAAATGAATTTCCTAGGATTGTGCAAAGCTGATAAATATGAAGAAATGGCTCAATATTTGGTGGGGTACATAAAGTATTAATAAAAATGTTCCAAAACTAAGTTTGGATATGACAAGCATCTAGGAATTTGAACTACTGCATTTGGATCAAATTTGAGCCCTATGTGATTTTCTAAAGTTCATCACAGAAAATGAAATATTGGCATTTGATAATTATTTGTGAAGGAAATGTCTCTGGAATAATGTGCATGTTGCACCATGTGGTAGAGCATGATTTTAGAAACTACAAGAAATTTGAATCATCAAATTTGGAGTCAATTTGAATATTTGGATGATTTTTGAAGCTGTCTGGTAAAAGAAAAAGGGTAGGGAGAAAGGGTTTTACCCTCATACTGCGTGCTGGGCGGGGGATAGCAATGGGCCGGCCCAGCGGCTCGGGTGCACGGGACAGGGGCGATGTCGAAGGCGCCTTCGCCTAGTGTGCCTCCACAGCGGAGAGGCGGAAACTGCCGGGCCGCCTCCACTTAAACTGCTGGGCCCGCTGGCCGGGTCGCTGACAGGTGGGGGGCCCCCCCGCAGGGTCATCTTCCTCCTCCCGCTCCCGCGACAGAGGGGAGGGGAGGCTCGGGCCGCGCGACGACGACGCTTGTCCCCGACGGCACAGGCCACCCCTGGCCAAGCTGCGGCCACCGGAGGAATCCTCGGGGAGCGGCGCATCAGGGAGGTGGGCTGGGGTCAGCGGACGGCGGCCGAGGCGGCCCCAGCACGGGCCATGGCGGACGGCCACTCGGGCGTCTGCGAGAAGGGGAGGCACGGTGCCCCGGAGTATTGGGAGAAGAGGGGGAAAGAGCCACCGGACCCTGGCGCTTCTACTGGTGGGGAGAGGAGGAGCGGGGGAGTCCCCCTTTACCCGAATCAAAGCGGAGGCCGGCGACGGCACTCTTGCCATGGAGGACGCCAGGAGGCTCGGGAGGAAGAAGGGGCCTATCTGGGAGGTTTGTGGGGTGCAGGGGGGTTAATCAGAGGCGAGAGGGAGAGTAGGGGGTAGCTTATATAGGCGCGGCCGCGGTGCACCGTGAGCTTCGTCCATGGACGCGCTCGGGCGAGCTCGTGGAGGGAGAAGGAGGGCAGGGAAGGATAGGGCCAACAGCGAGGCGTGTCGTGGACGTCGAGGCGACCTCGATGGACACGCTCGCTCTGCCCAAGGCCGCCTGGAAGCCTCGGGGGGGTGAGCTACAGTGCCTCGGCGCACTGTAGTGCGCTCCAGAGCATGCCTTTGGCCGGCATGGTCATGCCCTTCCTTCCTGGCTGTGTCCCCCAGTGTCCAGCAGTGCTAGGGAGTAGTAAACAATTGCCCAGACGGCCTGGGATGCCCTGGAGGCCACTGGAGTGAGGAGGGAGGTGAAGGAGGAGGTGAAAACTGCTGTCCAGAAGAGTAAATTGGGGTTTTCACCCCCCCAATCATTGAGCTGAGAATATGGGAAGGTTACTGGGGGTAGAAGATGATCAGGAGAAGCTGTGGTAAGAATTTGAGGTGAAGGGGTATAGTAAAAAGGGTCAGAACAATGGTTTGGGTAAATTGGCAGAAGGTGTTTGATCATGTTTTGGGAAAGCAATTGACCTCCAATTGGCATGGGACTTAACAGGATGGAATTTCACATACATTTAGGCCCTTCCACCAAATTTGAGCTCATTTGGGCAAAGTTGCCAATGTAACTTTGGTGAACCCTAGAAATCAACAGAAATGGTTTCACCTTGTTTGAGTTAAGCTAATCATCTCCCCTTGATGCACCACTTGGTGTAGTATCATCATTTGGGGTTATGATCATGCTCACAAAGTTTGAAGCCCCAGGTAAAAAGTTGACAATGTAAAGTTGTTCAAATTTGAATTTGAACAGAAATGGTTTTGGGGCACTTAGATCAAGTTATGCTTCTCCAAAACTTGTGCCATTTGGCATAGATGCATAATTACATCATTTTAGCATGTGCACCAAGTTTGAGAGCATTTGGACAAGTTTGGCAATGTAAAGTTGCTCAAACTTCAAAATGGACAGAATTGGTTTTGAGGGGATTAGATGATGTTTCCTTGATCTTCAAGGCATGAGGCTTTGCAAGATCATCAAATATGTCATATTTGACATGATAGAATTTCCCTGGAATTTTTGGAGAATATTTCCTTTGTAAATATTTCAAAAGCTTGAAATATCCAGAAAGGGTTTTGGAAGGATTTGTCCAACATTTTGAACATGACCATGTGTTGAAACTCTTATATATGGACAATATATGTCCTATGAATTTCCCTGAATTTTGGCAAATATTTTTGAAATTATTAAATAATTTTTCCCTATTAAAGACCATTTCTGGCCTTAAGGAAAGGCTTTTAAATAAAATATAAAAATAACTTTTAAAATTATAATTTTGTGGTTTCTGGGAGTCCTATACCTAATAGGATTCAAATATGCTTTTTGAAGGATTTTTCACACCCTAAATAAGGTACTTGCAGTGCAAACCTCAATTCAGGGGTTTTTGGAAAACTAATTTTAAAAAAAAATACTATTTGGCCAAAATATTTTTATAAGAAAATGATATAATGTTCTATACACATGGCATGATCATTGGGAATAGATTTTGGATCAAGGAGATGAAGTATAAGAGTTGGAGGATTTATTTGATTTTTAGAGCACTAGCAAACAGCAGACAAAAGTCAAATCAAGCAAAGTCAAAAACACTCAAAAGTTTTTGTAAATCCACATTTTTTACATGATAATTAGCTTAAGCAATGTGACATGAAAATCAGGGTGTGACACTACATCATCATCATCGCCTCACCATGAGTTGTGAGTAGTTTACCACAGACCTTCGGGTCCGTAGCTAGTATCTACATGGCTTCTTCTCTCTCTTTGGATTTCAATACCAAGTTCTCCTCGGTCTCCGAGGAGATCTATTCGATGTAATCTCTTTTTGCGGTGTGTTTGTCGAGATCCGATGAATTGTGGGTTTATGATTAAGATTATCTATGAGAAATATTTGGTTCTTTTCTGAACTCTTTATTTATGATTATAATATCCTTGCAAGTCTCTTCGAATTATTGGTTTGGTTTGGCCTACTAGATCTATAGTTCTTGCAATGGGAGAAGTGCTTGGCTTTGGGTTCAATCTTGCGGTGTCCTTTCCTAGTGACAGTAGGGGTAGAAAGGCACGTATTGTATTGTTGCCATCGAGGATAAAAACATGGGGTTTATATCATGTTATTTGAGTTTATCCCTCTACATCATGTCATCTTGCTTAAGGCGTTACTCTGTTCTTATGAACTTAATACTCTAGATGCCTGCTAGATAGCGGTCGATGTGTGGAGTAATGGTAGTAGATGCAGAATCGTTTCGGTCTACTTGTCTCGGACGTGATGCCTATATATAATGATCATGCCTAGATAGTATCCAAATTATTCGCTTTTCTATCAATTGCTCGACATTAATTTGTTTACCCGCCGTAGAATACCGCTATCATGAGAGAAGCCACTAGAGAAACCTATGGCCCCCGTGTCTATTCTCAACATATCAATCTACAATCTACTTTACTTCTCCGCTTTGACTTTATGTTCTTATATCCAAAAATACCAAAAATATTAAACTATCATCTCTATCAGATCTCACTTTCATAAGTGACCGTAAAGGGATTGGCAACCCCTTACCGCGTTGGCTGCGAAGTTCTTATTTGTTTGTGTAGGTGCGAGGGACTCGCGCGTGGTCTCCTACTGGATTGATAACTTGGTTCTCAAGACTGAGGGAAATACTTACGCTATTGTGCTGCATCACCCTTTCCTCTTCGAGGGATACAACGCAAGCTCGAGAAGTAGCAAACCACCAGTTGATCTTGATAACCCACAACCCAAAAATACACGATATGATAAAAGAGACTTTGTTGCTAGGAAACACGGTAAAGAAAGAGAATCGTGGGTTCAAAAACCTATGCCTTTTCCACCCAAGTCAATTAAAAAGAAAGATGATAAAGAATTTGAACACTTTGCTGAAATGCCGAGGCCAGTCTTTTTTGCGTACTCGCTTGACTGATATCTTAATAATGCCTCCTTATGCAAAGTACATGAAAGACATCATCACCAATAAGAGAAAAATACCGGAAGCTGAAATCTCCACCATGCTTGCTAACTATACTTTTAAGGATGGAGTACCTAAAAAACTTGGAGACCCAGGAATACCAACTATACCTTGCTCCATCAAAAAGAATTATGTGAAAACTGCTTTATGTGACTTAGGAGCTGGTGTTAGTGTTATGCCTTTCTCTTTAGATAAAAGACTTGATTTGAATAAACTCACACCTACTGAAATATATTTGCAAATGACTGACAAATGAATTGTCATACCTATCGGTATTTGTGAGGATGTGCCCGTTGTTGTTGCTAATGTTACTATTTTGACAGACTTTGTTATACTTGAGATTCCCGAGGACGACAATATGTCGATTATCCTTGGTAGACCCTTATTGAAATCTACAGGGGTTGTTATTGATTGCAATAAAAGCAAGGCCACTTTTCATATCAATGGTAATGAGCATACGGTGCACTTTCCGAAGAAACAATTCCAAGTGAATGGTATGTTATTAAAAAATCTCCGACAATCATTATTGGAAGTTTTAAAATACCTCTACCTACTATTAAAAAGAAATATGAAACGCTTATTGTTGGGGACATTCACATCCCCGTTGAGGTAACTTAGTGATTTATGAAAGTTCTTCCATTTCATGCTAATCAAAAGTGGTTGTTAATAAGACTTGATCAACCTTATTAATGGATCATTTTTGAGAGGTATGAAGTTGATGAATTTAGTAGGCACTACCTTATGTCCCTACCTTTTTCTTTCTGTTCCTACTAGTTAAATAAAATAGAATGCCATGTTTTGTCTATTTTCGGAGTTTCCCGTACAATAAAAATTTGACCAAAAAATAAAAGTTCTCGGTATGCTTTGAAAATTTAATACGATTTTTTCTTAATATTTAAGAATTTCTGGTGCAAATAATATCAGCGGGAGGTGCACCAGGTGGGCACAACCCACCTGGGCGCGCCAGGACCCCCAGGCGCGCCCTGGTGGGTTGTGGTCCCCACATGGGCCCCTCACTTATCTCTTCATCCCACATCATCACCTACCTCCAAAAAAAATCACCTTTGCCCTTTGACCCTATCCTACCCACGCAGTATTTAGACTTTGATGCTATGAAAAATCATAAGATCCTTAAAGGAGATATTCATAATTCCACCTATAAATTGTTGTTTAACCAAGCGTCTGTTGTGCACACATATTTGCCTGCGCCTACTCTTTTTGATTATCACAGTAAGGGAAGATATTTCGTTCTTGAGAACGAGGCCCGATCCTACAGTGCTGCAGTTGAGGCAGCATGGCAGGCCGAGTCATCCGCCCCAAGAGCTTCTGTGAGCTACCACGCCGACTTCTATCCAGACTACCGACTGTTTACCAAGTTAGGCCAAAAGCCTAAGCTTGGGGGAGTACGTGTTTCTCACCGACTTTACATTCATGTTCACACATATCATTTCAGCTGTCTGTGTTCACACTTTTTTATTGTATTATCCATGCTTAATTTTATTTTCTCCTTTCTTCTTGTGTGTTTGAAAAACTTGAGAAAATACAAAAATATTTCATGCTTCATTTTGCTTTTTTCTAGAATAGTTAGCTGTGGCATTAAGAAGAAATCCCAAAAAGATTTCCTTGTTCTTATTTTGCTTGTTGGGAGCTTTCTCGTGTAAATAGTTTACTCGTTTTTCCTTTCCCCTTTATTTGCTTGTTCTAAAAAACCAAAAACACCAAAAATATTTCAGTGTGTTTCTTTGAATTTCTTTTCAGTTTATTGAGTCGTACCAAGGAGAACACCACGATGAAAATGTTGAGTGGCTCTCATATGCATAATTGTTGATCTAATAAAGAGCTCATTTTACCTTGTCTTCCCCTGTTGAATAAAATGTTTGCAGATTCCAGCTTAGTCCACGGCACTCTTGTACTATTATTATTTTCACATCATTCTGTCATGCAAGTGAAAGGCAATAACGACGATATTCGATAAGCTGGTCGTGGCAGAGAGAAACGGGTATGAACTCAACTTGCTTTTGTTTATGTAAATATGTTTAACCTAGTATCCATGATTCAGCCCATTATGATTAAACATGTTTGCAATGACAATTAGAGATTATAGTTTCTCATGCCATGCATAAGTAGCTAGGAGTGGATAATGATTTATCTTGGATATCAACACTACATTAAAATGATTGTGATGTAGTATGATGATATGGTATCCTCCTCTGAATGTTCGAGTGGCTTGACTTGGCACATGTTTATGCATGTAGTTGAATCAAAACCAACATAGCCTCTTTGATATTTATGTTCATGGTTTCCATATCCTACTCATGCTGATGTCCAATGTTTATTATGCATAATGCATGCTCATGACCATTGTTGCTCTCTAGCTGGCCGCTTCTCAACCTATTTGCTAGCCTTCACCTATAATAAGTGGGAATTCTGCTTGTACATCAAAAACCTTGAACTCAAGTTATTCCAAATGAGTCCACCATACCTACCTATATGCGGTATTACTCTATCGTCCTAAGTAAATTTGCATGTGCCACCTCTAAAACCTTCAAATAAATATCATTTTTGTGTGTCTGGATCATTCATGGAACGACAGGAGGTAGTCAGTATCTTCTATGCTAAGTGGGTTATTCTCAGGTCGAGTGTTTACTCACTCACCATCGCACGAGAAAAGGGGCGGTAATAGGGATGCCCTGTCCCAAACTGCAAAAAGAAAAGAGCTTACAAATAAACAAACAAAAACTCCCAATGGAGTCAAAACCTTTACTTTTCCGCTTGGGAACCGCCACTGGCGTGTTTAGCATGGAAGATATTGATAACTGATAGTCTTGAAGTAAATGAGAAGGGTGCATGTCTCAAAATATCATTTACCTCTGTTTTAAAAACTTGAGCTCTGGCACCTCTGCAAATCACTGCTTCCCTTTGCGAAGGGACTAACTATTTACTTTTGTGTTGTGTCATCATCTTCTAAAAATAAGCGCCAGATCTGATAGCATTGATGTCATGCCTATGCATTGTGTGTAGTGAATGTTGGGTGTTAGCATGACTGGATCTTTTCTACCATGAATTACTTAGTCACTGCTTGAATTTTGGAGGTGCTCTGCATTTATGTTTTACAGTCTCAGAAAGGGCTAACGAGATACCACTATTGTCATATTATATCATGGTTGTTTTGATAATGTGTTTTTTGACTATATACTACAAGGCAACAGCCTCGCAGTTCTTTATTCAAACAAAAACCAAAGAAGTTACAAGGTTACAAATTACAAGGAAGAAAACAAAGAGGATACTTACAATGAGTAACTAAGGGAGGGCAGCTATCCAAGAGGTTAGACTATTCCTATATTTACATTTGATTCTATGAGTTAATAGAGAAATGTCATGGACAAATTTCTCCTCCAAGATCTAAATGAAGGCAGCTCATTTATGAAGATCTTCCCATTCCTTTGAGTCCAAATATTCCATGTGGCAGTGAAGACCACCTCAGTGAAAAAAGGAAAACCAGAATCCTCTCTAGCTGATAGAGCCATCTCATAGGTATTCTGGTTCGGTTGAAGGATCCAAGAAATGCCAAGGTAATTCCAAACTCATTGACTGAAGTTGCATGCAAATAAGAGGTTGGATCGGTCTTCATGATAGGCAGAATTACACATGACACATGTGTCATCTTGTATATTCCAATGACGTCGCTACATCATGTCTCTAGTGTTCAACCGATCCATCAAAAGAAGCCAGCCAAATACCTTGAACTTGAGAGTGCATGAACCTTTCTAGATCCACTTAAATATGGGATCAACCACATTATGTGAGAAGCAAGACATATAGTATATCCTGGACTGATATTATCCAGACTTGGATGGCCATTTCCAAATGTCCTTCCCATCCTCCTCAAGGTTGATCTGCGGCAGCAAAGACTGAAGTTGTGTGAACTCCTGGAAGGCTTCAGCCGACAGAGGGAGGTGGAAATTATAAGTTAGGTCAGGCATCTCCATAAGGTCCTTAATGGTAATCGTATCATCAATCACGTAAGAATGAAGCCTTGGGAACCGACGGTGCATGACCATAGCATCATTTCCAAGCTGCCAACGATCCAGCCAGAAGACCATCGTATCTCCAGCACACACAAGTGGCACGGCAGCTTGCAAAACCTATCATATAGCTGCAAAACATCCCTCCACCGGAAATATCCACAGCTCTGGGTGACTTGTGGTGGCGATGAGGCATAATATGTGTCCCAAATGAGCATGACCCAGGGCACATCCATCTTGTTAAAAAACTTGAAGAGGTGCTTGATCAACAAGGCTTCATTTTGTATGCCTAAGTTGAGAACACCGAGGCCTCCCAGATTCTTGGGTTGGCAGACCAAGTCCCAAGCCGCCAATGATTGACGTGGAGTATCCGAGTTCCCTCTCCACAGACACTATCGCATGATTCGCTCAATTTGCTTCAAAATGACCTGAGGAAGAGAAATAGTACACAAAAAGTATATTGGCATGGAGCTTAGGACAGATTGCAAAAGCTGGAGCCGGCTCCCTTAATTCAATAAGCAAGAAGATGCAGATAATCGTCTATCAATACGATCCACCATAGGCATTAGATCATAGATCGTTGGCCTAGAAGTTCCCATGGGTAAACCAAGATATGTGAATGGCATGGAACCAACTTCACATCAACCAAGCTGGCAACTTGATTGCCCTCTTTCTCAGACATATTAAGTGGGATCAAAGAGGACTTGCTGAAATTGACCTGCAACCCAGTTGAAACAACAAAAATATCAAGCATCTCCTTGAAAGCAATGAGTTGGTTGTCGATCGCAGGGAGAACAATGAGAGTATCATCTGCGTATTGGACAATCGGATAGTCATTCGAGCTTGTCGGGATTGGTAGAGTAAGAATGTTCCTGGAGCACATCTCATTAACCACCAATTGTAGAAGATCAACGGTAATCACCAAAAGTAGCAGGGATAAAGGATCTCCTTGACGCACCCCCGTTCTGCAGACAAAATGATTTCCGGGCACGCCATTTAAGAGGACCGAAGAGGAGCCCGTAGATAAGATGCTCTTAATCCAACCGGTCAAACGGCTATCAAAGCCCTTGCACTGCAAGATTCTAAGGATCACTTCATGCTCAATGGTATCAAATGCTTTCGTGAAATCAAGCTTGAGAAGAATGATAGGCCTCTTAGAAGCTTTGCACTAGTGGATATATTCAAAACACAATGCCAAACGGTCCTGAATGGATCGGCAACGAAGAAAACCATATTGATTGCGATGAATGCATCTAAGAATCACTCTCTGTAAGCGGTTAGCCAAAATTTTAGTTAAAAACTTCAAACATGTGTTGGTCAATGATATAGGACGAAAATCACCAACATATTCAGGGCTAAGCTTCTTGGGTATGAGAGTAATAAGAGGTGTATTAAGGCATTCTAAATTGCATTTCCCATCATAAAACTCTTGGACAAGCTTCATAAAATCATCCTTCAAAATCAACCAACATTTCTTTAAGAATAGCCTAGTCAAGCCATCTGGACCCGGGGCACAATCAGTAGGTGTGACGACCCCGGCTCGACCGTGCACTAATCATACACGCAAATGCACACGATCAAGCCTAAGGACTCACGTGAAGGAATCACAGCACAACTCTAAAACATAAATAATACATACAAGTCATATATTACAAGCCAGGGGCCTCGAGGGCTCGAATACATAACATGATGTCTCACACATAGTCAGCGGAAGCGTTAGGTATCTAGGTACAGATACAACACAGAAGAAGATAGGCCTTTTACAAAGGCGGGGCAAAATAAAAGCTACGATCGAAAAGGCGCAGGCCTCCTGCCTGGGACCTCCGATCCTACTCCTGGTCGTCGTCCGCCGGCTCCTCGCAGTAGTACTCGCCGGCCGGGTAGTAGTAGTAGCCAGCCTCGGGCTGGTAGTAGTAGTCGTCAACAGGGGCTGCGGGCACCATGGCTCCGTCGTCTGGTTTATCATGCGGGTAGGACAAAAGAGGAAGCAAAGCAACCGTGAGTACTCATCCAAAGTACTCAGCAAGACTTACATCAGATCTATTCTAGCAATGCATTATTTTCAAAGGAGGCTTTATGTGGGTGGACTAGACTGCAGAAAGCCAGAGTAGAGAGGGGAAAAGCCTAGTCCTGACGAAGACTAGCATCTTCAGGGTCTTGCAGCAATTAGAAGGGAGCAGAATAGTTTCATCATAATAATATATAATGTTCTCAGCAACATCAACCTCATATCTCAAGTCACCAGTTCTAGTTGTACCGAAGTGGATACAACTCCGAGTGTCCGTTACCGTAGGACAGGCTATCGATAGATTGTTTCTTCCCTGCAGGGGTGCACCAAGTTACCCACCACGCTCGCTTAACTCCGGCCGGACACACCATCAGGTCGTGCCCGCCCTCGGCTAAACCATACGACGCAACCCGACCGGATACCGCCAGAGAGGATCGAGCACGCCGGACTAATCCTATGCCCCCGGGGGTCATGGCCGTCGCCCCGGACACTCCGCACGTTGCGAGGCCGTTCGGTAGCAGACCTAGCAACCCCTTATACAAGCGCAGTTGCATCCTAAGTCCAATCCGAACGGGCCGCTCAATCGCTGACGTCGTGACGACTCCGGCTGATGTATACGACGCAGAGCACCCACTCACACCCACGTGGTGGTTAGTGCTATCGGCCCGGAGGCCCTCGGATCAAATATCCAAATCGCTTAGTGTGTTGGGAGCGCGCGGTAACGAGCAGAGCCTACGATACTGTTGGCCCCGTCGTCCCGTCTCGAGGACTTGTGACAAGGACTGGGAAAGACCGGCCACGCCTCGTAGTTATCTCGCGGGTACCCTCTCTGGTCACCCGACTCCACAGCTCACGCCTCAAAGGCACTCGCGGGTACCCCTCAGGGTCAACCCGTCTCTATCCAACATGTGTAGTAGTCACCATAAAGTGTCATCAGACGCACGATACCTCTGGCCGCACGCCTTTGTTCCTGGCGACGTCCGGCCTCGGGGATCGATACGTCTTTAAACACGGTACAGTGAACCAGGGCATCCGTGTGGTTTTCATGCCGATGAGGAATCCGAGGAATCACCCTCGTTGGATTCCTAAACGACAAGTCCCGATAAGGTGGTACCGGAGGAATCACCCTCGGCGGTATTCACCATAGCGGATGCACGACAAAAGCTAAGTCGGAAGTGGGAAGAGGAATCACCCTCGGTAACCCACAACGAGCTAGCTATAATACAGGGACAACATCAGAAGTGAGTTCGGAGGTATCACCCTCGTCACCCGATGTTAACTCTGCGGAGTCGAGCATATTAGGGGGGGGTTGTGCGGTGATGTGAAGAAGGTCAGGGGAAAGGGGGCTCGATCACTTGATCGAGACAAGGGTACTATGCGAGGCAACTACGAGAGTGCGGGGCCACAGCAGTGCTACCCAACCTATACTAAGCAGTTTAAGAATAATGACAGGTATCAACAATTTAGCAAAGACAGGCTATGCAACAGTAATAGGAGCAGTAGCAGTAGCAGCAATTCTAATGCAAGAATAAGAGAGAATAGACATAGGCGATATCGGAAATGCTCAAGGGGGGGTTGCTTGCCTGGTTGCTCGGCAATGAAAAGGAACAACGGCGGTGAAGTAGTCGATCACCAGGGCACCGTCAGCGGTCTCGGGGTCTACCGGGAAGAAAGGGGGAGAGGAAACAATATAAATACACAGTAACGAAAGTAATCATAAAGCATGACGATCTAACGCAGTGCTACCGATAACGGAGAAGGGGAACCCATCCGGGAAAGTATTCCCGGTTCCGGATCTGTGTCGGACAGTTGACCGGAGGGGGAACGGTTGCAGGCCTGCGGTGTTAGAGGCAGGTGACAGCTAGGGTGCAGTACAGGGTTGCCTAAAGACATGTCTAAATCATGTTGGTTATTTTTAGGATTTAAATGGAATTATTTACCGGGTGTATGTGCACTATTCATCTACCGAAAACGGGCTAAAAGTTGCGGGTTCACCTCCGTAGAGGGTCCCGACACGGAAACAGATAGCACTGTTAGAATCGGCTCGTCGTTCTGAGCAACTTTCATATAGAAAGTTTTTCGATCCGAGCTACGGTTTAAAAGTTATGAATTTTCAAAGTTTATTTGAATTCTGGAATTAATTTAATTAACAGAAAAGATTTATTGCATCAGCATGACGTCAGCAGCCAGCTGACCAGTTTGACAGGTCAAACTGACCAGTGGGTCCCACCTGTCATACACAGAGGGGCTAACAGAGTTTTATTTTAATTAAACAGAGTTAATTAGCTACTGGACCCACCTGTCAGTGTCTAATTAGTAACTAACTTAATTAATTAATTAACAGATTATATTTTATCCAAAAACATTTTAATCTGCTGGGCCCCACATGTCAGTGGGCGGGGCCGCGCTGACTCAGTCAACTGGGGCTACTGGCCCCACTAGCAGTGACCCAGGGACGGGCCCCACCGGTGCCAGCTCAGCGGAGCGGCTGGAGCTGCTCCGGCGAGCTCGCGTGCGGCGGCAGAACGCCGGCGAGTGTCGGGAATCGTCTGTGGTGCATCGTTTGGCGCCATCTTTGCGGCGTTCGAACAAGAAGAGACTGCCGCATCGATCGAGGGTGGTTACGCGGCCGGAGGTGCACCGTGGCGACGATGGCGAGCGCCGCGGCGGACGGCCGGAGTCGGGCGGTGATGGAAACGGTGTAGCGGCATGCAAACGGGCGAATGGTGAAGCTAGCGAGGCCCTACTCGATGCGCTGAACACAATGGGCTCAGCCCCGTGACCATTTGGTCACCGGAAGGTTGCCGGCGGTGAGCAGAGGCGGAGATGCACTCGGGCACTCGTCGGGGACGTGGCTAGAGGGCACGGGAGAGAGAGTGCGTGTGTGCGTTGTGCTCCTGGGAGCACCAGGAGCACGACGGTGAGCTTAAGTTGCCGTGACAACGGCTGTGGCCACGGCGGCAAAGTGCTCAACGGCGGCGAGCTCACTGTAACGGTGGCAGCCTAACTACGGCGAGAACGAAGGTAGCCAGAGAGACGAGGGAGAGGGAAGGGCTCACCGAGCGGCTACGTTAAGCCTTCGGTAGCTTAGGAGCAGCAGCGGCGACGAATTCATCGGAGTTCGCCAGCGGCAGAGGCGGAAGGGGGCAGAGGAGATCGGCCTCAGCAGGGCCTCCCCGCTCCCGTTCGAGATCGGAGACAAAGGAACCGAGGACGGCGGAGCTCGTGGACGTGCAGGCGAAGGGCGTGGTCGACGGTGGCCACGTCTAAGGCACGGCCATGGCGGCGGTGGCGGATCTGGAGGAGGAAGAAGCTCGGCAGAGCGAGGGGGAGAGGAGGGAGAGTGAGGAGAGGAGGAGTGAGGCCAGAGGGGCGAGGGGTTCCTCCTTATCCCCTCGCCGATCGCCTGTAGCGGCAGGTGGGCGACAGTGGCCGGAGCGAGCTCGGCCACGGCGAGCGCGACACCGAGCCGGAGCAGGTGGGGAAGAGAGAGAGAGGGATGGATGGGCCGGGCCGGCTGGAGCGCGGCCAGGCGTCAGGTAATCCTTCTTTCTTTTTCTGATTTCCCTTTTTATTATTAACAGAGAAAAGAAAAGATTTATCTGGGCCTCCAAAATCTTTATAAAAATTATGAGGCTTGATCTAAAATGTCCAATGCACCTTTAGGCCCTGCTGCAACAAGTTTGAGAATTTTTGGATGTTGTTTGAATTTTATTTAAATGCAAAAGCATTTAAATATGCTGAATTGGCTCTGTTTAAATGGCTACTGCTCATTTTAGCAACATAGTGATGTTGTTTCCATAACAAATAATGGCTTTGGATTATTTGCTAAATGATGGACATTTTTACAGAAATTTTTGAGCAACTTCATTTTGCACTCATATTTGAATTTGAATTAGAAGGGAAATTTGAATTGGCCCCATTAATCTCTGTAATCAACAAGGCAAATGATGATGACCTAGCATGATTAAGAGGTGATCACTGTGGTGTGGTGCTGGGGATGTTACAGTAGGCAGATTCTTAATTACTGCCTCGACCTCGGAATCTGAGAACGGCTGAGATAACTCCTCCAGCCCAACAACTCTCGCAATCAATGAGTCCAAATCAAACCCCATTTGATTGCCTTTGGATTGGCCCATTCTCTGGTTGAAATCAGCCCAGCATACCAGCCAACTGTTGGTGATCGGTGACAATGTCACCTGCCTGATTCTTGATCGAAGAAATAGTATTCCTCCAGTACCGTTCTGTTGCCATAGCATGAAAAAATTCGAGTTCTCCTCACCAACCTTGATGTTTCTGATCGTGCACCGTTGTTTCCAATAAATAAACTGCCAATGCAAAATGTCCTCAAGATGCAATTTAACAATTCTCCTAAAATTGAGCGCCGGCCAACTCAAGGGCTGAGATTCTTCCAGACCATCAAGGAAGAGAACCACCTTATTGCAATCAGCAATGAGAGCTTTGAATATGGACGGATTTAAATGCCATTTCGTTAGGGCATATCGCAGAGCTTTAAATTTAGCAGATATAGTTAAGGCAATCAAAGGTTTGTCCACATGCCTCTTCCAAACCTGAGAAACACAATCAGAAAAACCAGGCAGATCGATCCAGCAGTTTTCAAAGCGAAAAACCTTTGCCTTAGGTATGCATGTAGCAATTCTGACCACACACACGGTACATGATCAGAGGCAGTGCGCGCAAGGGGGGTAACCAAGGTATTGGGATGATTAGAAGTCCAAGCAACCGAAGTAAAAAACCAATCGATCTGCTCAAGAAGCGGTGAAGATTGCATATTGGACCAAGTATATTGACGACCCTTGATAGGCAATTCAACAAGGCCCAAATGGCCAATGATTTCATTAAACAAAAAAATTTTGTTCACATCACCACCAGGTAGATTACGGTTTTCAAGAGATCGCATAAAGATAAAATCACCCATAAGGAGCCAATTATCATCAAATTGAATATCAAGATTATACAACCATTGAACAAATTCATCACGCGCAAGACCTTGACACGGGCCATAAACAGAAACTAAAATCCAATTTTCAGAGGTGTGTTTAGAACTGAATTCCACAATGATCCCATAAGATTTGGCCTCAATTAAATTCCCCACAAAGACAGAAGAATTCCATATAACTACCATTCCCGCAGACGCACCGGCTGATGGCACATAGACAAAATTATCAAAGCGTCGAGGACAGAATTTCCTAATGAACCGATGATCCATATGCATGCACTTTGTCTCTTGGAGGCAAATAACAGAACAACCACTTTCATCAATCTTTTGCCTAAACGCAAGTTGGCGTGCCTCAGAATTAAGACCTCGCATGTTCGAACAAAGCAACTTCCAATCCTTAAACCCTGACTGATTCATTACAAACCAAAAGGAAAAGCAGGAAAAGTAGATCACCCAATGATCTACACAAACCATCTAAGCCAACAAGCACCACAAGGTTCCATACATGAAAACATAAATAAAGATAGATGGCGATTAAAACATGACGCCATAGACCTAAATCCTGCATGGTGGAGTCAATCATCAGAGTTGTTGCTGCTGGTGGACTTAGCAGGATCAACCACAAGCTTATCCACGGTGATCTTCTCTGGCGAAATACGAAGACGCGCCCCAATACGCTGAAGATCAGCAATAGCAGTCGGCGGTGGCACAGATGGGCTTTCATCATCCTGTGCAGGCTTGGTCTTGCGCTTCTTCATGGTGTGCGGCCTCTTGTGTGAACTTTGGGAGCTGCTCGGTACCTTGCGGAAACCATCACGTAGAGCGCTGAGGCGTGCATTGCATCTGACCTTAGTATCAACAAGGACTTTAGAAGCCCTAGACCTCATGTCTCTCTTCATTGTCACCTTAGGGACCACAGAGAACTCGAATGTTTCGGCGACAGGTTCAGAAAGGTCATCAAAACAGAGAGCCCAAGCCACTGGCCCTTTGACTGGCGACACACATCGAACAAAGCTGAGAGAGGAATCAGAAACGGGCTGAAGCTTGGAGTTGGTCGCAAATTCATTGAAGCAGAAATTCCAAGATTTTTTGTCCATCAGCAGGGTCCCAATGTCAGGCTGATTGAGATATCTTATTATTGCTCACTAGCTGATTAGGTCATTGATATGAGTTAATATAATTTCTAAGAGTTATTGTTGACATGGTTAGTCATGATCTTTGCTGAAAACCTGGGTGTTGTTTAAGCTTATTTATGCAAACAAGAGCAAAAGAGTTCGTAAAAGTTTTATTTTTCACTTTCAATTTATCAACTGAATTGTTTGAGGACAAGCAAAGGTTTAAGCTTGGGGGAGTTGATACGTCTCCAATGTATCTACTTTTCCTAACGCCTTTCCTCTTGTTTTGCACCCTAATTTGCATGAATTGAATGAAACTAACCCCGGACTGATGATGTTTTCAGCAGAACTACCATGGTGTTGTTTTTGTGCAGAAATAAAAGTTCTCAGAATGGAATGAAACTTTGCGAGGATTTTTTATACAATAAAAGAAAAATACTGGAGCCAAGAACCACCGGAGGGGGGCCACCTGGGTGGGCACAACCCACCAGCCCCCCCCCCCTCCAGGCGCGCCCAGGTGGGTTGTCCCCACCTGGTGGCCCCATAGACCCTGAAACCTACGCTATAAAATCCTATTTTTCTAGAAAAAAATAGAGGAGGAAGAATTATCGCGATCCACGAACGGAGCCGCTGTCACCTCCTGTTCTTCATCGGGAGGCCAGATCTGGAGTCCGTTTGGGGCTCCGGAGAGGGGGGTCTTCGTTCTTTGTCATCACCAACCCTTCTCCATCGCCAATTCCATGAAGCTACCCACCGGGAATGAGTAATTCATCCATAGGCTCGCTGGTCAGTGAGAAGTTGGATGAGATTCATCATGTAATCTAGTTAGTTTTGCTAGGGTCGATCCCTAGTATCGACTATGTTATGAGATTGATGTTGCTATGACTTTGCCATGCTTAATGCTTGTAATTTTGGGCCCGGGTGCCATGATTTCATATCTGAACCGTTTATGTTATCACCATTATATCCATGTTCTAGATCCGATATTGCAAGTTATAGTCACCTACTACATGTTATGATCCGGCAACCCCGGAGTGACAATAGTCGGGACCACTCCCGATGACGACCATAGTTTGAGGAGTTCATGTATTCACCGTGTGTTAATGCTTTGTTCCGGTTCTCTATTAAAAGGAGGCCCTAATATCCCTTAATTTCCAATATGGACCCCGCTGCCACGGGAGGGTAGGAAAAAAGATGTCATGCAAGTTCTTTCCATAAGCATGTATGACTATTTACGGAATACATGCCTACATTATATTTATGAACTGAAGCTAGTGTCGTATGGCCCTAGGTTATGACTGTCACAAGATAATATCATCCAATGAATTACCGATCCAATGCCTGCGAATTTATCCTATATTGTTTCTGCTAAGTTACTACTGCTCTCGTTACCGTTGCACTTGCTACAAAATTACTGCTATCACTGTTACCATTACTATTGTTGCTGTCACTGCTATCAAAACTATCATATTACTTTGCTACTGATTACTTGCTGCAGATAATTAATCTCTAGGTGTGGTTGAATTGACAACTCAGCTGCTAATACTTGCAAATATTCTTTGGCTCCCCTTGCGTCAAATCTATAAATTGGGGTTGAATACTCTACCCTTGAAATCTATTGTGGTCTACTATACTTGTGGGTTATCATGGTATACAAAGCTAGACGTCGGTTTCTATGGGCCCAAGAGGAAGAATTGACTTGAGGCAAGTGCAAGATAACATGGGGAAGGGTCTGCTCACCATTAGACAAAGGAGACCTGGGCATCCTTGATCTTCTCAAGTTTGGTCGGGCGCTCAGACTATGTTGGCTGTGGCTAGCTCAACAACACCCGACGCGGCCCTGGGTGGGCTTCAAGTTGCCCCGCGATGATGGCGATTAGGCGGCGTTTGTGGCGTCCACGACGGTGATGATCGGAGATGGCAAATCCGCACGGTTTTGGTCTGACAACTAGATGGATGGCCGCCCTCTAAAGCTGATGTTCCCAATGCTATTTAGAGCTGCACGCCGCAAGAATAGGACGGTGGCCAAAGCATTAGAGAGCGACCAATGGATGATGGACCCAAGGCACGCAAACATGGAGGAGATCGCACCTGAATTTGTGAGTCTAAGGTGTATGTTGGAAGCCCGGAATACTCAACTGGACACCCACATCGACGACACATTCTCCTGGATGGGAGGAAGGGGTGGATGCTACACGGCCCGTGCGGCATATGAAATGCAATTCGATCAGACCGATGATAACCCACAAGTATAGGGGATTGTTTGTACCCTTTTCGATAAGTAAGAGTGTAGAACCCAACGAGGAGCTAAAGGTAGAACAAATATTCCCTCAAGTTCTATCGACCACCGATACAACTCTACGCACGCTTAACGTTTGCTTTACTGGAAACAAGTATGAAATTATTTTGTAGGTGTGATGCTAGAACTACTTTGCAAGAATGAAACTAGAAGTACTTTGCAAGATAATAAAAGTGGATAGATTTTGTTAACAAGAAAGTTATTTGTCCCTAGGCAATCAATAACAAGTATTGGTAATCATTCTTGTAATTTTATATGAGGGAGAGGCATGAGCTAACACACTTTTCGTACTTGGATCATATGCACTTATGATTGGAACTCTAGCAAGCATCCACAACTACTAAAGATCATTAAGGTCATGAAACCCAACCATAGCATTGAGTATGAAGTCCTCTTTACTCCCATACGTCATACCCCCCTTACTCGGGTTTAAGTTTCTGTCACTCTCGCAACCCATTGTAAACGAACCATGAACATATTGCAACACCCTACATCGGGGGGCCCTCACGTTTGCGCGAGAACGGAGGTGTGACACCCCGAGACCGATGCGCCAGGTGTCAGAAAGTTATTCATCGTCGTTGCCATGTCATCTGCTTGCGTGTTGCATCTTCCCATGTCATCATGTGCATTGCATCATCATGTTTTCAAAACTTGCATCCGTCCGAGTCCGCTCGTCCTTTCCGTTGTCCGTTCTGAGCCCAGACACACTCGCACGCGCCCGCGGTGCATCCGAATATTTATTTTATGAGTTGCCAGAAAATGTTCTCGGAATGGGTTGAAACTTGGCGTGTGGTATTATTATAGCATAGGTAGACCGCTTGCCAAGTTTCATCGCGATCGGAGTTCGTTTGATAGCCCAACGGTTAACCGTGTTAACCGCCGGAAGCCTTTTCTCTTTTGGCCCAGCACCCCTTTCACAACAGCCCCCAAGCCCATTCTAACCCCCTCCATGCTCTCGGTCGTTGGATCGTGATCGCGTGGCCGAAAACCGCTCCTCATTTGGACTCTCCTAACTCCCTCTACCTATAAATATGTGCCTCTCCTTCCAAATCACGGGTCCAAACCCTAAAAATCCTCCCTCTCGCCCGCCAGACATGTCCATCTTGCCGCCGGACATGTCCACCGCCGCCCTCAGCCTACCACCGCTTGCCATGTGGCCCCAACTGGCCTTCTCTCTCCTCCCCGCCGCCGCGGCCCGCGGAGCCCATCCGGGGCCCGCGCAGGCCCGAACGCCACCGTCGCCAGCCCGCAGGTCGCCGATCGCCGCCGCGCGCCCGCAGGCGTCCGCGCCACCAGCTCCTGGCCCCGCCACCGGTCGAGCGCCGCCGCCCAGCTCGCCTTCCCCGCCGCCGAGCGCCAGCAGCACCACCGCCTGGAGCTCTGACACCCGCCAGCCTCCGGCCACTCACCTCGCCTCCGCGTGCCCGGATCCGCCGCGCCGCTGTCCATCCCCGCCGTTCCCGTGGCCAGATCCGCCCGCCGCCACCGGCCCCCCGCCTCGCCGGAGCTCCTTCCGCCGGAGCAGACCGAGCCGCCGCCGCGACTTCGTCCGCGGTCGGGCGGGACGACGTCGCCCCACTACACTGCCTCACCTGGGCCTCGGCCTCCCTTCACCCGGCCCACTCCACTGCGGCCCGCACGGCCTGCCTCCGCTCCGCCCGTGAGCCACGTGGGCCTGGCCCGACCGCCGCCGGCCCACTTCCCCGTTGCAGCCCGACCACTTCTCCTCCTTGACCTGGGCTTGGCCCATGGTGAGCCTCCCCCCTATCCCTCGCCCCGGGCGACATTTACTATCTCTCGCTCACTTTTTCTCTGTGTAAATATGGCTAAGTCCTCAGAATCAGTTAATATATGTGCATGTTTGATTGCCTGTAACTCTTTGTTTGTATGTCCAAATTGAGTGAATAATATGTCAAAATGATCGTGGTGATATGCTCTTCATTTTGTTCCACAGTGGCATGCTTGTTTGAGTTCATATTGATGCCCTAATCCCTGTTGCAATAGTGTTGCATGTTTAAAACTGATGTTAACTGTAAATTTGTTGCATTCTTGTGGTGATGATAACTTTGTGCATGTTGGTCCAAATGGAGTGAATGATATGTCAAAATGTTCATTGTGAAGTGCTCTACATGTTGGTTGCTGTAGCATTCATGTTAGGTGCCATATTGCCATGTTAATCTCTATTGCAAAAGTGCATGTGGCTGATTAGTGTTGGAACTTGTTATGAGATGCTGATTTGACTTGCTCTTTGCTATTGGTGTGTTTGTCTTCATGCCACATGTCTATATGTTTTAGAAGCACAATCATATGGTCTTTGTTGTGGTGCAAACCACTTTTAAAGATATGCCTTGTGGTAACTTAAACAAGCTTGTAAACATGCCATGCCAATGTTGTTGTTTTTTACTTAGTGAAAAAACTGCTAAGTCTGGAATCTGTTAAACCTGATGCTATGTTTGCTTGATGCCTCACTCAAATCCATGCTTGTTTTGGTTTATCCAATGATCATGTCTTGTTGTGCATGTTATGCTCTATCCATCCATGCCCTTATTTGCTTATATGGCCTGCTGTAGCTTATTTATTTCTTGCTCTCAAGTTGCTATAAATTTTACCTGTCAGCCTGTTATTAGCATGATCAATTTGGTGAAGCTTGTTGTTATTGATCCATGCCTCCTATGGAGTTGTTCCAATGGAGTTCTTTGATGTATTATATGTCTATTACATGTCCATGATCTTTATGTACTTAGTAGAGTTGATATGCTTGTTGTTTTGTGCCTCCGAAGGCAGCATCGTGATGATGTTTTTGCCTTCCCAGATTTTGAATAAGTCTGGATAAATTTATTGCAACTTGCCATGCTTGTTTAATTGTGTTCCAGCAAGTTTTTGGGTGTGTTCTAAGTTCATGCTTGTTAAGTATCATGTCTATTTCACATCCATGCCTCTTGTTATCATGTTTGGGTGATGTAGCATATATTTACTTTGCTCAAAAGTTGGTATGTTGCTGATTTTGGACAGCTTGTTGTTATATCTTGTTTCGTGTGTATGTGTTGAACCGTTGCTCCGTTTTGAGCGTGTCCTTTATGAAACTTGTGTGATTTTGCATGTAGAAGCATAATATCATATTGTTTACCTATTTGGAGTGTGTTTGCTTGATGTTTGGGTGCATCTTGCACCGATGACATGTTTGTCTTGTTTTGCTCATATCTTCTAGGCCGCAGCTCCGAATTAAACAAACTTTATATGAAACTTGACTAGAATTTCGAGTAGATCATCATGGTGCATGTTAACCTGCTGTTTAACAACTTTAACTTAATGTTTGTTCAGATCTGGACCAATTTCTAAATGTGCATATGAGGACTTACCGGATTTGTTATATGTTGATTCCGACCTCATTTAAACTTGTTGGTTTGTGTTGTTCTTGAGTGCTTAATCCTTTGCCATGAAGTGAATCATATAGATTTGTCTTGCATCATACTTGGTTGAGCTTCTTGTCATGTTCTTGAGTGGTGTGTTTACCATGTTGTGTGCTTTCTTCTCGCTAGTTCTTTTCCGTTGCGATCGTGAGGATTCGTTCGTCTACCCGTGGTTCGTCTTCGCAGCTTCTTCTTCGTCTTATTCATGGATTCTTTCTTCTTCCTTGCGGGATCTCAGGCAAGATGACCATCACCTTGGATACCTTTACTATCATTGCCATGCTAGTTGTCTTGATGCTATCGTTATATGCCGCGCTACCCATCTTTTATTGCCAGCCTCTCTCCTTGTTGCCATGAAATCTCTAACATTTGACACCTTCCCAGCAAACCGTTGCTTGGCTATGTTACCCGCTTGCTCAACCCCTCTTATAGCGTTGCTAGTTGCAGGTGAAGATGAAGATTGCTCCTTGGAGGAACTTGTTGTTGGCATAGCATAATATATCTTATATATATTAACACACCTATATACTTGGCAATGGGTGGAAGGCTTGGCCTTTTGCTCGGTGTTTTGTTCCACTCATGCCACCTTAGGAGCCGATAAACCGGCGTTATGTTCCTTGATTTTGCGTTCCTAACGCGGTTGGGTATATGGGGACCCCTTGACAGTTCGTCTTTGAATAAAACTCCTCCAGCAAGGCCCAACATTGGTTTTAATTTGCAACATAATAATAACTTAATTAATTAATTTAATTGCATAGGGGGTCGCGTCCCCGAGGATTCTTCTACATAGCAGGGGGCCAGTGTTGACGGTGTTGGTCCCAAACTAGAGCCACTTGCGGTGCCACCCAGTTATCTGGGGTCTTCGGTTGCTGTACGTAGTGCTCATCCGGACGTGGCCTGAGACGAGATACACGCGGCTACTATTAGGGTGTCGGCATGCCGGGAGGTCTTGCTGGACTTGTTTTACCATTGTCGAAATGTCTTGTGCACCGGGAATTCCGAGTCTGATCGGGCCTTCCCTAAGATAAGGGGTAATATTATTGTTATCTCTGCTGATCGTGAGAGCTTGTGATGGGCTAAATTGGGACACCCCTGCAGGGTTATGATCTTTTGAAAGCCGTGCCCGCGGTTATGTGGTAGATTGGAATTTGTTAATGTTCGGTTGTAGAAAACTTGACAGAGGATCCGAAATAAAACACACAACTGTGTGAGTAACCGTGACTGTCTCTTTTCATTTTGAGAAGAGAACACGGAGGGGTTATGTTTGACTCGTAGGTAGTTCAGGATCTTTAGCGATCATTACTAGTTTGTGACCGTTTGCGTAGATGCTCATCTTATTCTTGTACTCGTAAGTTAGCCACCATATATTGCTTAGCCGCTGCTGCAACCTCACCACTTAACCTCTCCTTACCCAGTTAATCTTTGCTAGTCTTGTTACCCATGGTTATGGGATTGCTGAGTCCTCGTGGCTCACAGATACTACAACAACAGTTGCAGGTGCAGGTTTCCGATGACTTGACGTGAGAGCGATGTTACCTTGTGTTGGAGTTCTTTCTTCTTCTTCTTCGTCAGTATTGGGTTAGGTTCCTGGTCGGCAGCCTGGGATAGCAGATGGATGTCGTTGTGCTTTTCATGTTTGCATCCGTAGTTGGATGCCTTGTATTGATGTTGTTGTATTCATGTGACTTGTATGTATTGTTGTATCCCCATGTATTTATCTAATTGTACGATGTAATGATATCCATCTTGCTAAGCGCCTGAGATGCGGTTGTGCCCCAATCACGTATGAGTCGTGTGATCGGGATAGAATCGCATCTTGGGCCTGACAGGAGGGCACCATAGGACAGCACCATAAATAAAATATACAATCATACCAACCAAGATCACGATTAACCCAAAGGACAAAACGAATCTACTCAAACATCATAGGATAACCATAGATCATTGGGAAATAATATATGGAGTTGAGCACCGTGTTTAACTAGAGATTACAACAAGGGGAAAGAGGTGATACACCGCTGCAATGAGGGGGAGAGAGTTGGTGATGACGGTAGCAAGATTGTTTGATGTAGATCGTCGTCCCGATCGTTGCCCCGATGGCACTCCGGCGCCACCGGAAGCGAGGGGGGAGAGCCCCCTCCTCCTTCTTCTTCCTTGGCCTCCTCCCTAGGTGGGAGAAGGGTTCCCCCTCTGGTCCTTGGTCTCCATGGCATGGGAGGGGCAAGAGCCCCTCCGAGATTTGATATGTCTCTGTCTCTCTCTATTTTGCGTCCCCCAGATCTAGCCGAAAACCTTTTCTTATATTCTCGGAGATCCGTAACTCCGATTGCGCTGAGATTTTTACACGATTCTTTTCCGGATATAAGCTTCCTTGCGCCCGAATTACAACTCCAACCGACGTTCGAGGAGGGCATAAGACACCAGGGCGCGCCTGGGCCTGGTGGCGCGCCCTGGTGGGTTGTGGGCACTACAGGCCCCCGTTTGCGTTACTTCCACCTCCCAAAAATCACATATATTCCAAAATAATTCTCTGTGAAATTTTATTGCATTTGGACTTCGTTTCATATGGATTTTCTGTGATACAAAAAATAGGAACTGACACTGGGCACTGGATCAGTAAGTTACTCCAATAAATCATATAAATGGTTGCCAAAAGTATGTAAAAGTTGAACAATATTGGCATGAAATGGGCATCCCAACAAACAATCATGTCTTTCAGAATATAAAATGCTAAAGAACGTTATCCCTACAAAATCATATAGTCTTTTCATGCTCTGTCTTCCCAGCTCAAAGTATAAAACATGTACTACCCCGGTGCCAGCCAAGCAATTGGTTCATACTTTTTAACGCGCTTCAGCATTTTCAACTCTCACACAATACATGAGCACAAACCATGGATATAGAAATATAGGTGGAATAGAATGCAGTGGTAGTAGACAGAAGAAGGGGAGAAAGTCTCACATCAACTAAGCAAATTAATGGACTATGGAGATGTCCATCAATCGATATCAATGTGAGGAGTAGGGATTGCCATGCAACGGATGCACTAAGAGCTATAAGTGTATGAAAGCTCATTATGAAACTAAGTGGGTATGCATGAAACTCTACTATGAAAAATTCCCACTAGTATATGAAAGTGAAAGCATAGGAGACTCTCTACATGAAAAACATGGTGCTAGTTTGAAGCACAAGTGTGGTATTTGCATGCCCCTTCTATTTTTTTTCATTCATTTTTTCTTTCTTTCCCTTTTTTTCTCTTTTTTTTATCTTTTTTTTTCTTTTAGTCCGGAGTCTCATCCCGACTTGTGGGGGAATCATGGTCTCCTTTATCCTATCATCAACGGGGCATGCTCTAAAAATGAATAATGATGATCATCACACTTCTATTTACTTATAACTCAAAAGAAATAAAAATTACAACTCGATACCTATGACATAGTATGACTCTAAATGAATGCCTCTGGCAGTGTACCAGGATGTGCAATGATCTAGCATAGCAAAGATATAAAAAACGGACAAGCCATGAAAATATCGTGCTAGCTGTCTTACGATCATGCAAAGCAATATGAAAATGAATGCTCAAGTCAACTATATAATGGAAGTGCATGGCAATATATCTCGGAATGGCTATGGAAATGCCATAATAGGTAGGTATGGTGGCTGTTTTGAGGAAGGTATAATAAAGTTTATGCACAGGCGAAAGTTGTGCGGCACGAGAGAGGCTAGCAATTATGAAAGGGTGAGAGTGTGTATAATCCATGGACTCACATTAGTCATAAAGAACTCATATACTTATTGCAAAAGTTTATTAGCCCTCGAAGCAAAGTAATACTACGCATGCTCCTAGGGGGGGAGGTGAAGGAAATATGCCCTAGAGGCAACAATAAAGTTGTTATTTATATTTCCTTATATCATGATAAATGTTTATTATTCATGCTAGAATTGTATTAACCGAAAACTTAGTACATGTGTGAATACATAGACAAAACAGAGTGTCCCTAGTATGCCTCTACTAGACTAGCTCATTGATCAAAGATGGTTATGTTTCCTAACCATAGACATGAGTTGTCATTTGATCAACGGGATCACATCATTAGGAGAATGATGTGATGGACTATACCCATCCGTTAGCTTAGCACTATGATCGTTTAGTTTTATTGCTATTGCTTTCTTCATGACTTATACATGTTCCTATGACTATGAGATTATGCAACTCCCGAATACCGTAGGAACACCTTGTGTGCTATCAAACGTCACAACGTAACTGGGTGATCATAAAGATGCTCTACAGGTGTCTCCGAAAGTATTCGTGGTGTTGGCATAGATCAAGACTAGGATTTGTCACTCCAAGTGTCGGAGAGGTATCTCTGGGCCCTCTCGGTAATGCACATCATAATAAGCCTTGCAAGCAAAAGACCAGTCACGAGATGATGTATTACGGAACGAGTAAAGAGACTTGCCGGTAACGAGATTGAACTAGGTATAGAGATACCGACGATCGAATCTCGGGCAAGTAACATACCGATGACAAAAGGAACAACGTATGTTGTTATGCGGTTTGACCGATAAAGATCTTCGTAGAATATGTAGGAACCAATATGAGCATCCAGGTTCCGCTATTGGTTATTGACCGGAGATGAGTCTCGGTCATGTCTACATAGTTCTCGAACCCGTAGGGTCCGCACGCTTAACGTTTGATGACGATCAGTATTATGAGTTTATAAGTTTTGATGTACCGAAGGTAGTTCGGAGTCCCGGATGAGATCACGGACATGACGAGGAGTCTCGGAATGTCCGAGACATAAAGATTGATATATTGGACGACTATATTCGGACACCGGAAGTGTTCCGGAAAAGTTTCGGATTTAACCGGATTGCCGGAGGGGGTTACCGGAACCCCCCACGAGGGGGGATGGTCCATAGTGAGCCTTGAGGAAAGAAGAGAGGCAGCCCATAGGGGCTGGCCGGCGCCCCACCAGGGAATCCTAGTTGGACTAGGATTGGGGGGGCGCCACCTCTCCCTCTCCTTCCTTTCCCCCTCTTCCTTCTTGGTGGACTCCTACTAGGAATAGGATTGCAATCCTATTCCTACTAGGATTGCCTCCCTGGCGCGCCATAGAAGGGCTGGCCGGCCCCTCCCCTTGCTCCTTTATATACGGGGGCAGGGGGGCACCCTAGGACACATAAGTCGATCGGTTGATCTCTCCCAACCGTGTGTGGTGCTCCCCTCCATAGAAACACACCTCGGTTATACCGTTGCAGTGCTTAGGCGAAGCCCTGCGCCGGTAACTTCATCATATCCGTCACCACGCCGTCGTGATGATGAAACTCTCCCGTGAAGCTCAACTGGATCAAGAGCTCGTGGGACGTCATCAAGCTGAACGTGTGCTGAACGCGGAGGTGCCGTACGTTCGGTACTTGATCGGTTGGATCGCGAAGAAGTTCGACTACATCAACCGCGTCACTAGACGCTTCCGCTCCCGGTCTACGAGGGTACGTAGACACACTCTCCCCTCTCGTTGCTATGCATCTAGTAGATAGATCTTGCGTGATCGTAGGAAAATTTTAAAATACTACGTTCCCCAACAGTGGTATCAGAGCCAGGTCTATGCGTAGATGATATGCACGAGTAGAACACAATGAGTTGTGGGCGATACTAGTCATACTGCTTACCAACATGTCATACTTTGCTTCGGCGGTATTGTGAGATGAAGCAGCCCGGACCGACATTACGCGTACGCTTACGCGAGACTGGTTTCACCGTTGTGAGCACTCGTTGCTTAAAGGTGACTGGCGGGTGTCTGTCTCTCTCACTTTAGCTGAATCAAGTGTGGATACGCCCAGTCCTTGTGAAGGTTAAAACATCACATACTTGACGAAACATCGTTGTGGTGTTTGTATGCGTAGGTAAGAACGGTTCTTGCTAAGCCCGTAGCCGCCACGTAAAACTTGCAACAACAAAGTAGAGGACGTCTAACTTGTTTTTGCAGGGCATGTTGTGATGTGATATGGTCAAGACATGATGAGTTATACGGTTATGTATGAGATGATCATGTTTTGTAGAATTATCGGCAACTGGCAGGAGCCATATGGTTGTCACTTTATTGTATGAAATGCAATCGCCATGTAATTGCTTTACTTTATCACTAAGCGGTAGCGATAGTCGTAGAAGCAATAGTTGGCGAGACGACAACGATGCTACGATGGAGATCAAGGTGTCGTGTCGGTGACGAAGGTGATCATGACGGTGCTTTGAAGATGGAGATCAAAAGCACAAGATGATGATGGCCATATCATGTCACATATTTTGATTGCATGTGATGTTTATCTTATTATACTTCTTATTTTGCTTAGAACGACGGTAGCATTATAAGATGATCCCTTATTAAATTTCAAGGTATAAGTGTTCTCCTTGAGTATGCACTGTTGCGAAAGTTCGTTGTGCCGAGACACCACGTGATGATCGGGTGTGATAAGCTCTACGTTCAAATACAACGGGTGTAAGCCAGTTTTGCACATGCAGAATACTCGGGTTAAACTTGACGAGCCTAGCATATGCAGATATGGCCTCGGAACACTGGAGACCGAAAGGTCGAGCGTGAATCATATAGTTGATATGATCAACATAAGATGTTCACCATTGAAACTACTCCATCTCACGTGATGATCGGACATGGTTTAGTTAATTTGGATCACGTGATCATTTAGATGACCGGAGGGATGTTTATCTAAGTGGGAGTTCTTAAATAATATGATTAAATTGAACTTTAATTTATCATGAACTTAGTCCTGGTAGTATTAGCATATCTATGTTGCAGATCAATAGCTCGCGATGTCGCTCCCCATTTATTGTTTATATGTTCCTAGAGAAAAACTAAGTTGAAAGATGTTAGTAGCAATGATGCGGACTAGGTCCGTGATCTGAGGATTATCCTCATTGCTGCACAGAAGTATTATGTCCTTGATGCACCGCTAGGTGACAGACTTATTGCAGGAGCAGATACAGACGTTATGAACGTTTTGACAAAAGCTCAGTATGATAACTACTTGATAGTTTAGTGCACCATACTTTACGGCTTAGAATCGGGACTTCAAAACTGTTTTGAACACCACGGAGCATATAAGATGTTCCCAGAGTTGAAATTAGTATTTCATACTCATGCCCGTGTCGAGAGGTATGAGACCTCTGACAGTACTTTGCCTACAAGATGGAGGAGAATAGCTCAACCAGTGAGCATATGCTCAGATTGTCTGGGTACTACAATTGCTTGAATCAAGTGGGAGTTAATCTTCCAGATAAGATAGTAATTGACAAAGTTCTCTAGACACTATCACCAAGTTAGTAGAACTTCGTGATGAACTATAATGTGCAAGGGAAGACAAAAGTAATTCCCGAGCTCTTCGCGATGCTGTAATCGGCGAAGGTAGAAATCAAGAAACAACATCAAGTGTTGATGGTTAACAAGACCACTTATTTGAAGTAAAGGGCAAAGGGATAGAAGGGGAACTTCAAGAAGAATGACAAGCAAGTTGTCACTCCCGTGAAGAAACCCAAAGCTAAACTCAAGCCTGAAACTAAGTGCTTCTACTGCAAAGGAAATGGTCACTGGAAGTGGAACTGCCCTAGATACTTGGCGGATAAGAAGGATGGCAAAGTGAACAAAGGTATATTTTGATATACAGATTATTGATGTGTGCTTTACTAGTGTTCATAGCAACCCTTGGGTATTTGATACCGGTTCAGTTGCTAAAGTTAGTAACTCGAAACAAGAGTTGCAGAATGAACACAGACTAGTTAAATGTGAAGTGATGATGTGTGTTGGAAGTGGTTCCAAGATTGATATGATCATCATCGCACACTCCCTATACTTTCGGGATTAGTGTAGAACCTAAATAAATGTTATTTGGCATTTGCGTTAAGCATGAATATGATTTGATCATGTTTGTTGCAATACGGTTATTCATTTAAAGTCATAGAATAATTGTTATTCTGTTTACATGAATAAAGCCTTCGATGGTCATACACCCAATGAAAATAGTTTGTTGGATCTCGATCGTAGTGATACACATATTCATAATATTGAAGCCAAAAGATGCAAGGTTAATAATGATAGTGCAACTTATTTGTGGCACTGCCGTTTAGGTCATATTGGTGTAAAGCGCATGAAGAAACTCCATAGTGGTGGACTTTTGGAATCACTTGATTATGAATCACTTGGTGCTTGCGAACCATGCCTCATGGGCAAGATGACTAAAACTCCGTTCTCCGGAACAATGGAGCGAGCAACAGATTTGTTGGAAATCATACATACTGATGTATATGGACCGATAAGTGTTGAAGCTCGTGGCGAGTATCGTTATTTTCTGACCTTCACTGATGATTTGAGCAGATATGGGTATATCTACTTGATGAAGCACAAGTCTGAAACATTTGAAAAGTTCAGAGAATTTCAGAGTGAGGTAGAGAATCATCGTAACAAGAAAATAAAGTTTCTACGATATGATCGTGGAGGTGAATATTTGAGTTATGAGTTTGGTCTTCATTTGAAACAATGTGGAATAGTTTCACAACTCACGCCACCCGGAACACTACAACGTAATGGTGTGTCCGAACGTCGTAACCGTACTTTATTAGATATGGTGCGATCTATGATGTCTGTTACCGATTTACCGCTATAGTTTTGGGTTATGCATTAAAGCCAGCTGCATTCACATTGAATAGGGCACCATCTAAATCCGTTAAGACGACACCTGATGAACTATGGTTTGGCAAGAAACCAAAGTTGTCGTTTCTTAAAGTTTGGGGTTGCGATGCTTATGTGAAAAAGCTTCAACCTGATAAGCTCGAACCCAAGTTGGAGAAATATGTCTTCATAGGATACCCAAAAGAGACTATTGGGTACACCTTCTATCATAGATCCGAAGGCAAGATATTCGTTGCTAAAGATGGATCCTTTCTAGAGAAGGAGTTTCTCTCGAAAGAAGTGAGTGGGAGGAAAGTAGAACTAGATAAGGTAATTATACCTTCTCCTGAATTGGAAAGTAGTACATCACAGAAAATTTTTCCAGTGATTCCTACACCTATTAGTGAGGAAGCTAATGATGATGATCATGAAACTTCAGATCAAGTTTCTGCTGAATGTCGTAGATCAACCAGAGTTCGTTCCGCACCAGAGTGGTACGGCAACCCAGTTCTGGAAGTCATGTTACTAGACCATGATGAACCTACGAACTATGAGGAAGCGATGATGAGCCCAGATTCCGCAAAATGGCTTGAGGCCATGAAATCTGAGATGGGATCCATGTATGAGAACAAAGTATGGACTTTGGTTGACTTGCCCGATGATCGGCAAGCCATCGAAAATAAATGGATTTTCAAGAGGAAGACCGACGCAGACGGTAATGTTACTGTTTACAAAGCTCGACTTATTGCGAAAGGGTTTCGACAAGTTCAAGGAGTTGACTACGATGAGACTTTCTCACCTGTAGCGATGCTTAAGTCTGTCTGAATCATGTTAGCAATTGCCGCATTTTATGATTATGAAATCTGGCAAATGGATGTCAAAACTGCATTCCTAAATGGACATCTCAAAGAAGAGTTGTATATGATGCAACCAGAAGGTTTTGTCGATCCAAAAGGTGCTAACAAAGTATGCAAGCTCCAGCGATCCATATATGGACTGGTGCAAGCATCTCAGAGTTGGAATATACGCTTTGATAAGTTGATCAAAGCATATAGTTTTATACAGACTTGCGGTGAAGCCTGTATTTACAAGAAAGTGAGTGGGAACACTACAACATTTTTGATAAGTATATGTGAATGACATATTGTTGATCGAAAATGATGTAGAATTTTCTGGAAAGCATAAAGGAGTGTTTGAAAGGAGTTTTTCAAAGAAAGACCTTGGTGAAGCTGCTTACATATTGGACATCAAGATCTATAGAGATAGATCAAGACGTTTGATAAGACTTTCGATGCGTACATACCTTGATAAGATTTTGAAGTAGTTCAAAATGGATCAGTCAAAGAAGGAGCTCTTGCCCGAGTTATAAGGTATGAAGTTGAGTAAGACTCAAAGCCCGACCTCGGCAGAAGATAGAGAAAGAATGAAGGTCATTCCCTATGCCTCAGCCATAGGTTCTATAAATTATGCCATGCTGTGTACCAAACCTATTGTGTACCTTACCATGAGTTTGGCAAGGAGGTACAAAAGTGATCCAGGAGTAGATCACTGGACAGCGGTCAAAATTATCCTTAGTTACTGGATGACTAAGGAAATGTTTTCTCGATTATGGAGGTGATAAAGAGTTCGTCGTAAAGAGTTACGCCGATGCAAGCTTTACACTAATCCAGATGACTCTAAGTATCAATCTGGATGCATATTGGAAGTGGGAGCAATTAGCTAGAGTAGCTCCATGCAGAGCATTGTAGACATAGAAATTTGCGAAATACATACGGATCTGTATGTAACAGACCCGTTGACTAAACTTCTCTCACAAGCAAAACATGATCACACCTTATTACTCTTGGGTATTAAGCACATAGCGATGTGAACTAGATTATTGACTCTAGTAAACCCTTTGGGTGTTGGTCACATGGCGATGTGAACTATGGGTGTTATTCACATAACGATGTGAACTATCGGTATTAAATCACATGGCGATGTGAGCTAGATTATTGACTCTAGTGCAAGTGGGAGACTGAAGGAAATATGCCCTAGAGGCAATAATAAAGTTGTTATTTATATTTCCTTATATCATGATAAATGTTTATTATTCATGCTAGAATTGTATTAACCGGAAACTTAGTACATGTGTGAATACATAGACAAAACAGAGTGTTCCTAGTATGCCTCTACTAGACTAGCTCATTGATCAAAGATGGTTATGTTTCCTAACCATAGACATGAGTTGTCATTTGATCAACGGGATCACATCATTAGGAGAATGATGTGATGGACTAGACCCATCCGTTAGCTTAGCACTATGATCGTTTAGTTTTATTGCTATTGCTTTCTTCATGACTTATACATGTTCCTATGACTATGAGATTATGCAACTCCCGAATACCGTAGGAACACCTTGTGTGCTATCAAACGTCACAACGTAACTGGGTGATCATAAAGATGCTCTACAGGTGTCTCCGAAAGTATTCGTGGTGTTGGCATAGATCAAGACTAGGATTTGTCACTCCAAGTGTCGGAGAGGTATCTCTGGGCCCTCTCGGTAATGCACATCATAATAAGCCTTGCAAGCAAAAGACTAATGATTTAGTCACGAGATGATGTATTACGGAACGAGTAAAGAGACTTGCCGGTAACGAGATTGAACTAGGTATAGAGATACCGACGATCGAATCTCGGGCAAGTAACATACCGATGACAAAAGGAACAACGTATGTTGTTATGCGGTTTGACCGATAAAGATCTTCGTAGAATATGTAGGAACCAATATGAGCATCCAGGTTCCACTATTGGTTATTGACCGGAGATGAGTCTCGGTCATCTCTACATAGTTCTCGAACCCGTAGGGTCCGCACGCTTAACGTTTGATGACGATCAGTATTATGAGTTTATAAGTTTTGATGTACCAAAGGTAGTTCGGAGTCCCGGATGAGAACACGGACATGACGAGGAGTCTCGGAATGTCCGAGACATAAAGATTGATATATTGGACGACTATATTCGGACACCGGAAGTGTTCCAGAAAAGTTTCAGATTTAACCGGATTGCCGGAGGGGGTTACCGGAACCCCCCACGAGGGGGGATGGTCCATAGTGGGCCTTGAGGAAAGAAGAGAGGCAGCCCATAGGGGCTGGACGGCGCCCCACCAGGGAATCCTAGTTGGACTAGGATTGGGGGGCGCCACCTCTCCCTCTCCTTCCTTTCCCCCTCTTCCTTCTTGGTGGACTCCTACTAGGAATAGGATTGCAATCATATTCCTAGTAGGATTGCCTCCCTGGCGCGCCATAGAAGGGCTGGCCGGCCCCTCCCCTTGCTCCTTTATATACGGGGGCATGGGGGCACCCTAGGACACACAAGTTGATCAGTTGATCTCTCCCAACCGTGTGTGGTGCTCCCCTCCACAGAAACACACCTCGGTTATACCGTTGCAGTGCTTAGGCGAAGCCCTGTGCCGGTAACTTCATCATATCCATCACCACGCCGTCGTGCTGACGAAACTCTCCCGTGAAGCTCAACTGGATCAAGAGCTCGTGGGACGTCATCAAGCTGAACGTGTGCTGAACGCGGAGGTGCCGTACGTTCGGTACTTGATCAGTTGGATCGCGAAGAAGTTCGACTACATCAACCGCGTCACTAGACGCTTCCGCTCCCGGTCTACGAGGGTACGTAGACACACTCTCCCCTCTCGTTTCTATGCATCTAGTAGATAGATCTTGCGTGATCGTAGGAAAATTTTAAAATACTACGTTCCCCAACAGGAGGTTGGTAGGAGTTAACCATCGCGCACCCCTGACCTTCACACAAAGATAGGACAATCAAGGATAATTTGTGCTCCAACTTCCCGGCATAATGAGAGACTACACGTGCATGCTTCGGGAATCACAAACCTTAACACCAATATCTTACTAAACACAATCATCCACTAGTACCTCCCACATATTATCATCTCTATATCACAAAACTATTGCAAGGAATCAAACATGTCATATTCAGTGATCCATAAGTTTTATGTAGGATTTTATGACTAACCATGCAATTGACCAATTCTGTTTGACTCTTTGAATAGATATAAGTGAAGCATTAGAGTTTTATTCTTTCTACAAAAGATCATGCTCTAACAAATATAAGTGAAGCGCGAGAGCATTCTACGAACATCGGTTTTATATGTGAAGAGAAATAGGCAATCCAAACTTCAAATGATATAAGTGAAGCACATGAAGCATTCTATAAAGCCATACTCAAAAGATATAAGTGAAGTGCAAGAGCATTCTATAAATCAACCAAGGACTATCTCATACCATCATGGTGCATTATTGTGACGACCCCGGCCCGACCGTGCACTAATCATACACGCAATGCACACGATCAAGCCTAAGGACTCACGTGAAGGAATCACAGCACAACTCTAAAACATAAATAAATACATACAAGTCATATATTACAAGCCAGGGCCTCGTGGGCTCGAATACATAACAAGTGTCACACACATAGTCAGCGGAAGCATCAGATGTCTGGGTACAGACATAGAACACAAGTTCAGATAGGCCTCATACGAGGCGGGGCAAAAGAAAAGCTACGATCGAAAAGGCGCAGGCCTCCTGCCTGGGACCTCCGATCCTACTCCTGGTCGTCGTCCGCCGGCTCCTCGTAGAAGTACTCGCCGGCCGGGTAGAAGTAGTAGCCAGCCTCGGGCTGGTAGTAGTAGTCGTCAACGGGGGCTGCAGGCACCATGGCTCCGTCGTCTGGTTTATCATGCGGGTAGGACAAAAGAGGAAGCAAAGCAACCGTGAGTACTCATCCAAAGTACTCAGCAAGACTTACATCAGATCTATACTAGCAATGCATTATTTCGAAGGAGGCTTTATTTGGGTGGACTAGACTGCAGAATGCCAGAGTAGAGAGGGGAAAAGCCTAGTCCTGACGAAGACTAGCATCTTCAGGGTCTTGCAGCAATTAGAAGGGAAACAGAATAGTTCATCATAATGTAAAGGGTTTATAGTAATATCATCTCCATATCTCAAGTCACCAGTTCTAGTTGTACCGAAGTGGATACAACTCCGAGTGTCCGTTACCGTAGGACAGGCTATCGATAGATTGTTTCTTCCCTGCAGGGGTGCACCAAGTTACCCACCACGCTCGCTTAACTCCGGCCGGACACACCATCAGGTCGTGCCCGCCCTCGGCTAAACAATACGACGCAACCCGACCGGATACCGCCAGAGAGGATCAAGCACGCCGGACTAACCTATGCCCCCAGGGGTCTTGGCCATCGCCCCGGACGCTCCTGCACGTTACGTGGCCGTTCGGTAGCAGACCTAGCAACCCCTTATACAAGCGCAGTTGCATCCTAAGTCCAATCCGAACGGGCCGCTCAATCGCTGACGTCGTGACGACTCCGGCTGATGTATACGACGCAGAGCACCCACTCACACCCACGTGGTGGTTAGTGCTATCGGACCCGGAGGCCCCTCGGATCAAATATCCAAATCGCTTAGTGTATTGGGAGCGCGCGGTAACGAGCGTTGCCACCACACCGGTGGCCCCGACGTCCCGTCTCGAAGACTTGTGACAAGGACCTTACGGACCGGCCACGCTTCGTAGTTATCTCGCGGGTACCCTCACTGGTCACCCGACTCCACAGCTCACGCCCCGAAGGCACTCGCGGGTACCCCTCAGGGTCAACCCGTCTCTATCCAACATGTGTAGTAGTCACCATAAAGTGTCTTCAGACGCACGATACCTCTGGCCGCACGCCTTTGTTCCTGGCGACGTCCGGCCTCGGGGATCGATACGTCTTTAAACACGGTACAGTAAACCAGGGCATCCGTGTGGTTTTCATGCCGATGAGGAATCCGAGGAATCACCCTCGTTGGATTACTAAACGACAAGTCCCGTTAAGGTGGTACCGGAGGAATCACCCTCGGCGGTATTCACCATAGCGGATGCACGACAAAAGCTAAGTCGGAAGTGGGAAGAGGAATCACCCTCGGTAACCCACAACGAGCTAGCTATACTACAGGGACAACATCAGAAGTGAGTTCGGAGGTATCACCCTCGTCACCCGATGTTAACTCTGCGGAGTCGAGCATATTAGGGGGGGGTGTGCGGTGATGTGAAGAAGGTCAGGGAAAGGGGCTCGATCGATTGATCGAGGCAAGGGTACTATGCGAGGCAACTACGAGAGTGCGGGTCCATAGCAGTGCTACCCAACCTATACTAAGCAGTTTATGAATAAAGATAGGTAACAACAGTTTAGCAAAAACAGGCTATGCAACAGTAATAGGAGCAGTAGCAGTAGCAGCAATTCTAATGCAAGAATAAGAGAGAATAGACATAGGCGATATCGGAAATGCTCAAGGGGGGGTTGCTTGCCTGGTTGCTTGGCAAATGAAAAGGAACAACGGCGGTGAAGTAGTCGATCACCAGGGCACCTCAGCGGTCTCGGGGTCTACCGGGAAGAAAGGGGGAGAGGAAACAATATAAATACACAGTAACGAAAGCAATCACAAAGCATGACGATCTAACGCAGTGCTACCGATAACGGAGAAGGGGAACCCATCCGGGAAAGTATTCCCGGTTCCGGACCTGTGTCGGACAGATTACCGGAGGGGGACGGTTGCAGGTTAGTGGTGTCAGAGTCAAGTGGCAACTGGGGTGCAGTGCAGGGTTGCCTAAAAACATGTCTAAGTCATATTAGTTATTTTTAGGATTTAACTGGAATTATTTACCGGTGTATGTGCACTATTCATCTACCGGAAACAGGCTAAAAGTTGCGGGTTCACCTCCGTAGAGGGTCCCGTCACGGAAACAGATAGTACGGTTAGCTTCGTCTCGTCGTTCTGAGCAACTTTCATGTAGAAAGTTTTTCGATCCGAGCTACGGTTTATTTTATATGATTTTCTAAAAAAATTAACATTTTCTGAATTTCTATTAATTCGAAAATAAACTGGAATTTGACTTTCAGTCTAAATTTGAATTTGGGATTGAAATATTTCCTAATTGTTTTCCTAGGGCATAATGATGATGACTTGGCATCATTAGCGTGGAGTTACTATAGCATGATTCTCGGGGTGTTACAAATCTCCTCCACTACATGAAATCTCGTCCCGAGATTTAAGGGGGGGAAGAAAAGGGTAACTTCGGAAAAACGGACCTTTTACAAGGTCGATTATCTGGCAGATAATTCAAGGGATGTGGCAGAAATATTTCTCGAGTTGAAACTTAGGAAAACATCGAGAGCAACGCATGAAGGTACAACAATAAGTTTCGAAGGATTTGGCATCTAATCGATACCTGAACGAAGTGGGAAAAGGGGTTCTAAGCATCGGGAATAGATCATCACCCGGAGGGTGGTAGCTTGCGATAACACCCAAGCCAAGAGCAATGGATATTTCAGAATCAAGGGTGTACCAGAGGTTCAGGCTCCGATCCTGTGGAACTGTGATGAGGGTCGATTAATAATAGGGAGAACGGTGACCTCAGGGTCATGACAATAAAGGCATGTCAGAAGATAGCTTGTCAACTATGTCGGCAACATCGTCGGTACCAAGGGCGAGGGACGAAGAGAACCATTTTCCTGCTCGTTGAACGAGGCGGACCAATAGGCAAAGTTCTCGTCCATCGGTGGTTACCGGAATGTCATCAACAATAGTAACAGGGTCTCACTGACAGAGTTGTAGACCGAGATGTTTTCATAAGTAGGGAATTATTCCTGCCCATGTCTTAATGATCTCAAGAAAGGTTAAACAAGCAAATGGAAAGGAAAAATGTGATTAATTGATTAATCACGCCAATGGAAAGAAATATGTGTTTACACACAAGTTTTAGGGGTATATCATTTCGCAAGAAAGAGCGGAGCATGATATACATGATAGGGCAGCAAGTTCAAAAACATTTGAATAAAGGGACGAGAGAAGAGTCTTGATATTACCCATACGATGTTGTGTGGATAATGGATCAAGAAACATTTTGTCGAGAGATTTCACGAGGATGCCATCGAACAGCGACGGCATCGATAAAAGGAATGATGAAGCGAGAGGGTTAATGGAGCCACGGATACGGCACAAGCTCGAAATCAAGCTTGTTGTTCGAGGTGAAATGATAAAATGAAGAGGATCGAAGTGAGCTTCACTCTTCGTCGGAAGTTGTGCTCTGGGCATAAAGACCAGGTAACAGGGTTAAAATTTAGCATGATAATTATATAGCCGATCAGGCTAGGAATGATGTGATGGAGTGTTAGACTTCCCAGTAACAGGTACTAGGGGTAATACTCGAAGGTAAATCAGAGTAGAGGTTGGACGGGTGAAATGATCTGCAGAGGACAAGTATTTTAACTTATCCGGGAAATGGAATCAAGGGAAGAATATAGTCGAAACCATGTTTGCAAAGGATCAATTCAGAGTTACAAGATGAACTTGTACCAAGGAAGTAATTATTTTTACGAGCAGCTTCCATGATAAGTTCTACATCGGTTCCATGGGCATGAACACAAAGGTTCAAGGTCGACTCCCACTTATCCAATGCATAACCTTTCATTCACTTCTCGTTTTTTTTCGAAGAAGTAGTAGAGTCGAAATTTTATCCGACGGAACGCGAGTGGATATATCTCGCATAGCTTTTGTTTCACACCGACTAGGGAAAGCATATGTTCAACCCATCGGGGCGGCTTAAGAACATATACCACAAACTTCAGGGGTAAGTAGCATAAGCTTGAGAAGTAGAGTATGGTTGACAAGACGGGGGATACAATTTACCGAAGGTATTATGTATCAGGGGAAACTAACAAGGTTATGGAATATGGAGGGCAGTGTCGGATATAAATCCAACAAAAGATCAGGTGGTCGGCAAAGGATCTGATGTGAGTATCGTACTCCACCAGAAGAAAAAGGTATGCAAATGCTTCGGTTTATGGAAACGTCTGAATAATCCAAAGCTTACATGCGAAGCGTTTATGGTTCCAAAATCGGGGAATCAGAGGCAGAGGCTCTGATCAAAAGATGAGTAGATTAAATAGAATTAGTTGGCCAATCACTCAAAGAGTGATTTACCGAGAACCAGCTCATGTTCAACATAACGTCTGAGCCGGACGGATGAGTTAGTAGGAAACAACTGATGATTGCGAATAATCGCAACATATTGAATCAAGGGACGCAAAATGCTAGCGACAAGGATGTCAACGAAGGTTATATAGGATTTACCATGATGCAGACAGACAAAACCTTGAAAGCAATAGATTGCAGAGGATACTCGGGAGAGCGGACGGCGATAAGAAATATTTCAGGGAACATAGGAACAACTGGGGATGAACAAATCCCCGGTGTTGGGAGGAATTAACCACAGTGCGAAAGAAACTGTACGGCAGTAGGCTCAAAGGATTCTCGGAGTACAAGGAGTACTTCGGGGTATCTTATACAGAAAGGGGTGGCTGGGAACGAAGATACAAACGGTAAGGATGTGTTGCTGTTCACGGGGATTATCGGATAGTAGAGAACTTGCTAAAGCAGTGGCATAATGGTCTCGGGAAACTCCAACGAGTATCTTCGGAGTCTTCTGATGATGACACGCCATCTTCTGGAAAAGGGGACTCTCCGGAAGAAAGTGGTTACGAGACCCTAGTTTCAGAGTTAGTAAAATCGTTTAACCCGAATAGACGAGAGAGAAGAGTCCCAGAGTATAGACGAGGAATAAAAGAAACTACACCACCCAAGTGGCGACGTGGGGCCATAAGCCACACAGCCAAGTTAGTAAAACATTTTTGGACCTCTAGACTCGACTTCGACCAAGGAGTTGGAAAGGGGTTCCTACAGGCAGTCGGCTCTGATACCAACCTGTGACGACCCCAGCCCGACCGTGCACTAATCATACACGCAATGCACACGATCAAGCCTAAGGACTCACGTGAAGGAATCACAGCACAACTCTAAAACATAAATAAATACATACAAGTCATATATTACAAGCCAGGGCCTCGTGGGCTCGAATACATAACAAGTGTCACACACATAGTCAGCGGAAGCATCAGATGTCTGGGTACAGACATAGAACACAAGTTCAGATAGGCCTCATACGAGGCGGGGCAAAAGAAAAGCTACGATCGAAAAGGCGCAGGCCTCCTGCCTGGGACCTCCGATCCTACTCCTGGTCGTCGTCCGCCGGCTCCTCGTAGAAGTACTCGCCGGCCGGGTAGAAGTAGTAGCCAGCCTCGGGCTGGTAGTAGTAGTCGTCAACGGGGGCTGCAGGCACCATGGCTCCGTCGTCTGGTTTATCATGCGGGTAGGACAAAAGAGGAAGCAAAGCAACCGTGAGTACTCATCCAAAGTACTCAGCAAGACTTACATCAGATCTATACTAGAAATGCATTATTTTCGAAGGAGGCTTTATTTGGGTGGACTAGACTGCAGAATGCCAGAGTAGAGAGGGGAAAAGCCTAGTCCTGACGAAGACTAGCATCTTCAGGGTCTTGCAGCAATTAGAAGGGAAACAGAATAGTTCATCATAATGTAAAGGGTTTATAGTAATATCATCTCCATATCTCAAGTCACCAGTTCTAGTTGTACCGAAGTGGATACAACTCCGAGTGTCCGTTACCGTAGGACAGGCTATCGATAGATTGTTTCTTCCCTGCAGGGGTGCACCAAGTTACCCACCACGCTCGCTTAACTCCGGCCGGACACACCATCAGGTCGTGCCCGCCCTCGGCTAAACAATACGACGCAACCCGACCGGATACCGCCAGAGAGGATCAAGCACGCCGGACTAACCTATGCCCCCAGGGGTCTTGGCCATCGCCCCGGACGCTCCTGCACGTTAAGTGGCCGTTCGGTAGCAGACCTAGCAACCCCTTATACAAGCGCAGTTGCATCCTAAGTCCAATCCGAACGGGCCGCTCAATCGCTGACGTCGTGACGACTCCGGCTGATGTATACGACGCAGAGCACCCACTCACACCCACGTGGTGGTTAGTGCTATCGGACCCGGAGGCCCCTCGGATCAAATATCCAAATCGCTTAGTGTATTGGGAGCGCGCGGTAACGAGCGTTGCCACCACACCGGTGGCCCCGACGTCCCGTCTCGAAGACTTGTGACAAGGACCTTACGGACCGGCCACGCTTCGTAGTTATCTCGCGGGTACCCTCACTGGTCACCCGACTCCACAGCTCACGCCCCGAAGGCACTCGCGGGTACCCCTCAGGGTCAACCCGTCTCTATCCAACATGTGTAGTAGTCACCATAAAGTGTCTTCAGACGCACGATACCTCTGGCCGCACGCCTTTGTTCCTGGCGACGTCCGGCCTCGGGGATCGATACGTCTTTAAACACGGTACAGTAAACCAGGGCATCCGTGTGGTTTTCATGCCGATGAGGAATCCGAGGAATCACCCTCGTTGGATTACTAAATGACAAGTCCCGTTAAGGTGGTACCGGAGGAATCACCCTCGGCGGTATTCACCATAGCGGATGCACGACAAAAGCTAAGTCGGAAGTGGGAAGAGGAATCACCCTCGGTAACCCACAACGAGCTAGCTATACTACAGGGACAACATCAGAAGTGAGTTCGGAGGTATCACCCTCGTCACCCGATGTTAACTCTGCGGAGTCGAGCATATTAGGGGGGGGTGTGCGGTGATGTGAAGAAGGTCAGGGAAAGGGGCTCGATCGATTGATCGAGGCAAGGGTACTATGCGAGGCAACTACGAGAGTGCGGGTCCATAGCAGTGCTACCCAACCTATACTAAGCAGTTTATGAATAAAGACAGGTAACAACAGTTTAGCAAAAACAGGCTATGCAACAGTAATAGGAGCAGTAGCAGTAGCAGCAATTCTAATGCAAGAATAAGAGAGAATAGACATAGGCGATATCGGAAATGCTCAAGGGGGGGTTGCTTGCCTGGTTGCTTGGCAAATGAAAAGGAACAACGGCGGTGAAGTAGTCGATCACCAGGGCACCTCAGCGGTCTCGGGGTCTACCGGGAAGAAAGGGGGAGAGGAAACAATATAAATACACAGTAACGAAAGCAATCACAAAGCATGACGATCTAACGCAGTGCTACCGATAACGGAGAAGGGGAACCCATCCGGGAAAGTATTCCCGGTTCCGGACCTGTGTCGGACAGATTACCGGAGGGGGACGGTTGCAGGTTAGTGGTGTCAGAGTCAAGTGGCAACTGGGGTGCAGTGCAGGGTTGCCTAAAAACATGTCTAAGTCATATTAGTTATTTTTAGGATTTAACTGGAATTATTTACCGGTGTATGTGCACTATTCATCTACCGGAAACAGGCTAAAAGTTGCGGGTTCACCTCCGTAGAGGGTCCCGTCACGGAAACAGATAGTACGGTTAGCTTCGTCTCGTCGTTCTAAGCAACTTTCATGTAGAAAGTTTTTCGATCCGAGCTACGGTTTATTTTATATGATTTTCTAAAAAAATTAACATTTTCTGAATTTCTATTAATTCGAAAATAAACTGGAATTTGACTTTCAGTCTAAATTTGAATTTGGGATTGAAATATTTCCTAATTGTTTTCCTAGGGCATAATGATGATGACTTGGCATCATTAGCGTGGAGTTACTATAGCATGATTCTCGGGGTGTTACAATTATTAAAAGAAAAATAAAAGGCACACGATGCTCCAAGAGTTTACGCATATCATGTGAACGAAACGAGTCCGAAAACATACCGATACTTGTTGAAGAAAGATGGGATGCCTTTCGGGGCATCCCCAAGCTTAGATGCTTGAGTCTCCTTGAATATTTACTTGGGGTGCCTTGGGCATCCCCAAGCTTGAGCTCTTGCCTCTCCTCCTTCTCCTCACATCGAGACCTCCTCGACCTTCGAACACTTCATCCACGCAAAACTTAACCGAACTTTTAGCGGGGTTAGTGCATATGATCAATGAAATCCCATCATGTACTGCTCTAACATTATTGTATAATTATAAACAAACATTACCCACTATATGCTATCACAATTCTATGTCACCAAGTCAAGGAGGCTTCAACAAGAACTCAAACATATGCAAATAATGAAGCTATAACAGCAATCTGTGAAAACAGGACAGTCTGTAAAGATTTGAATATCCACCATACTTCTGTAACACTGAAAATTCTGGAAAAATAAATATTTTGTATAGAAGGACTGTGCAAAAAGTTTCAGAACCTTTCGACGTTCCAGTAAAAAATGTAAAATCGCGCACTACAGCCAAAGTTTCTATTTTTGCACCGCACAAACCAACAAGCAATTTAATCATCCTAAAGGAAACTCTTGGCATATTATTTTTATAATACAATCGTATTGTACAAGGGGATAATTATTTTTTGTTGAAATTTTTCTGTAATTCAAGATTTGCAAAGTTTCCATGAGCCTATACAAGTTTAAGGAGCTCCCCCACTTTAACAATGCTCGTCTTTCTTACTTTCATTTTTCTTTTTGAAAAAGTTTTAGGTTCCCCTCTATATTTTTTGTTTTTAAACTTTATAAAAGCACTCAACAAAAATAAATGGCTATTTTTTTAACTTCCGGGCTGTCTCCCTGGCAGCACTTTCTTTAAAGCCATTAAGCTAGGCATAAAGTGTTCAAGTAATGAATCCACCCGGATCGCAAGGTATATCAAAGCCAATTTGAATCAAGCATGATTTAGCATTTAGTAGTGAGCACAAGGCAACATATATCAAGCAATGACAAGTCTAACTCTCCTCCTATGCATCGGCATGTCATAAAAGAACAATTCGTGCACATCAAGTAAAGGCCAATGCATAGTATAAGCAGTTTCTTGCAATTCTACCGTGTTGGAAACATAGAAAGGTGGATATGTAGTTCCTCTCTCATAGTAATTACAAGTAGGAGCAGTAAGCACATGCATATTATATTCATCCAAATCATCATGTGCAACGGTAAAAGGCAACCCAGCAATATAATCCTTAATAAGTGCAAACTTCTCCGATATAGTGTAGTTTGGAGAATTCAAAAAGATAATAGGACTATCATGCATGGGTGCAATAGCAACAATTTCATTCTTAACATAAGGAACAATAGCAAGTTCATCTCCATAAGCATAATTCATATTGGCATCTTGGCCACAAGCATAGCAAGCATCAAGTTCATCAAAAAGGGATATTTCAAGTGAATCAACGGGATCATAGCAATTATCATAGCACTCATTCTTCGGTAAACACGAAGGGAAATTAAACAGTGTATGAGTTGAGGGGTTACTCTCATCAAAAGGTGGGCACAGGTAGCTAATTCGTTCTTCATCCTTTTGTTATTCACTCTTCTCCTCATCTTTTTCATCCAATGAGCTCAAAATGTCATCAATTTCTTCTTCCATAGACTCCTACAAAATATTAGTCTCTTCTTGGACAGCAGAGACTTTCTCAATAAATAAATCAATATCGGAATTGTATTTGTAATTATCATAGCAATATTTAAGGATGGCAAAATTTTCAGGTCTATAAACATCATCATCAAAAGCTTCATACTTTTCAAACAAAGATTCAATTTCATAAGCACCCTTAAAAGCAACAAATTCCTCTGTTCTTTCCACATCATGGTAATCATATATACCTCTAGCATAAGAAGCCAAGGTTTCATTATCATTAAATTCACATGAAAAGGGAATATGTGGAGCATTCATCCTAGAGCAACAAGTATAATGATATCTCAAGCATAAATCCCAAGCATACCAATGCAACATATAAATTTGATCCTTTAATAGTTTTCCTTTTTGTGTCAAGCGATAATCCCTAAAGTATTCACATTGATCCAACGTTACACCCATTATATAGTTGAATGGGGTTTTCTCAGGATTATCAAAGTAGTGCATAACATCTTTCACATAACGAGCATCGAGGGTTTTAGGAGGTTTCCCATCTCCATGAGTAGCAAGTACCAATAATTTTTTTGGTGTTTCGTGTTCCATATCCATAACTAAAGATAGAGAACTACCTAGAACAAAAAATAAAAACTACTGAGTGATAAAGCAAACAAGCACACACGAGAATATTCACCCCACGCTATTGCTCCCCGGCAACGGTGCCAGAAAAAGGTCTTGATAACCCACAAGTATAGGGGATTGTTTGTAGCCTGTTTTGATAAGTAAGAGTGTCGAACCCAACGAGGAGCTAAAGGTAGAACAAATACTCCCTCAAGTTCTATCGACCACCGATACAACTCTACGCATGCTTAACGTTTGCTTTACTCGAAACAAGTATGAAACTATTTTGTAGGTGTGATGCTAGAACTACTTTGCAAGAATAAAACTAGAAGTACTTTGCAAGATAATAAAAGTGGATAGCTTTCGTTAACAAGAAAGTTATTTGTCCCTAGGCAATCGATAACAAGTAACGGTAATCATTCTTGTAATTTATATGAGGGAGAGGCATGAGCTAACACACTTTCCGTACTTGGATCATATGCACTTATGATTGGAACTCTGGTAAGCATCCGCAACTACTAAAGATCACTAAGGTCGTGAAACCCAACCATAGCATTAAGTATCAAGTCCTCTTTACTCCCATACGTCATAACCCCCTTCTCGGGTTTAAGTTTCTGTCACTCTCGCAACCCACTGTAAACGAACCATGAACATATTGCAACACCCTACAACGGGGGCCCCTCACGTGTGCGCGAGAACGGAGGGCACCGTAGGACAACACCATAAATAAAATATACAATCATACCAACCAAGGTCACGATTAACCCAAAGGACAAAACGGATCTACTCAAACACCATAGGATAACCATATATCATTGGGGAATAATATATGGAGTTGAGCACCATGTTTAAATAGAGATTACAGCGAGGGGAAAGAGGTGATACACCGCTGCAATGAGGGGGAGAGAATTGGTGATGACGGTAGCAAGATTGTTTGATGTAGATCGTCGTCCCGATTGTTGCCCCGGTGGCACTCCGGTGCCACCGGAAGCGAGGGGGAGAGAGCCCCCTCCTTCTTATTCTTCCTTGGCCTCCTCCCTAGGTGGGAGAAGGGTTCCTCCTCCGGTCCTTGGTCTCCATGGCATGGGAGGGGCAAGAGCCCCTCCGAGATTGGATTTGTCTCTATGTCTCTCTCTGTTTCGCGTCCCCCGGATCTGGCCGAAAACCGTTTCTTATAATTTCCGGAGATCCGTAACTACGATTGCGATGAGATTTTTACATGATTTTTTCCGGATATAAGCTTCCTTGCGCCCGAAGTACAACTCCAACCGACGTTCGAGGAGGGCATAAGACACCAGGGCACGCATGGGCCTGGTGGCGCGCCCTGGTTGGTTGTGGGCACTACGGGCCCCCGTTTGCGTTTCTTCCACCTCCCAAAAATCACATATATTCCAAAATAATTCTCCGTGAAATTTTATTGCATTTGGACTTCGTTTCATATGGATTTTCTGCGATACAAAAAAAAAGCAAAAAAACAGGAACTGACACTGGGCACTGGATCAGTAAGTTAGTCCAATAAATCATATAAATAGTTGCCAAAAATATATAAAAGTTGAATAATATTGGCATGAAACAATAAAAAATATAGATACGACGGAGACGTATCACCGACCTCGGCTGCTTCAAGGCGCTCATATGGAAAGCTAGAGCACCGGGCAAGGTCAAGATGTTTGCCTAGCTATTGCACCACAACGGCCTCTGGTGCAACGATTGTTTGCATCGTCGAGGATGGCCGGACGACTACTTCTGTCCTTTGTGCTTGCGCAACCTGGAGTCCTCCCTACACCTGATCTGGGACTGCCCTCTATCCCATGCAGTCTGGGCCGAGGTAGCCTCGTGAAGACACTGTTCGGCCTTAAAGCCCTCGGACCGTCCCCTCTCCTCCACAACCAAGATATGACGGCTCATTGTCAGAAGAACGCAAGCTGACCACCAGCACGGAGTAGGAACCATCATTCTCATGATTGCATGGAACATTTGGAAATCCAGAAACAATTGCGTCTTCGGAGGAATAACACCCACACCTGCTGATATTGTGGCTGCAATCAGAATAGAGATGGAGCAATGGCGCCTCGACGATATCAAAGACATAGAGACCCCATTCGGGGACATGATTAGGAGATAGTTGTTTTCACTCTCGATTGTTTTTCCTTTTCTCTTCTTCATTTTTCTCTCTATCCTCCACTCATGGCTTGATCAAATGATTCCCGCTTGCTCCCTACTAAATCAATGAAGCCGGGCAAAGCTAGATCTTTCAATAATAATAATAATAATAATAATAATAATAATAATAATAATAATAATAATAATAATAAATATTAATTTGATAAATGCCACTTCAGTTATGGCGATTCCGAGAAATGCCACTGCAATTTTCAAACTTTGAAAAATGTCATTTCATGCCATTTCTAGTGACATTTGTCAAAGTCTGTAGTGGCATTTTTTAAAGTTTGCAAAAGTTGTAGTATTATTTTTTAAAGTTTGAAAATTTCACTGGCATTTTTATGAATCATCATAATTAAAGTGGCATTTATCTAATTAACCCTTAAAAAAAATCAAAGCGAAGCAACAACCGGAGGCGCCGTCTTCAACTCCCCGATTGTACCCCAGCGGCCCGGACGGTAGACCCCGCCTGGCAGTCTCAGCATTCTGCTTCCCCTCCCTACCCCGAACTATCTCATCGCCCCCATCGCCCCCATCGCCCCAAACCCCTACCTCTCCTCGCCTCCCCACCCCGACCGGAAATGATGAAGTCCCTCTTCCTCTTCTCCGCGCACCCGGCGCCGCCCCTCCTCCCCTCCCCCAACCTCCGCAG
>LR738709.1:512641784-512768322 GCA_902687465.1 Secale cereale
TCCTCCTCCTCCCCCACCTCGTCCCGCCCTCGCCCGGGCCGCCGCTCCCCGGGCCCCGCCCGGCCCCGCCAGCCCCAGCCCTCCTCCCTCTACGCCCGCCCCAGCCTCCTCACCATGGAGCGGGACCGCGCCGCGCGCCGCGCCGACGTCGACGCCTTCCTCGTCTCCCTCGGCGTCGACCCGGGCGAGCTCGCCGGCCTCGAGCTCCCCGTCACCGTCGACGTCATGCGGGAGCGCGTCGAGTTCCTCCGCTCCCTCGGCCTCAGCCCCGACGACCTCGCCGCCTACCCGCTCGCCCTCGGCTGCAGCGTCCGCAAGAACATGGTCCCCGTCCTCGACTACCTCGGCAAGATCGGCGTCCGCCGCGACGAGCTCCCGCACCTGCTCCGCCGCTACCCGCAGGTGCTCCACGCCAGCATCGTCGTCGACCTCGCGCCCGTCGTCAAGTACCTCCAGGGGATGGACGTCAAGCCCGGCGACGTGCCGCGCGTGCTCGAGCGCTACCCGGAGCTCCTCGGCTTCAAGCTCGAGGGCACCATGAGCACCTCCGTCGCCTACCTCGTCGGCATCGGCGTCGCAAGGCGGCAGATCGGCGGCGTCATCACGCGTTTCCCTGAGGTGCTGGGCATGCGGGTGGGGAAGATCATTAAGCCTTTAGTCGAACACCTTCAAGGCATTGGCCTGCAGAGGCTGGCCGTTGCAAGAATGATCGAGAAGAAGCCGTATGTCCTTGGGTTTGGGTTGGAGGAAAGGGTCAAGCCTAACATTGAGGCGCTTCTGGAGTTTGGAGTCAGGAAGGAGGCGCTGGCATCCATTGTGATACAGTACCCTGATGTTCTTGGAGTTGAGCTGCGCGAGAAGCTTGTTGAGCAGCAGAGCTTGTTTGAGTCCAGCATTTTGGTCAGCGGTGATGATTTCGGAAGAGTCGTCGAGAGGATGCCACAAGCCATTAGCCTTGGGCGAGCTGCGGTTCTAAAGCATGTCAACTTCCTCACAGGATGTGGCTTCTTGCTGTCTCAGGTGAGCAAGATGGTCGTGGGGTGCCCCCAATTGCTCGCACTGAACATGGATATAATGAAGATGAACTTCGAGTACTTTAAGAATGAAATGGAGAGGGATTTGGAGGAGCTGGTTGAGTTCCCGGCGTTCTTTACATATGGCCTCGAATCCACTATAAGATATCGGCATGAGATTGTGGCTAAGAAGGGGTTCACATGCTCACTCGCATGGCTGCTCAACTGCTCTGATGCGAAATTTGATGAGCGTATGAAGTATGACACAATTGGAGTTGAAGAAATGGAGGATGATAATTCCTTTGACAAAGATGGGTTTGTGGAGCAAGTACAAGATGAGGATGATGAGGATATGGAAGAGGATAGCGATTATGATGAGACCGATGATGAGTTCATCGAATGATTCCCTTCCCAGTTCGTAGTATCTAGTATCAACTGTTAGCTGACAAACTTGCATTTATGTCTGTAGCTTGATTCTCTGTTGTATATGATGCAGTAGCGATCACTAGATTGTCATTTTTGCAGGATGTGCTTGATACACCAAATTGTAGCTTAGAGTTCCAAAATATTCAGATATTTCACACAGTGCTTGTTTAACAGGAAAATGATGCAGCATCCACGCTTATTACTAACACATTTTGCAGCTATCTCTCATGCGTATGCATAGATGTAGAAACCTGAGCAAACAGTGAACAAATTCCGATGTTACAAGCCCAGCTTTTGCAGACAAAACTGCATCAGATATGATCCTCCTCTTAATGCCACTTGTTTTTGGTGTTCCAATCTACAGTATATCCATTCATTTTGGTCACCTTGTCATTTTGATGTACTGGATTACGACTATGCGATGGGGAGATATGTTGTCACCAGGATTTGACTATGCTGCAAATATGTGGATTTAGAAAGTCCAAGGTTTATACTGTGTGTTACTAGGATTTACATAAGTTGTCACAAAAGTTGCGGACCCCCTTTCAGTATGCCTGGAGAGGAGAACACCACCGCTCCAGTCTCCAGATGCCGGCGCCGTTTGGTTTGGAATTTGGTGTGTGTTCCATCGCAAAACTGGATCCTCGGCCTGGAAACGCACGCAAATAATCTTGCTGGAAACACTTCAGTTTCAGTAACCAAAGGAGAAATTGCTGCCAGGTGCCAACCGAACAGAGCTGGCCCGTTCTACAGAACCTTATCAGAAATCACGACCAGAAAACGAACGGGGATCCCACCTTGCGCTACAGGCCTACTCGAAAGGAGAAAGGGAAATGGGCGGAGTCCAGCATCTGCTCAAGCTGAGGATGGCGTGCCCCCACGCCCACCCGGCCACGCGGCCCCTCTCCGCGCTCCCGTCCCTCCTCCTCGCCGCCACCGCCGTCGCGTCTTCCGCCCGCCCCGCCGCCTCACTCTCGTGCTCGTTGTCTCGGGCCTACTGCCCCGCCGCCGCCTCCCGCAGCGGGACGGCAGGCCGGCGGCTGCCGGGCGCGGTGGTGGCGATGTCGACGGCGGCGCCCACGCCGGGGCCCGTGCAGAAGTCGGAGGAGGAGTGGGAGGCCGTCCTCACGCCGGAGCAGTTCCGCATCCTCCGCCGCAAGGGCACCGAGTAAGAACAGCAGCAGTACATGACATGATTGATCTTTTCTCGGGCTTACTGTCTGTTTTCCTCCTGGAACCAATTATGTGATACTTTCAAATCGGTATATGTTCAACCATACTTGAACACCTCTAACTACTGGTGTCTTTAGAATCTGGATACGCCCTTTCGAATCTTCGCCATGAATATGTACCTAGTTAAGTAGTTATTGCATAGCATTGCAACACATACTGATGCTTGTTCACAAGATTAAGTCATGTAGGAGTACAATGTTTTCTTGTTTAAACATGACTGCCATGTTGGAATCTCTAATATGTAGACCCATTGGTATCTCTAGTACCTACCTAGACGGCTAGAACCTTTTTCCTGTCTTTGGTATGTATACTCCCTCTGTAAAGAAATATAAGAGCGTTTAGATCACTCTTATACTCCCTCCGTTCCTAAATATAAGTCTTTTTAGAGATTTCACTATGAACTACATATGGATGTATATAGAGATAGTTTAGAGTCTAGATTCACTCATTTTGCTCCGTATGTAGTCTCTTATTGAAATCCCTAAAAAGACTTATATTTAGGAACGGAGGGAGTACCTTCCTATTGTGCATGATTTTGTTAATCAGTTACTAAGGCGTTATACTCCAACATGACATTGGGAACAACCACAGAAACATCGGAGTGTAAAAGCGGTATAGTGAAATTAATTACAACGGTGTATTGTCTGTTGCCATCTCCTGAGGCTCGTCTTCTTCCAAAACCACAATGATATTCCAGGTAGTCGGTATGAGGACGATCTAGAAATTTCTTTTGCACAGTTGGAGAGCCACGTGCACAAATGATTGTATGAATCCAAAATAGAAAGTCAAAAAGTTTTCATGGGAAAAATATATCAGAAGGACGAAAATGCTAGTACCTAACAAGAAATGCTTGGTTAGTATGTTTGCTGCAAGATCTCCTCAGAAACTAGAAAATGGTTTATTCTACTAACATTCTAGTCTACAATAGCAGTAGCCAGATTTCGTCAGTATGTATTGTACTTTTCTTAGAGATATGTTTTATGTATTGTGAACATGATCACACATAGTAAGTTAAACGTTTACCTGCCCTTCAAGCACAAACAGGTTATTAGTTGAACTATCAGAATATCTACTAATTTGGAAATGAAGCTTGAGAAAGCTGGGTAGGTGCTTTATCACAAATCAATTGTTACTTCGCATTATTTATTTGTTTTGTAGATCACACGGTTGATTATTGTGGAACCTGCAAATCAACCCAATACATACATAACCTTAGATGTTTGATTATGGAATGGCATGTGAGCTCCTCTGTCTAGTTCTTTTTTGGAAACATAATCACTGGTCCATCTTACATATGGTAGTCTGTTAAATAACAAGCATAACTATGATACATTTTCATTTGATCATATTTGTTTCAGGTATCCTGGAACAGGTGAGTATGACAAATTCTTCAGCGAGGGTATTTACGGGTGCGCTGGCTGCGGAACTCCCTTGTACAAATCCTCTACGAAGTTCAACTCAGGGTGTGGTTGGCCAGCATTTTACGAAGGATTTCCTGGGGCCATAAAAAGGACGGTATGTATTCTCTCATCCATTTCCAGTTATTTTGCTAGGACAGATGTGGTTATTTCCCTTTCTCTTCTATTCATTCCATGCGCTGATGCTTACTGTGGTGACATCTCTTCGTCTTAACACTTTAGGCGGATCCTGATGGGAGGCGAGTTGAGATCACATGTGCTGCTTGTGGAGGACATCTGGGGCATGTGTTCAAAGGGGAGGGGTTCAATACGCCGACTGATGAGCGACACTGCGTGAACAGTATCTCACTCAAGTTCATTCCGGCCTCTGAAGAAGAGGCTAGTTGACTGAGAGCTGATGAGCGTCTATATGAGAAATGGAAACAAAACCTTTTGTGCAACCATCATAGTGACTACTGGATGTCAGAACTCAGTACTTTTGTCAATAATGCAAGCCCCAAGACCCATGCTCCCTGCTAATTTCGGCAGTGTATACTGTTATGTGTGTAAATTCTAGGTTTTGTTGTCCCTGTGGAAATTAAGAGTAGCCTGTACATTTAAAAATAAAGCCACCTGAAGAATGCAGCCTACATTGTTTCACTTGTGTTGTGCCCAACATAATATCGTACTGATTGCCCCCAATAAGCCAGTTCCTGTGCAGCAATAGTACATTGATTCCCGTTAATAGTATGTTAGGCAAAGATGTCGATACTGCCTATATTTATTAGAAATGACAAGTACTATTTGAAACATCAAATCTAGTTTAGTGATTGTTACAAATAAAAGCAATCTGGCCGTCTATGGCTTTTTAGTCAAAAGTACACTATAATTTGTGATGTTGCAAATCCTCTCCATCAACAAGCTGAGCACTTCAGGACATTGTGTTTTTGTCTTCACAAAGATGATATGAGTTGAGATGCCTTCAACATGCAGCCTGATGATATGAAAACAAATGTACAGTTTCAGTTTGATGGCAATTACAAAAGCAGCAGCATAATATTTGGAAACAAAGTGCACTACTAGGTTTCATAAGCTTTAATCATCAGTGTACATAATTTTGCAAAAAAATAAACATCAGTATACATAGTTATGTACAATGCTTATGTACCTGATACGAAGGTGCACGAAAAGTGTTTCATGTTTTCTGATTTTTGTTTCTGCTCGCCTCGCATGCTTTCAAGGCTTGAACATCTGCATTTGAGCGGAGGTGCCAAGAAGGCTGGTTAGCTCAAATATAGGGATTTAAGTGATGAAAACTTCAGTTTATGAATGTCAACTAGTGAAGAAGACAAAAACAATGTATGAATATAACCATCAAAGCAGGGCCATCTCTTTCTTTTCTTTTTTTGTTGTTGTTAAAGAAACACTACATTTATTCGTTTATTTGAGCACCACATAAGGTACCCGAAATCACAAAATCTATCCTTGGGGCTACCTCTTGAGCGAACATTACCTTATGACAACAAATCTTTTATCAAAGATAAAATCAAGTGCGGCTGCAAGCTACTATTGCTAGTACTATTCTAAACAATCTAAGACGTGACTGTGGATGCAAATGCAATGGTAGGAGATGGGTTCTAACGTTAAATCTTAATGCCTGATGCTGATAACATAGGAGAGAGCCTCACGAATGATCAACTTGTTTTATATAAATTCAATGTAGGATGCTGCACGTTATTGTCAAGCACACACACGTGATGAATTTTAGCACATGACAGAAGATATACCCAAGGTTTTTGAGTCGCCGATTAGTCGCCGACTAATCGCCGACTAATCGCCTAGTCGTCGCGCCGTGACTGGCTTGCGCGGGCGACTTGGCTCGCGGAGCGAGTCGCCCGACTCGTTGGCTCAACAGCGATTTTCTGCGACTAATCGCTGCGATTAGTCGATTAATTGACTTGCTGGCTCGACAGAGAGAGGGAAAGGGAGGGAGCTCGGGAGGAGAGGAAGCCATGGCGCTCGCGGCCGTGACCTAGCAACCTCCGCTGCAGCTCGCCGGCGACGCACCCCCTTCAGATCGACGGCGGCTGGACCTCCGCGGCGACGGCCGTGACCTCGAGCGAGGCTGCGGCGGCGCAGACTAAGGCAGGGGAGGAGGAGATGAAGCTGCAGGACTGAGCCGGAGGCGGGTGAGGCTGGGGAGGAGGCGGGGGAGGAGGCGCCGCCTCTCCTTGCCGGCGGCGCAGAGGAAGAGGTTCGAGGGGAGAGGCGCAGATGAAGGAGTGCGGGCTGGCAGCGCTAGGTTTAGCGAGTGGATGAGGGCTGGGAGTGGTTAGCTGGGCCGTGCTGGGCCTGTTCGGCCTGATAACTTTGCTTATCTGGCATTAATGGGCTATGCAAAGGAGGGAAACAGGTGCGGGAGTGCACTGTACTGCCATGGCGACTTGGGGCGATTAGTCCAGGCAAGTCACTGACTCAAGCCAGCAAGCCACTAGCCGCAGCCTTGGCGACTTGGCTTGACTCGGCGACTCAAAAACCTTGGATATACCGATCACACGCCCAGACCTTGGATGGTTCTGGTTCTGGGTACCATTTTAGCATTTCTTATGCTAGTACAGTCCATAACAACACTAATTGGGCAATGCAGGAGCAAATGAAAGCATCAGCATCTCTTCTATTCCATATTGCATTGCTTCTCTTCTAGATATAATTTTATAAAATGAGGAATTATAAGGATATCTGAATTTCACATCTGTGCTACATACAACAATCTTTACAGTTTTTGCTTCAAAGGTAGTTCAACCTGAATCTCGAACATGATACTTAAAACAGGTCCAGGTTTTGCCTAATTCCAAGCCATTGGACAACAAACTTAGCCCCAAAAGCAGGATGGGTAACAAGCCGCAAAGGAATTGGCATCTACGAGGAAGAAAAGACGAGGGAGAAATCTGCGCCGATGCTTACGTGCTTGGCAGGCCTTCCAGTTGCGGTCGGACTCGGCGAGGCAGTCCTGCAAACGAGCCAAGGGAATCAAAGGTTTGACGGAGCAAAGAGGAGATTCGCGTGCAGCAGCAGAGGTCAGGAAGGGGGAGGGGGGAGGGAGGGTCAGGGCGGTGCCTGGAGGGAGAGGTAGAGGGCGGCGCACTCGTTGAGCTGCTTCACGCTCTCGTCGTCCTCGTCCGCGTCCATCACGTGGAGGGGGGCCGGAGGCGCAGCAGGAGGAGGAGGTGGCGGCGGTGGCGCCGCCGCCGCCGCCGCCGCCGCTTCCCTGGCGTTGCTCGAGGAAGAACCCATTCGAACCAGGTTTCGGCAGTTGGTTTGGTGGCACCTTCAACCAGTCGTCGCGTGGAGTCGGTCGGTCGGCTTTGAGTCTCCCGAATCCCGGTCACGAGCACGGCAAATGCAACTCTGTTTGCCCGTTCAGCGTCGGAAAAAGTTCAAAACAAATCTTGAATTTATAGACGAATGCGCAATCCCTGAAATCAGCACACCAAACTCTTTAATCCCGGTCTATTTTAAACCTTGAGAGGACTTCGCCTGTATTTGCTGAATTAGGCCGGCCCAGTAGTGCAGTCGCTCACGCGCGCGCACTAATTTGTTTTTCCTTAGATTTTTCTTTTACATTTTCATTTATTTTTTCATTTTATCACATGTCTAATTTTACTCAGTATCCAGTGTACATTTTAACGCATACATTAAATATTTGATAAATTTTTGATATTTTCAAATACATTATGGACATTTTCAAATTAAATGTTTTCAAAAAAATTTGAATACATGGTAATATTTTTTCAAATACATGTTTTATATTTTCTTAAAGACAATAAATTTTTTATAAAACTACCCGAACACTCTTGTACATGGATCAACATGTCACATGTATTCTGTTAAGGTTAACCATGCCAGGTCCCAAGTTCGACTCCACGATAATTTTTTCTCTTTTGGAGTTATTACATCGCGCGTTAAGAAAAAGAAAGAAAGAGCTTTTACGGCTCGTAATAAGAAAAAAAAAAATTTACGAAATAATTTATGTAATTCCAAAAAAAACTGTGAAACAATTCTGAAAATCCAAAACGTTTTTCATAGCATGTAAAAAAGGTTGGAATTATGAACATTTTTTGCAAATGTGATTTTTTTGAAATAGCGAGTTTTTTTTAAAATATGAATAGAATATCGGAATTTCAAATATTAAAAAAACACAAAATGGATTGTATTCGTGCCAAAAAATATAAAACAAGGAACATTTTTTACCGTCTGAACAATTTTGGAAATGTGCGAACATTTTTTAATCTTCACGAATTCTTGTTGTGTTATAGTGGGCCGGCTCAAATTCTTGTCCGTGAGAGTAGCTGGTTTTCCCGGCCGGGATTTTAGGATTCCCGGTGTGCCAAACAGCTCTAAGGTCTAAAATAGACCATGATTACAAATTTAGAGTGCCAATTTCCGGGATTCAAAGTTCAGGGTTTGATTTAGCTTTCGTCGATAACTTCAAGGTTTATTTTGGACTTTTTCCTTCAGCGTCCGTTGCCCCAAACTCCGAAAGCGTAAACGTTGTTTGATTTGTGCAATGATGAAAGAGTACGCTTCCGTAGATTCCTCTATGCGCCCCTTTAAAAAAAGAAAATCTCTACTATAATAGTACTCCCTCCATTCCCTTATACAAGGCCACAAACTCAAATTACAGGTACCAAGGTAAAATTTAATGACTGCTTTGCAAGTCCACTTTTTTTTTTCGTAAACTGTGATCATTAATACGCCCACATGCATGCAAGGAAGGAATTTTAAAAAGTACTACAGTGTCATTATGATTACATGCATGCAAGTATTAAAACAGTTGGTAGTACGAGAAAACATCATTAATTTTTGCCTCGATTACAGTTAGTGGCCTTGTATAGATGAAAATTGTATTTTTCATAGTGGCCTTGTATAAGGGAATGGAGGGAGTAATAATAATTAAAAAGAAGTAAGGTTCTCATTTCACCTTTCTTCCCACCACTACTTCGTCCAACCTTTCATGTAGTATATGACAATCAATCACTTTAATTTACTTACTTTCTTAATCAATTCCACTTTAATTACTTACCAGACTTCTAATTAAAATATAAGGTAATTCACAGTCAGAATTTGATGAACATTTATTTAAACAATCACATTATTATTGACAAGTACTCTTTCCATCCCAAAATAAGTGACTCGAAAATGACTTAATTTTGTACTAAATGACTAAAAAATGACTCAACTTTGTACTAATTTTAGTACAAAATTGGTACAAAGTTGAGTTACTTTTGAGTCACGTTAGTACACAGTTGAGTCATTTTTGCGTCACTTATTTTGAGACGGAGGGAATAAATCACAAGCTAACATAATAGAATATTTATATCTCATTCAACGCACGGGCATTGGTCTAGTAGTAAACTAATATAAGAGCGTTTAGATCATTGCTTTAGTATTCTAAACGCTCTCATATTAATTTACGGAGGGAGTATTGATTATTATAACATAAACGTACACACGTACGCTGCACACATACTCACACGCACTCACAAATCGCCTACCAATAACCTAAAGATTCGATGAAAAAAAACTGATGATTCACGCAAAAACAATAACTGAAGACTTTATTCAATTTATAAATATAAATACAATGGTATTGGTATGATATCTCGCTTCCACATAAGCCTAATTACCGCCATATTGTCCCGACTTTTGAGTGTCGTGGCATAAAAATTGTAAAGAAATGATCTATTTGACCTATTGGAAATGGGCATAACTCTACCCTCTAAGATTTAAATCTTGCCTCTTCTTGACATAATTCGGCAAAACTCACACTTGTATTAGGAAAAATAAGAATTGAGAACCGAACGTGTGGCCTCTACCCTCATATGAGGTTAAGGGCATTTTTGGTTCATATATGAAGTGTTTCCAACCCTAGCCGCCGCCGCCTTGGCCACCCTCTTCTCGTGTCTGGCAGTCTTGTTGGCGGTAAGAGGAGTGGGAACACCTCTATTTCATTTGTCTTTCTCTTAGGTTATGTTTCCTGGTGGTGTCGACGAGGTGGTGGCAACGATGGTATGTTTGTATAAGGTCTTTCTGGTCTCTCCCTACCTCGACAATGCCCGATCCGACTCCAATGAAAGGTTTGTGAGAGTTTGTGTCTGTCATATCTGTTAGTTCTCCTAGGATCTTGGCAGTTGGTGTATCTACCAAGGAGAGTAATTGGTTGGCTATTGGTGCGACACCTTCAACATCTTCTTCTGTGTTGTTCTGCAACATGCATGGTCCGGTGTTTCCAACTCTATGGACCGATGGTGATGGGATTGCAAGCCTGTACTACGCAGGGTAATGCTCCAACAGATGTTTCTTCAGTTACTTCTAGATCTGGTTCCAAGTAGCGAGTGGCTATTGTAGTCTTTAAAGCCTGGTATGTCGAGGGTGTTTGCAGGCGTCTCCTTCCTTTACTGTTGGTTCAGTGATTAGTCTGATTATCAATCTCTGGGGAGCAGCAATCAATCGGAAGAAGAGGAAGAAGAAGACTAGTATGATTTTCATTGTAATTTTTTTGACAGATCGTTATGCATCATGCTTCTCTTTGGATAGCTACTTTTGCATTGCTTCTTTTTTATAAAGGGGTAGTTCTCATATAGGTTATTTTTATAAAAGTCCCTCTCTTTTTGAACTTCAGTTACAGTTACATCATCTAGGAGTTGTAAAGAGAGGAATGAGTTCAATAGGAGGCTCAACAATATTACAACATGAGCCCTTGGCCATGTACGCTAGATAACGGCCAACCTCATTTCATTCTCTAAAGCAAAGCACGAAATTAGTGCCAGGGAAGTCACAAGCTAGATGGTAATAATCATCAACAATCGTAGCTGCTCGTCCCATTGATCTTCCTCCATCATTCATGGAGTTTCTCAGAAGCTTGTTACAGGGGCTGCGTGCATCACTCTGATGCAGAGGCTGGGGGTAATCCTCTTTTTCTTCAAAAAAATAGAAGCTTGTTACAGCCGGCACCTGGGCCCCCCGTTCCTCAAGAGATCCTGATTGGAAGATGCATCCACATTTTATTTTACATGTCCCCTTGGGGATAGCTGTCGGGTGTGGTTGCTCCCGGCTGAACTGTAAATTCAAAAATAAATAAATGAAACAAAATTAAAAAAAATCTAAAATTTTAGGACAGCAAACATTATCAAACTCTTGGTGTTCTTGCAGAGTTTCAGCCACAAATAAAATTCGAGGAGCCCTCACAAAAAAATGGCTGCTCAAGAGTGCACAAAACTTTGAGCACTGATTTTTTTTGTGAGGGCTCCTAGAATGTTTTTGTGGTTGAAACTTTGCAAAAGCATCAAATGTTTGATCATGATTCATGTCCTGAAATTTCAGATTTGTTTGATTTTGTTTTGTAATTTTTTTTTCGAATTTACTGTTCATGGGAGTAGAAAATCCACCTTTGGTGCTTCAGAAGCAACAAGGTTCGCTGTTAATGCTACTTCTCATGTAGGTTAATTATGAAACATAATAGGATTTCTATGAAAAAAATGGGTGACATATGAAAGTGTGCTATATATAAATTGATGGCACTTCATTTGCAACAAACGTTGTGCCAGCAGCAAAACTAAAGCTTGCACAGTACTACTTTCCCCTTGAACAACACTTTTTCTTCGATAATGCCTCCAACAGCACTTAATTTAATCAAGAAACCCCGACAGAAGAAATCCAGGAGTATGTCATGGTCTATTGACGCGTAGATGCAAGTACATGGCCAATAATCCATAGCTAAAAAAAGAACAATCAAGGACACACTAGTCAAAAGGCATGCATACACAATGTTTTTCCTAGGACAAGAAAATAGTCCATTGCTCATTTGCACTAAAGCTCTTCATGTTCAGTTAACTTGATCAGCCAACAGCACCACTCAAGCTTATCTTACCTCCCCGAATAATGTGGTCAACTCAACCTTATCCCCGAAGAAAGATTATTAAACAAGAGGGGCAGCATAGCCTTAGTTAATTAGATTAGTTAATCAAGAGTATCTTGTGGAGGTCTTAGATGCCCTTGTTTTTGCAGGTTGTTTAGGTGACTCTACTCCATGGTCGTCAGACGAAGCGAGCTGCTTCTGCTTGGAGACTAACGGCAGAGCTGTGATGCTGCATCTTTTCCTACTAACTTAAGTTCCGTCCGGGATCCGCCCAGTCTCAAGTCGGCCATGCGATATTTTTCTTCCACCATTGTTCGTTGCTGTTGTGCTGGCAAGATACAGAGCAGTACGTGGTACTCTATACTGCCATGGCCACTGAAGCTGCAACAACTTCGTACACTTGGTCAAAAGCGTACCTCTCCCCCCGCTTAATGCCCGGACCTGCCTGCTTCTCTGACCAGATAGAGGGTTCAGACAGGATGGTCTGCAGAACAAGTGTACATGCTTCCATGTGACAGTGCTACGGACAGTGTGGTTCAGCTCTAGCAAGTGCAGCCAGTAGAACAGTTATTTGTTTTTCACTTTATTTGCAGGCTGGTGGAGGATTGGAGGTTTGATAAATTTTACTTGTATCTTGATCAGAACACAACAAGAACCCACTCTAAGACCACCCACCCCAAGATGCAATGACCAGTTGTTTTGTCCGGCAAAAAGGGAGGACATAAACCACACAAGGTCAATGACCTACTAACATAAGCACAAAGTTGCATGCTCCATGCACAATATTCTAACACTGCCTTCCATGATCTCACATAGGTGTGCAAAAGAGTAGGAGTTTGAAGTACAGCATGATTGCTTGCACACGTAAGAATTGACATGACAGAAAGCAGCATATTTCTTTTGTATTGTTCATGAGGCTGGGTCAAAATGGCTGACACCATCCACAAGGATGCGGCTGCATTGTCAGTTACAACTGCCCATGGACTTTTGGCAGGTCAGCCTAGTAGTATGTACCTGCTTTCCACCATGGTCCAGCCAGCCCAAGTTAGGGTTCTTGACTTGAGACGAGGGTGGTACAGAAATAACTGCATGGGAGGACTTGGACTGGTCTAGAGTCACGGGCTTGTTATCTCTATACGCGGCAGAGAGGTTGTAGAGTACACTTGTCCTTCCCAACTCCCAAGTACTCCCATAGTCTATGCGAGTACTTGGTAGGTACATTATTGGTGACGCTATGCACTTCTCTCTCCCATGGTAACAATTGAGTGGCACTTGATCTGTAGTTTCATGTAGGTGCAAGAGTGTTTTGTTCAAAGATAACACACTAATTTTATGAGGTCACAATATATTGAAAATCTTAGCTGATATAAATGTTTGGAATTTTGGCTTGTCTATAACACGGGCCAAATTGAGAAAGAGAGTGAGAACTAGGCTCCATTGGGGACTGCCATGCGCTCTCTTCTTTACATATTAGTAGGTTTGACCGCATATTTTCTACATGTTACAACAGTAAATTTACTGGCATTAGTAAAGATTGCCTAAGATGAGATTTTACGACATAAGCTAACCCTTGCACTTTTTTCGACAAGGAGGAAAACCCTTGGCATGGCAATTGATGCACAAATCTATATAATATTTATCATTGAAACCAATGCCAACAAACCATTTAAAACATAGAAAAGAAAACCCAATGCCATTGCCAATCAACATAGGACATGTCTCGTGGCAACATCTCCAAAATCCTACCATAAATTCTATGACGCGAACCAATTCAACATTCGGGAAGATAACTAAGGGTGTAACACCTAAGACAATGCATCAATGCCTCGAAAAAGGAATCGCCACTCGCACGTCAGACCAATGGCTATCACCCCGAAGCGGATCTTCAAAGCAACACCTTCATTAAGTTAATGATGCACATACGTCGATGTTGCTTGGACAAGCTAGAAGGCTAGATCATGAGTATTCACTCGGAGATAATACAACGATTATGTCAACCACCATAGTTACCATTAGGAAATTACACAAACCACCAACTATTGGGGTTGCTTTTGCACAGAACACCCATTCTTTGGGTTTATTATGCAAAACGCCAACTATTGGTGTAATCTATTGCGGCTATCTTTAATCCATTATTTGACTCCATTGCCATTATTCCTGCCCCGCTTACAAGTGCTCGCACATAAATAGTTCGACAATAAAGAAACCATTGGAAGGAAGACGCCATTGCATCACTTCTGATCATTGATGCACTATTGTCGCGTTGATGAAAGCTATGCCCACACCACTACTGGAATCAGCTACTTTGCCATCTGTCAGCTCTTTGTCGTCTGGTAGCAGACGGCAAAGAAGCTCTTTGCCATCAGCTACCGAAAGCAGACGACAAAACAGGCCTTTGCCATCTGCCGGCTCTTTGCCGTGTAGTGACGTCTAGCTGACATCATAAGGTGGACGGCAAAGGCAGGACAAATTTTGCCGTCAGCCGCGGACGGCAAAGGCCTGCCGTTAGCCACCTAACGGACTAACAACGCAATTTTGCCGTCAGCTTTCTTTGCCGTCTGCTGCTGATGGCAAAGGCCCCTTTGCCGTCAGCCGCGTTAAGCAGACGGCAAAGTAGCTGTTTGCCGGACCTTACTTTGCCGGAGCCTTTTGCCGTCCGCGGCAGACGGCAAAGACTTTTGCCATCCGCCGTTCATGCCTTTGCCGTCCGCCGTGGCAGACGGCAAATTACCTGTTTCCTGTAGTGCACCGCCCATATGCCATCCTACAATGTCCTCAATCCAGCCCTCGGTCGAACCAGATTTGGCCTTACTAGCATACACCGGCAGCGGTGATGTGGAGGAGTGCCGTGTCTCGCATGACCTCCCCCACAATCGAGCCAACACCCAGTGCATTGCGCCAGGTTCGGTAGGCCTGGTTGCCGTCGTCCTTCTACGTTTGACCAAGTTTATAAGGAAAAGTATGAACATCTACGATATGAAGTAAACACAATATGAAAGCACATTTCATGATGATCTAATGATACTGATTTTGTATTGTGGTTGTTTATTATTTCCTCTATAAACTCTGTCAAACCGTAAAAACTTAACTTTTGAAAATAAATACACCTTATATTTTTTGAAACGGAGGAAGTACCTTTCATTAGCCGAGGGTTGCATCAAGGATTGATCCAAATTGATTGATTAGCTCATTGCAGTCATGCATATCCCCTTGCCATGTGGGATTCTAAAGGATGCTTGAAGACAAGCAGGAAACGAGGAAACTGCATTACATTCTTATCCCTGGGCGTGTTTCGTTGATGCGGTAAAGTGGTCACTCTCTAGACCCTACATCCTACTAGTAAATCTAATTACTACTATCACAGTAGCTGGTTTTCAACGTACAGGTGGTGTTACACTCCTCGTCTGCTCAATGACTCGATGCCTTGATTCCAGTACCTCTTAGCAGTTAACAGAAATCATAGCACACACTTTCTGCATGAGCAGCACAGGTGGCCGGCCAAGGTAACAATAAAAGGGCTTCCAAAGTACAGTACAGTACACGAGAAACGCCGGCAGGTGTCATGTCATCAGCAGCGCATATCACCAAGTCAAACCATATCCGTATATTCTATGAGCCCCTCTCATCTGCTCCTATAAATCCCTCCTCCCGCGCATAACACACATCACCCAAACCAACTCAACCCAATCGACTCACAACGCAAGGCAAACACAACACAACACAACACAGGCTCTCTCTCTCTCTCACACACACACACACAGCTTCAATGGGGAGGGCGCCGTGCTGCGACAAGGCGACGGTGAAGAGGGGGCCATGGTCGCCGGAGGAGGATGCGATGCTCAAGGCCTACATCGAGGAGCGTGGCACCGGCAACAACTGGATTGCACTGCCACACAAGATTGGTAATTATCTCCATAGCTATATGTTCACCATCCAAGCATCTTTAGCTTTTCTCATATTGGAATTTTCATGCATTTTTCATCAATCGTTTGTGGTTAACTAAGTAAGTTTGTATATCTGCGTGGGAACTTAACAGGGCTGAAGAGGTGCGGCAAGAGCTGCAGGCTGAGGTGGCTCAACTACCTGAGGCCAAACATAAAGCACGGGGACTTCACCCCAGAGGAGGACAGCACCATCTGCAAGCTCTACATTAGCATCGGAAGCAGGTATACATACAGACAGCAAACTAACCCACTAATGTAGTATCCACAAACCACAACACAAATGTTTGTGCTAATCCGGTGTGCCATGATTAACCAACCAGGTGGTCAATCATCGCCGCGCAGCTGCCGGGAAGGACCGACAACGACGTCAAGAACTACTGGAACACCAAGCTCAAGAAGCGGCTCCTCGGCGGCCGCCGCAAGGACCGCGGTGCGGGCACGCAGCAGCACCGCCAGAGCGAGCTGAACGGCGCCAACAACGACGGCGAGCAGCAGCCGCTGAGCGCGTCGGCGATGGAGAGGATCCAGCTCTGCATGCAGCTGCAGGAAATGCAGAACCCCCTCAGCATCGGCAACCACAACAACCCTTTGCACCTGTGGCAGCCTAGCAGCCATCGTCAGGTGGCCGCCACTCACAGTAACAACAGCAACAGCAACAGCAGCCGAAGCAGCAGCTTCGATGTAACAGTAGCTGCTGAGCAGGGACAGTCCAGCTCTCTGAACGATCAGAACCTGGGCGGACAGCTGCAGCTGGAGACGGCAGCCACCGTGGACGGCCTGGCCTCGCCGTCGAGCGCGGGCAACTCCAACATCGTCACCATCGAAGCCGAGCTTGAGGAGCTTCTCTACAGCGCGACGACGACGGCGAGCGACAGCGTCGTCACGCAGCAAGGGGGTGTGGACTGGTGGAGCTATGATCAGGGCAAGTCCCCTGTGAACTGCTGGGACTTCACCCCTGAAACCAGCTCGGTTCTCCAGGACTACACGTCCGTGGTGTATGACATGTGAACAAAGTGCGAAGAGGACCAAGTTATTTAGGAGTGGTAATAGGGATTTGTCTAGGCTTGGATCTTGTAAGAGTCCAAAGAAACTGTAACGAACTTCTTGTAAGAAATGTGTAGTAGTAAGCTGCTGTAAGGCATAAATAAATAATAAACAAAGGTATGTAAGAAGAGGTTCCAACAAACAAATGTAACTTGGCACCATGTTGTCCAAAGAACAGATAAGAGGAACATAAGTCATTTGCAAGGCTTGATAGAATCAGGGGCTTAGCAACCCCCCTTCCCCTGCTCTTGAGCTCGCCCCACGCCTTGTGTTCGTGGCCTGACGATCTCGAACCTTGTACTTGCTCTCCTATTATCGATGCAATGATGCGCGCCGTGCGTATTCGCAATAATAATAATAATTTAGAATCAGGAAACTCTGACATCGACTCGGGACTGAAAACAATGCTCCTTTCGACGATACTCTGCTGAACCACGGTCATTGCCATCCATCGTCAGTGGGATATGTGGATCTTCATACTGTCCCATGAATGGGAAATCAAGGTGAACTGTATTCTTGAAACAGACACAACCCCTAGCCTCTGCATCGATTGATGCACACAGAAGTGGAGCATCATTCATCAACTCATGCTACAGAAGAAAGCATGCAAATAAGAACCTAGATCCAAACCGGCCGACAGAACGAATTGACAACATCTGATCAACAGCTAATACTATAAAAAAATGGAATGCCATCACATGGTTCACTGTCCAACATGAACAGATATGCAGCACAGCCGATGCTGGTCAGATCACCGTTCACTTAAATGCAGTTTTTAGCTCATACCACAATAAAAGTTGCAAAATTCCTTGCCTGAAGAACTGTCTTATTCTAAGCATGCTTACATTGTTTCGGTGTTTCCCAATTATAAGAGCAGAAAGAGTCAGAACACAAATATTTACCTGAGTTGGATGTCGCTCTGGCTCATCACCTGCATTAACAATCGGGATTTCTACAATAACAGCCGATCTCTTGGCAGCTCCACTTGTTTTTTGAGGAAATACAGCACAACACTGACGCTTATATAACATTCAACGATTCTTATGTCATCTGCATTGGTTACACATGGTTTTACATAATATTTGTTTGAAAAACAAGTATGATTTTGAATAATGTTAGTAGAAGTAAGAATTCAAATGTTTTTTCTCTAGGTATAATTTGGGAATGTTATTAAACATATGGACAATAGTTTATTGGTTTCGGATTAATCGACATTGTGGTTCCTGCATCAAACCAGCAGGAACTGCACATTCTTCGTCCGGGGAAAATATATTGAAGATGATGAAAATAAAACTATGTCTTCAAGGTGGTACCGTCTTTTAACATGGGAACTGAAGGCATGCAACGAGATGAACACAGTAGCCAATCATACATGTAGGTTGTGTTGCCGCTTAAATTTTGGTCAAGGAATATGACCTATTACGACCTATGCACAAAAAGGTAACCTGTTTACTTCTTTTTGCATGGGCGGCTTTTGCCTGATTTCTTGCAACTATAATTCAAATGGTTCAGGCAGCTTTTGGCTACCATAGTTGCCCCCAAAAAAAACCATGCCACTTGAACCCTAAATGCACCTTGAAGTAGCTGGACCTGGAACATTTGAGACAGTAGGTACAATTTTTAGAATAAACACACACCTATTTAGAATATCTACCATTGCTGCATGGTTCCTAGTTAATAATGAATGTTGGCCCTCAGTTACATCTATTTAACAATCTGATGTCAAAATCACATTTCTCCATACTTCGTGGGTATACACAAAACTTTAAAGGGCTATACAGACGCTATATCTTGAAATTTGATCAACCTGTGCCCAAGAAAGAAACCAGCAAAAATTGCAGGCAGAATGCTCCTCAATCAGGATAATCTTCACTCGGACTTTTGCAGCCATCCAAGCTGCATAGAGAAAATCTGTTAGACATATACATGAAAGCTTGGGATAATATTTTTTTTTCATCCGCAGCAATGCACTGGTTATTTAGCTAGTACTGTATATACAAGAGCAAACTCCTGAAGGAGAATACAACATTAAACATGTACCTTCCATGCATACATCACGAAAAAGGCGACCGTATCTGCTGACCAGACAACCGCAAACGATTTCACGAAGAATGGGATGATAACGTTGATCAAAGGGACCAGGATAAACAAATAGTTGAGAGCCTCTTTCTCCTTGTTTGAGCAGTCACGGGCTCGCAGAGAAGGTATAGCTACAGAAGTAGAATACGATCAGTTAATATACTGCAGAAAAGGTTTTTTTTGCATCAGCACTGAATCAAATAACATATTCTCAATAATTTAGACATATCGTTTCAAGTTGTTGCAACATCAGCTTGAGGCTGCTTCTCTATCTTCATTCTGCTGGTTGATAATCATTTATAAATTTGTAGTGAACTAGATATACAAGATACATCCTTTGCACACAAAAAGACATACGAGATACATCATGTTCCTATTTGCAAAGCCTGCCAAGAACAGATCCTAGGCCTAAGACATACTAGTTCTTACAGGACTTTGCTGCTAACGGTAGCAACAAAATTCCTAGCAATTGAACAGCAGTAAGCACCACATATTCACTTCATCAAGAGATAAGCACCAAAAATCATCCTCAACAAAGAACTAATCTGCTGGAAAACACATGTCTTACTTACTGAACATCCAGATGGACCACATCCCCATGAGCCTCCAAATGTCCGGCTCGCTGGAGGGGAAGACGAGGTTGAAGGAAAGGGCGCCGCCGGCAAGCATGGAGGCGTACGCCTGGACCTCAAAGATGGTGTACAGGGTGGATCCGGGCACGGCCGGGTTCTTGCTTTTGGTGGACGCCCTCGGCGCAAACGTCGCCGCGGTCTTCTGAACTGCCTGGTCGGGGAGGAGGCTAACCGTATCAGATAAAGCTTGATAATTTCTTTCTGCAGAACTGCAAATGGGTTCAGGGCTTAAGCAATTCCAACCTTCTTGAGCTCCTTCTCGATCTTGGGATTGACGACGGGCTGCTGCTTCACCGCCGACGGTTCGGCCGAGGTACCGCGCTGCCCGCCGGTGCCGACACCTGCCTCCCCTTCCGTTACTGCGCCAGCGACGGCACCGTCAGAGCCATCCGAGCCTGCACGCGCTAAACTGGGCCACCGCCTCCTGCTCCGGCACGCGCTTGTACAGAGGGAGGCCGCCGGCAACCGCATCGCGGCTGCCACCGACGGGAACGCGCAGCCGCCGCTGAGCGGATTGTTTAGCAGGGGATTCATCGTTGTTGAGGTTCTTTTTTCGGGGGGAGGAGCGCCGGGGGAAGGGATGGGGAACGGAAGGTCCTCCCGCCTTCACCTTCTGGCCGTGGTCGCCCCACGAACACCCTGGTATTTCCACCCGTTGGCTTGATGCTTTTCACAACGGTTTTTAGGCCAAAAATTTGCAATTGTTTTTGAATTTCAATAAAACAAAGTACTCCCTTCGATTTAAAATTAATTGACGCTAGAGCTGCGTCATTTAATTTCGATAGGAAGAAGTAAGTAAATACCGCAAAAACACATTAGTTTTGATAGTTATATCACGATGCTATCTCGCAGACAGACTGCAGAGGTAGAGGCACGGTCAGTTTCGGTCTGATACTTTTGTCATTTATAAAGTCGAATGTCGTGCCAAACTTTAATTCTTTAGGCAATATCCTTTTCAGCAACTTTAAAAAAAATTGTGTCTACATCTTTCAAAATTTGTGCCCCAACTATTAGAATTTCATACTTTCTTCATTTCCTCGTATGAATTTCAAGTTTTTTTGGACTTTAGGAAAAAAATGGAAGTTACATTTTTAAATGTATTCACGAAAAGTCAAACTTTTAGAATACTCAACTTTATAGAACTCCCGATAAAGTGAATATCGCAAAACCACATTAGTTGTGATAGTCTCGCGGACAGCCGCGCGACACGGGATGCGGAGTCAATTCAGACCGCGTATTTTTGTCGTTTATAAATTTCAATGTCGTGTCAAACTTCAAGTTTTGGGGCAGTATGCTTCCCAGCAACATTCAAAATATGTGTCTACATCTTTCAAAAATATGTGCCACAAAATTTAGAATTTCATACTTTCTTAGTTTTCTTATATGAATTTCGGGAATTTATTACTTTAAAAAAATGAATGTTCAGTCTTTTCTGAAAAAATGTACTCTAAAAAATCCGAACTTTTAGAATACTCAACTTTCAAGAACTTTCAGATATTTAAAATTCTCAAAAAATTGAACTTCCAAAATTTTGAAACTTACTCGCGCTCACTGTTTGAATGCGTAATGTGATTAGCCAATAAAGACAGGGCATCAAATGATGTGTCGGATTGGCTAGGGATTCCCGATCTTCACGGATTTGAGGTGGAGGGAAGGAATAACACCGGAAATACAAAGTACGGAAAGATAGCTAGTGAAGCCTTTGTGGCAACATACAAAATTTGCAACAAGTGTCTCGGATATACAGTTTTTGATCCGGATCCCATAACAACAACACTTGATCACTCAAATGGCCTAGTGTGACCCCAAATCCAAGAAGAAAGAGAAGAGGGACACGTTAGCAGTTCCTTTCCACTTAGCCCATTTTCATTCTCGTAAACAAGTTTTAGAGGGTGTGGACAAATTCAGAGTTTCTGAGCGCCTCAAGCCAGAGGCACGCATGCATGCCTTTGGTTCCTTGGATACCTTTTGCCTTGGATTTTAGCTACGTGTTTGCCTTTTTGACTTGCAGCTCTTTCTTTCTACATGCCTTCATTCCGAAGCACACGTACTGTCCATGCTTTAGTTAGTAGCCAATTCTCGGGGACGTCGAAAGGGACCTTGTTTAGGAATAGATTCACTTTTCACTTGTACCGCCTTAGCTCGTGCCCTTGTCATTGTTCCTGTTGGTGCTTCCTCCCTTTGGTATGGTGATGTTCGAGGAACCGACATATCACTAAAGTTCATCCTAGCTAGAACTATAGGGCACCAAAGGTCCTCTAATTCAATATGTGGTGTTGTGCAGGTCTGATGAGGCTCTTGATGTCCTTATCGACTGGTCCGATGCCGGCGGTGGCAATCACACATAAGCATGGAGTCACGTGAATGGGATCACGAAGTGAAGTCAAAGGGAACGATGAGCAGATGATGTGCATGGAAGGAATTTCACTAGAGCTCATCATGTGTCAGTTTGATTGTAGTGACGAGACACTGGAGGCAAAGAAAGATGGCCATAATTCTGGTTCTACGGCGTCGAGAGCAAGGCAGTGCCCTTGGTTTACTTATGTCGATGGCGACTGTCAGCCTGACTTTGGTGTCTTCGTGTGCGCCAACGAAGTTATCCTTAATAGAACCCTACAGTAGGCAGAGGTATTCCTAGAAACCCAACCGACATAACCTGGCTCTTGCCGACACTCTCACCTTCCACAACATGTCGAGGTATGCATCGTATGTACTTACCTCTAATTCTTAACAACTTAATGCTATTTTGGGACTATTTGTTGGAATTATAATGATATTTAGACCAAAGCATACTATCTATAGTGTAATTTTCACAATTTTTCTCTCGGTATTTTGAAATTATGTTGCCGTATGTTGTATATGTAAGCAGTGACACCTGGTGTTGAGATCCTTGGTCAGCACCGGATCTATCCCTTTTCCTACTTAAAAGGTGTGACATGCCCATTTATAATCATGCACTAATCATACATGTGTCATGCATGATCACAAACGGTGACCCACGTCAATAACACAACACAACTCTACGACACAAATGATAAACATAAAGCTTTAAATTACAAGCCAGGGTCTCGAGGACCCAAAATACAATAGTCATCAAAGCAAATATTATCCGAATACAGACATAGTTAGACAAGTTTGCCTTAAGAGGCCGAGCAAAACAACGACACTAAATTGAAAGGAGAGGCCTCCTGCCTGAGACCTCCAGACTACTCCTGGTCATCGATCTCCACGTAGTAGGCAATTAACCTGCACCTGTAGTGCTACCAACTATTGCAGCAACCAAGTTGAATTAAAAGAGTAGCAAAACAACGGTGAGTACTTGACCAAAGTACTCCCAAGACTTTAATCAGAACTATACTAGATATGCACCGGTATTAAAGGAATGGGGCTGTATACTACATAATGCTGGAATAAGGGGGAGAAGCTCATCCTATCAAGACTACATGTTCTTGCAGCCATCATCTTGCAGAAGTAGAAGAGAGGAGCATTATATGGTATCATCATGTCACAATGTATAGCAATAATAAACATACCCGGAGATCCTCTCCTCATCTCCCTGAGAGAAAGCGATCATCGGGTATCTCTGTCTGTTACATGTGTGTGTTTTATCAAGTACCCAGTTTTAGTTGTAAGAGGTCGGGATACAACTCCAAGGGGTCCTGTTACCTGATAACCCACAAGTGTAGGGGATCGCAACCGTTTTTTAGGGTAAAGTATTCAACCCAAATTTGTTGATTCGACACAAGGGGAGCCAAAGAATATTCTTAAGTATTAGCAGCTGAGTTGTCAATTCAACCACACCTGGAAATTAGTATATGCAGCAAGATAGTTTAGTAGCAAAGTAATATGATAGTGGCGGTAGCAGCAATAAAAGTAACGGTAGTGTTTTTGTAGTTTTTGTAATAGTAGCAGCAGAAAAGTAAATAAGCAATAAGCAATATGTGAAAAGCTCATAGGCATTGGATCGGTGATGGGAAATTATGTCGGATGCCATTCGTCATGTAGAAATTATAACCTAGGGTGACACAGAACTAGATCCAGTTCATCAATGTAATGTAGGCATGTATTCCGAATATAGTCATACGTGCTTATGGAAAAGAATTTGCATGACATCTTTTGTCCTATCCTCCTGTGGCAGCGGGGTCCTATTGGAAACTAAGGGATATTAAGGCCTCCTTTTAATATAGTACCGGACCAAAGCATTAACACATAGTAAATACATGAACTCCTCAAACTATGGTCATCATCGGGAGTGGTCCCGATTATTGTGACTTCGGGGTTGCCGGATCATAACACATAGTAGGTGACTATAGACTTGCAAGATAGGATCAAGAACACACATATATTCATGAAAACATAATAGATTCAGATCTGAAATCATGGCACTCGGGCCCTAGTGACAAGCATTAAGCATAGCACTCGGGCCCTAGTTAGAACATAGTGGATACTAGGGATCAAACCCTAACAAAACTAACTCGATTACATGATAAATCCCATCCAACCCATCACCGTCCAGCAAGCCTATGATGGAATTACTCACGCACGGCGGTGAGCATCATGGAATTGGTGATGGAGGAAGGTTGATGATGACGATGGCGATGATCTCCACTCTCCGGAGCCCCGAACGGACTCCAGATCAGCCCTCCCGAGAGAGATCAGGGCTTGGCGGCGGCTCCGTCTCGTGAAATGCGATAATTCTTTCTCCTTGATTTTTTTTCTCCCCGAAAGTGAATATATAGGATCTGGGGATACGTCGGTGGAGCACCAGGGGGCCCACAAGGCAGGGCGGCGCGCCCTAGGGGGGGCACCCCCACCTCGTGGACAGGGTGTAGGCCCACTGGTCTGGATCTTCTTGCAGGTATTTTTTATATTTTCTGAAATAATTCTTCGTGGATTTTCAGGCGATTCCGAGAACTTTTTATTTCTACACAAAAACAACACCATGGCAGTTCTGTTGAAAACAGCGTCAGTCCGGGTTAGTTCCATTCAAATCATGCAAGTTAGAGTCCAAAACAAGGGCAAAAGGGTTTGGAAAAGTAGATACGTTGGAGACGTATCAACTCCCCCAAGCTTAAACCTTTGCTTGTCCTCAAGCAATTCAGTTGATAAACTGAAAGTGATAAAGAAAAACTTTAACAAACTCTGTTTGCTCTTGTTGTTGTAAATATGTAAGCTAGCATTCAGGTTTTCAACAAGATCATGAACTAACCATATTCACAATAACTTTCAGGTCTCAAGACTACTCACATCAATGGCATAATCAACTAGCGAGTAATAATAATAAACCTCGGATGACAACACTTTCTCAAAACAATCATGATATGATATAACAAGATGGTATGTCGCTAGCCCTTTCTGAGACCGCAAAACATAAATGCAGAGCACCTTTAAAGATCAAAGACTGACTAGACATTGTAATTCATGGTAAAAAAGATCCAGCCATGATCATACTCAATGCAAATTAATAGTAATACATGCAAATGACAGAGGTGCTCTCCTACTGGTGCTCTTTGATAAGAGGATGGTGACTCTGCATAAAAGTAAATAGATAGGCCCTTCGCAGAGGGAAGAAGGGATTTGTAGAGGTGCGAGAGCTCGATTTTTAAATAGAGATGAATAACATTTTGAGCGGTATACTTTCATTGTCAACATATCAACCAAGAATCTCGATATCTCCCATGCTACGCACATTATAAGCGGTTCCCAAACAGAATGGTAAAGTTGATACTCCCCCAACCACCAACAAGCACACTCCACGGCTAGCCCGAAACAACGGGTACCGTCAAAACTAGCAACAGCCCTGGGGGAGTTTTGTTTAATTATTTATGATTTTGAGCATGGGACTGGGCATCCCGGTTACCAGCCATTTTCTCATGAATGATGAGCGGAGTCCACTCATCATGAGAATAATCCACCTAGCATGGAAGATATAGACAGTCCTAGTTGATACATGAGCTGTTCGAGCATACAAAACAGAATTTCATTTGAAGGTTTAGAGTTTGGCACATACAAATTTACTTGGAACGGCAGGTAAATACCGCATATAGGAAGGTATGGTGGACTCATATGGAACAACTTTGAGGTTTATGGAAGTGGATGCACAAGCAGTATTCCCGCTTAGTACAGGTGAAGGCTAGAAAGAGACTGGGAGGCGACCAACTAGAGAGCAACAACGGTCATGAATATGCATTAAAATTAATCAACAATGAATGCAAGCATGAGTAGGATATAAATCACCATGAACGTAAATATCGTGGAGGCTATGTTGATTTGTTTCAACTACATGCGTGAACATGTGCCAAGTCAGATCACTTAAATCATTCAAAGGAGGATACCACCCCATCATACTACGTCACAACCATTTTAATATCATGTTGGCACACAAGATAGACCATTATAAACTCTCAGCTAATTAAGCATGGCATAAGCGGCTATGATCTCTAATTGTCATTGCAAGCATGCTTCATTCATAACAAGCTGAATCAGGAACGATGAACCATCATATTTACAAAAACAAGAGAGGTCGAGTTCATACCAGCTTTTCTCATCTCAATTAGTTCATCATATATCATCCTTATTGCCTTTCACTCGCACGACCGAACAGTGTGGATAATAATAATAGTGCACGTGCAATGGACTAAGCTGGAATTAATACAAGAGAGAAGACGAGGTAATATGGTTCAAGGTTAAATCAACAATAAAGCATATGAGAGCCACTAAGCATTTTAATCATGGTCTTCTACTCTTGTCCCCCAAAGAAAAGAAAAGAAACTATTTACACAGGAAAACTCCCAACAAGCAAAAGAAGAACATGAATTCTTTTTGGGTTTTCATTTTTAACTACTACTACAAGCAAGGAAATTAAACTAGCTAGAAGCTACAACTAATATTTTTTTTGTTTTTCTTAAGGTTTTTCTAGCACATGAGAAAAAGACTAAGAAAAAGAAATTGAAACTAAACATGGATGGTACAATGAAAGAGTGTGAGCACCGATAACTAGAATAAGTGTGAACATGAATGTAAAGTCGGTGAGAAACACGTACTCCCCCAAGCTTAGGCTTTTGGCCTAAGTTGGTCTATGGCCAGTATTGGCCCGACGGATATCCAAAGTCGTAGTTGGGGTTGTACTGAGATGCAGCAGCTACTGCATGCTGAGCTGCAGCTCGAAGGTGGGCTACTTTTGTCATATTATAGTACGCATTTGCCTCCTCCATAGTTATAGTGTATCTTCCTTTTGCCTGAAAGTCAAACAAAGTAGGGGCAGGAAGAACAATAGGGATGGCCTGCTGCCTGTTAAAGATTACTCGATATTTGAGGGATTGACCATCCCTCTCTATAAACCGGTGACTAGTCATAGCATGGCAATCTAAATGAGCAGGAGGTAAAGGTTCATCATTCACGTGCACAGGCACACCAAGAAAGCGGGCTATGCGAGTGGCATAAATCCCACCAAATAAATCTCCAATTATACCATTATGGTGTAGCCTACGTGCAACAATGGATCCCAAGTTATATTGTCTATCACCTAGTACAACACTCCTAAGAACACTGAGATCTGGGACACACATATGACAGGCCTCATCTTTACCATTTATGCATCTACCAATAAGGAGAGCAAAGTAATGAATAGCAGGAAAATGGATGCTCCCTATGGTAGCCTGTGTGATTTCCCTAGATTCCCCTACTGTGATACTAGCAAGGAACTCCCTAAATTCAGATTTACGAGGACCACCCATACTGCCCCACTGTGGGAGCTTACAAGCATCATTAAAATCCTCTAAGTCCATGGTATAAGATTTATCATATAGGTCAAACAGGACAGTGTGAGAATTATGTGAATATGAAAATTTAAACCTTCTCACAAAGCTATCAGTTAAGCCACGGTATTGAGGGCACTTATCTTGTATGAAGCCCTCGAGGTCAACGTTACGCACATATGCGTAAAATTCTTCCTTGATGCCAACCTGATCCATAAAGTCATCTGACGGCCATTCACAAGGCCGCACGTCAGCATCCCTCGGTAGTTCATCGTCCGGCTCACGGAACGCGAGCCTCGGTTCTTGCTTCCTTGAAGAACCGCCTTAGAAGTTTTTCCTATGCATTTTTCTGAAATTTCTGAAATTTTTAGTAACTCAAAATAAAAGTTAACCAAACTTAACAAGATTGATAGCAACAACTCCTACAAGTGCCTAGGGACTATATCATGCATTAGAACTACTTGGGACCAAGAAAATTTGACATGCAAGCTCAAGAACAAGGTCACCACAGCAGCATAAATTTGCAATAAATAGAGCACTAGAACAAAAAATAATTGGACCAATGTAGGAGCCACATACCAAGGAACAATCTCCCCAAACAGTTTGGTGAATGGTGCTTTGAGCAAGGAGATAAAAAATGGCAGCTAAATGAGCTAGAACTCGGGTTTGAGCTGGTTGGTGATTTTTTTTGGGAGGAAGAAGAAGAGCATGGGTGCAGGAATAAGTGCAGGGGAGCCACGTGGGGCCCATGAGGCAGGGGGCGCGCCCTGGCAGGGGGTGCGCCCTGGACCCTCGTGGCCAGGTGCTGGCTCCCCTCGCTGTGTGTTCTGTGCCATATTTTCTCAAATAATCTAGAAAAAATCATATTTCATTTTCATGGCATTTGGAGAACTTTTATTTTCGAGGTATTTTGATTGCACAGATATGTCTGGAAACAGAAAGAAAATACTATTTTTGTCTTGTTTATCCTAATTAATATAAAATAAAAGGAGGGTACAGAAGGTTTGTGCTATCTAGATTCACCTATCCCATGTTCGTCAAAAGGAATCCATTAACAAGGTTGATCAGGTCTTGTTAATAAAATCTTTCCGAATAACATGAAACCGAAGAATTTTCGAATAACACTAGGTTACCTCAATGGGGATATGTATGTCCCCAACAATAAGAATGTCATATGTCTTCTTGATAGTAGGAAGAGGAAATTCAAAACCTCCAATAGTAATAGTTGAAAATTTTCCAATATAATTGATACTGTGGACCTGAGGTTGTTTCCTCGGAAGTGTACCGTATGCTCATTACCATTGACATGAAAAGTGACATTGCCTTTGTTGCAATCAATAACAGCCCCTGCAGTATTAAAAAAGGGTCTTCCAAGAATAATAGACATATTATCGTCCTCGGGAATATCAAGGATAACAAAGTCCGTTAGATTGGTAACATTTGCAACTACAACAGGCACATCCTCACAAATACCGACAGGTATAGCAGTTGATTTATCAGCCATTTGCAAAGATATTTCAGTAGGTGTCAACTTACTCAAGTCAAGTCTACGATATAAAGAGAGAGGCATAACACTAACACCAGCTCCAAGATCACATAAAGCAGTTTTAACATAGTTTTTCTTAATAGAGCAAGGTATAGTAGGTACTCCTGGATCTCCTAGTTTCTTAGGTATTCCACCTTTAAAAGTGTAATTGGCAAGCATGGTGGAAATTTCTACTTCAGGTATCTTTCTTTTGTTGGTAATAATATCTTTCATATACTTAGCATAAGGATTTGTTTTAAGCACATCAGTCAAACGCATACGCAAAAAGATTGGTCTAATCATTTCAGCAAAGCATTCAAAATCCTCATCATCCTTTTTCTTGGATGATTTCGGAGGAAAAGGCATGGGTTTTTGAACCCATGGTTCTCTTTCCCTACCATGCTTCCTAGCAACAAAGCCTCTCTTATCATAACATTGATTCTTTGATTGTGAGTTATCAAGATCTACATCATGTTCAATCTCTACATCATTATCATTACTAGGTTGAGCATCATCATGACCATCATCATTAACATTATCACTAGGTTCATGTTCATTGCCAGATTGTGTCTCAGCATCAGAAACAAATATATCATTGTGAGTCTCAGGTGTGTCAGCTACAGGTTCACTAGAAGCATGCAAAGTCTTATCATTTTTCTTTTTATTCTTCTTAGAAGAACTAGGTGCCTCTAAATTAGCTCTCTGAGAATCTTGCTCAATCCTCTTAGGGTGGCCTTCATGATACAGAGGTTCCTGAGTCATTTTACCACCTCTAGTAGCAACTCTAACATCATAGTCATTATTCTTACTATTTAATTCATTGAGCAAATCATTCTGAGCCTTAAGTACTTGTTCTACTTGAGTGGTGACCATGGAAGCATGTATACTAATGAGTTTCAGTTCACCTTTAGCTCTAGACAGATAATCACTCAAGCGTTTAATCATATAAGCATTGTGTTGCAATTGTCTACCAACATAAGCATTGAAGTTTTCTTGTTTCACAATAAAATTGTCAAACTCATCTAAGCATTGGCGAGCAGACTTATAACGAGGAATATCACCTTCATCAAATCAATAAAGAGAATTTACCTTTACTACCTGTGTCAGGTTGTCAAGACCATGTATTTCTTCAATAGGTGGTAAATTCTTAACATCTTCAGCTTTAATACCTTTTTTCTTTCATAGATTTCTTTGCCTCTTGCATATCTTCAGGACTGAGAAATAGAACACCTCTTTTCTTCGAAGTTGGCTTAGGGACTGCTTCAGGAAGTGTCCAATTATTTTCATTGGCCAGCATATTATTCAATAGTAATTCAGTTTGTTCAACTATTCTTTCCCTGAAAACACAACCAGCACAACTATCCAGGTGGTCTCTGGAAGCATCAGTTAGTCCATTATAAAAGACATCAAGTATATCATGCATCTCAAGAGGATGATCAGGCAAAGCATTAAGTAACTGGAGAAGCCTCCCCCAAGCTTGTGGGAGACTCTCTTCTTCAATTTGCACAAAGTTATATATTTCCCGTAAGGCATCTTGTTTCTTATGAGCGGGAAAATAATTAGCAGAGAAGTAATACATCATATCCTGGGGACTACGCACACAACCAGGATCAAGAGAATTAAACCAAGTCTTAGCATCACCCTTTAACAAGAAAGGAAATAGCTTAAGGATATAGTAGTAACGAATCTTTTCATCATTGGTAAACGGGGTGGCTATATCATTCAACTTAGTAAGATGTGCCACAACAGTTTCAGACTCATAGCCATGGAAAGGATCAGATTCAACCAAAGTAATTAACTCAGGATCAACATAGAATTCATAATCCTTATCAGTAACACAGATAGGTGAAGTGGCAAAAGCAGGGTCATGTTTCATTCTAGCATTCAAGGACTTTTCTTTCAGCTTAGCTAATAATTTCTTAAGATCATATCTATCGTTGCAAGCAATAAAGTCTCTAGCAGTTTCTTCATCCATAACATAACCCTCAGGCACAACAGGCAATTCATATCTATTGGGAGAAGCCTCATCATCACTTTCATAAATGATATCAATTTCAATATTTGCATTCTCCCTAACCTTAGCAATTTGTTCATCTAGAAATTCACCTAGTGGCACAGTATTATCAGGCATAGAAGTGGTTTCATCATACATAGCAGAAGTGGCATCATCAAGAACGTACGACATATCAGATTCAATAGCATGAGTGGGTGTCGCAAGTTTACTCATAACAGAAGGAGAATCAAGTGCAGAGCTAGATGGCAGTTCCTTACCTCCCCTCGTAGTTGAGGGTAAGATCTTGGTTTTTGAGTCCTTCAAATTCTTCATAGTGATCAACAAATATAAATCCTAAATGACTTAAAGAATAGAGCTATGCTCCCCGGCAACGGCACCAGAAAATAGTCTTGATAACCCACAAGTGTAGGGGATCACAACAGTTTTCGAGGGTAAAGTATTCATCCCAAATTTGTTGATTCGACACAAGGGGAGCCAAAGAATACTCTTAAGTATTAGCAGTTGAGTTGTAAATTCAACCACACCTGGAAACTTAGTATCTGCAGCAAGATAGTTTAGTAGAAAAGTAATATGATAGTGGCGGTAGCAGCAATAAAAGTAACAATAGTGTTTTTGTAGTTTTTGTAATAGTAACAGCAGTAAAGTAAATAAGCAACAAGCAATATGTGAACAACTCGTAGGCATTGGATCGGTGATGGGAAATTATGTCGGATGCAATTCATTATGTAGAAATTATAACCTAGGGCGACACAGAACTAGCTCCAGTTCATCAATGTAATGTAGGCATGTATTCCGAATATATTCATACGTGCTTATGGAAAAGAACTTGCATGGCATCTTTTGTCCTACCCTCCCGTGGCAGCGGGGTCCTATTGGAAACTAAGGAATATTAAGGCCTCCTTTTAATAGAGTACCGGACCAAAGCATTAACACATAGTGAATACATGAACTCCTCAAACTATGGTCATCACCGGGAGTGGTCCCGATTATTGTCACTTCGGGGTTGCCGGATCATAACACATAGTAGGTGACTATGGACTTGCAAGATAGGATCAAGAACACATATATATTCATGAAAACATAATAGGTTCAGATCTCAAATCATGGCACTGGGGCCCTAGTGACAAGCATAAGCATAGCAAAGTCATAGCAACATCAATCTCAAAACATAGTGGATACTAGGGATCAAACCCTAACAAAACTAACTCAATTACATGATAGATCCCATCCAACCCATCACCGTCCAGCAAGCCTACGATGGAATTACTCACGCACGATAGTGAGCATCATGGAATTGGTGATGGAGGAAGGTTGATGATGACGATGGCGACGATCTCCACTCTCCGGAGGCCCGAACGGACTCTAGATCAGCCCTCCCGAGAGAGATTAGGGCTTGGCGGCGGCTCCGTCTCGTGAAACGCAATAATTCTTTCTCCTTGATTTTTTTCTCCCCGAAAGTGAATATATAGGATTTGGGGATACGTCGGTGGGGCACCAGGGGGGCCCACGAGGCAGGGGGGGCGCGCCCCCCACCCCCATGGACAAGGTGTGGGCCCCCTGGTCTGGATCTTCTTGCAGGTATTTTTTATATTTTCCAAAATAATTCTCCGTGGATTTTCAGGCGATTCCGAGAACTTTTTATTTCTGCACAAAAACAACACCATGGCAGTTCTGCTGAAAACGGCGTCAGTCCGGGTTAGTTCCATTCAAATCATGCAAGTTAGAGTCCAAAACAAAGGCAAAAGGGTTTGGAAAAGTAGATACGTTGGAGACGTATCATTACCGTGGACACGGCTATTCAAATAGATTACATCCCTGCAGGACTGGACCACAATACCTGATACGCTCAATTACCTCTGGCTGGACACACTTTTCTGGGTAATGCCCGACCTTGGATAATTGACACGATGTAGTCCTACCTAGGATCTCCACAGAGGTCAGCACGTCAGTCTAAATCCTAAGCACGAAGGGGTCATGGATCGATCGCCCTAAGCGGTCATGCATGTTGCGTGGACAACCGGGACCAAGCCCACCTCTGTATATACTGAAGGAAATATGCCCTAGAGGCAATAAAAAAGATGTTATTTTGTATTTCCTTATATCATGATAAACGTCTTTTATTCATGCTAGAATTGTATTAACTGGAAACTTGATACATGTGTGAATACATAGACAAAATAGTATGTCCCTAGTATGCCTCTACTAGACTAGCTCATTGATCAAAGATGGCTATGTTTCCTAGCCATAGACATGAGTTGTCATTTGATCAACGGGATCACATCATTAGGAGAATGATGTGATGGACTAGACCCATCCGTTAGCATAGCACTATGATCGTTTAGTTTTACTGCTATTGCTTTCTTCATGACTTATACATGTTCCTATGACTATGAGATTATGCAACTCCCGAATACCGTAAGAACACCTTGTGTGCTATCAAACGTCACAACGTAACTGGGTGATCATAAAGATGCTCTACAGGTGTCTCCAAAAGTATTCGTGGTGTTGGCATAGATCAAGACTAGGATTTGTCACTCCGAGTGTCGGAGAGGTATCTCTGGGCCCTCTCGGTAATGCACATCATAATAAGCCTTGCAAGCAAAAGACTAATGAGTTAGTCATGAGATGATGTATTACGGAACGAGTAAAGAGACTTGCTGGTAACGAGATTGAACTAGCTATAGAGATACCGACGATCGAATCTCGGGCAAGTAACATACCGATGACAAAAGGAACAACGTATGTTGTTATGCGGTTTGACCGATAAAGATCTTCGTAGAATATGTAGGAGCCAATATGAGCATCCAGGTTCCGCTATTGGTTATTGACCGGAGATGAGTCTCGGTCATGTCTACATAGTTCTCGAACCCGTAGGGTCCGCACGCTTAACGTTTGATGACGATCGGTATTATGAGTTTATGAGTTTTGATGTACCGAAGGTAGTTCGGAGTCTCGGATGAGATCACGGACATGACGAGGAGTCTCGGAATGTCCGAGACATAAAGATTGATATATTGGACGACTATATTCGGACACCGGAAGTGTTCTGGAAAGTTTCGGAATTTACCGGAGTGCCGGGGGGGTTACCGGAACCCCCCGGGGGAATGGTGGGCCCTAGTGGGCCATAGGGGAGAGAGAGGGCAGCAGCCAGGAGGTGGCGCGCCCCCCTCCCTAGGAGGAGTCCGAATAGGACTAGGGGAGGGGGGCGCGGCCCCTCTTTCCCTCTCCCTCTCCCTCTCTTTCCTTCCCCCTTCTTCCTTCTTTGGTAGGTTCCTACTAGGAATAGGATTACAATCCTATTCCTAGTAGGATTGCTCCCTAGCCGCACCATAGGAGGGCCGGCCGGCCTCCCCCCTTGCTCCTTTATATACGGGGGCAGGTGGCACCCAAAGACACACAAGTTGAATTGTTCTAGCCGTGTGCGGTGCCCCCCTCCACAGAAACACACCTCGGTCATACCGTCGCAGTGCTTAGGCGAAGCCCTGCGCCGGTAGATACATCATATCCGTCACCACGCCGTCGTGCTGACGAAACTCTCTCGTGAAGCTCAACTGGATCAAGAGCTCGTGGGACGTCATCAAGCTGAACGTGTGCTGAACGCGGAGGTGCTGTACGTTCGGTGCTTGATCGGTTGGATCGCGAAGAATTTCAACTACATCAACCGCGTCACTTGACGCTTCCGCTTCCGGTCTACGAGGGTACGTAGACACACTGTTCCCTCTCGTTGCTATGCATCTGGTAGATAGATCTTGCGTGATCGTAGGAAAATTTTTAAATACTACGTTACCCAACATATACACCCAGGCATGCCGCTCACCCGGGCGCGTGTTGCTCAACCCTGATGTCTGTAGAGATTTTGGCAGAAATCATACGACGCCGAGGGACCCATAAACCATTATCCCGCGCGACGGTTAGTGCGTATATGCCAAATGGTAGTCTCAGGTCAAATACACCGAACTCGTTAAGAGTGTTATTGTTAAGTGACCGCAGACACCAACCAGGGACCAGACCCACCTCTCTCCTAGGTGGTCTCTACCTGCCCCGTCATTCCGCCATAAATAATCACTCGAGGGGGGGGGGGGTGGGAACCCAGGCCCACCACTACCTGGATGGAACCACATGTCCTTGTAGTCCCCACATCTGAACAATATCATAAGTATTTTAGTAGTATATAGTATATTTGTGATCATTGGCCGAGGGTCACGGCCCGAAAGTATAGCAAGGTAAACAAAAAAGGATGCAGGGCCACTGATGAGACTTTAGCATACCTATACTAAGCATATATGATACCATGCAAAGTATGAACAATAGTTTAACAAAAATAGGGTATGCAACAGAATAGGATCTATCGATAAGCAGTAACAGTATCACAACTCTAATGCAAGCAACAATGAGAAGGAATATGCAACATCGGAATGATTAAGGGAGTTTTGCTTGCCTAGAAGCTCTGCTGAGAAGGAAGGGTCTTTGTCGACGTAGTCGTACTCGAGGGCGGCGACAGTCTCAGGGTCTACCGAGAGAATAGAGGAGAGGGGGTATAAATAAATAAATAACGGGCAATCAAATGCAACACAATGCATGGCATGCCAATATGTGATGATGATATGCTCTAATGCATACCTAGGCAATTTAAAAGAAGAGGGACATTATCTAGTAATAATTTCCTAGCTCTAGGTATTTTTTGGTAAATTAGTCCAGGGGCAAAATGTCGACGTTCACTATGTTAGAGGGGTGTGGAAGATATGTGGATGGCATATTCGGATTCTTCATATTTTTTTGTTTGACTTTCATATATAAAACGTTTTCATCCGAGCTACAATTTAATTTATATGATTTTTCAAAGTTTTAATATATTTCCTAGATTTTCTATAATTATCATTATTTCCAAGTTTATTGAACAATGGTATACGCAGAAGAGTACCCAACTAGTGGTTGACTGGTGGGTCCAGGTCAACTACCTAGTCAACACTTAACTGGTCAACATTGACTGGTCAAAGGTCGAGTGAGACCCAGTGATACGTCTCCAACGTATCTATAATTTTTCATTGTTCCATGCTGTTATATTATCATTCTTGGATGTTTTACAATCATTTTATAGTCATTTTATATCATTTTTTGGTACTAACCTATGGATATAGTGCCAAGTGCCAGTTGATGTTTTCTGCATGTTTTTTACATCACAGGAAATCAATATCAAATGGAGCCCAAACACCGCGAAACTTTTTGGAGAATATTTATGGGCCAAAAGACACCTGATGGGCCAGAGCTACACCTAGGGGTGCCCTGAGGGGGGCACAACCCACCAGGGCGCGCCAGCCCTCCTGGCATGCCCAGGTGGGTTGTGCCCACCTCGGTGGCCTCCCGCACCGCCTCTTTGCTCTATAAATACCCCAATATTCCAGAAACACTAGGGGAATCGACGAAATATTCATCCAGCTACCGCAGAGTCCATAACCACCAGATCCAATCTAGACACCATCTCGGATGGGGTTCACCACCTCCATTGGTGCCTCTCCGATGATGCGTGAGTAGTTCTTTGTAGGCCTATGGGTCCGTAGTTAGTAGCTAGATGGCTTCCTCTCTCTCTCTCTCTCTCTCTCTCCCTCTCTCTCTCTCTCTCTCCCTCTCTCTCTCTCTTTTGATTGTCAATACAATGGTCTTTCGGAGATCCAAATGATGTAACTCTTTTTGCGGTGTGGTTGTTGGGATCCGATGAACTTTGAGTTTATGATCAGATCTATCTTTTTATATCCATGAAAGTATTTGAGTTTCTTTTATCTATTTTATGCATGATTGCTTATAGCCTCGTATTTCTTCTCCGATATTTGGGTTTTGTCTGGCCAACTTGATCTATTTATCTTGCAATGGGAAGAGCTGCTTTGTAGTGGGTTCGATCTTACGGTGCTTGATCCCAGTGACAGAAAGGGAACCGACACGTATGTATCGTTGCTACTAAGGATAAAACGATGAGATCCATATCTAACGCCATAGATAAATGGATCTTGTGTACATCATGTCATTGTTCTTAATGCATTACTCCATTTTTTCCATGAACTTAATACACTAGATGCATGATGGATAGCGGTCGATGTGTGGAGTAATATTAGTAGATGCAGGCAGGAGTCGGTTGCTACCTCTTGAGCTTGCGTTGTATTCCCTCGAAGAGGAAAGGGAGATGCAGCACAGTAGCGTAAGTATTTCCCTCAGTTTTTGAGAACCAAGGTATCAATCCAGTAGGAGACCACGCGCGAGTCCCTCGCACCTGCACAAACAAATAAGAACTTCGCAGCCAACGGGATAAGCGGTTGTCAATCCCTTTACGGTCACTGACGAAAGTGAGATCTGATAGAGACGATAGTTTATATTTTTGGTATTTTTAGTTTATAAGAACAACAAATAAAAGCGATAAAAGTAAACTAGATGTAGATTGATATGTTGAGAATAGACCTGGGGGCCATAGTTTTCTCTAGTGGCTTCTCTCATGATAGCGATATTCTACGACGGGTAAACAAATTACTGTTGAGCAATAGATAGAAAAGCGAATAATTATGAGACTATCTAGGCATGATCATTGTATATAGGCATCACGTCCGAGACAAGTAGACCGAAATGATTCTGCATCTACTACTATTACTCCACACATCGACCGCTATCCAGCATGCATCTAGTGTATTGAGTTCATAAGAACAGAGTAATGCCTTAAGCAGGATGACATGATGTAGAGGGATAAACTCAAGCAATATGATATAAACCCCATCTTTTTATCCTCGATGGCAACAATACAATACGTGCCCTGCTGCCCCTACTGTCACTGGGAAAGGACACCGCAAGATTGAACCCATAGCCAAGCACTTCTCCCATTGCAAGAACTATAGATCTAGTAGGCCAAACCAAACCAATAATTCGAAGAGACTTGCAAGGATATTATGAGAACACATAAAAAGTTCAGAGAAGAACCAAATATCTTTCATAGATAACCTTGATCATAAACTCACAATTCATCGGATCTCGACAAACACATCGCAAAAAGAGATTACATCGAATAGATCTCCTCGAAGACCGAGGAGAACTTTGTATCGAGATCCAGAGAGAGAAGAAGCCATCTAAATACTAGCTATGGACCCGAAGGTCTGTGGTAAACTACTCACAACTCATGGTGAGGGCGATGATGATGATGAAGGACTCCGTGATGGATCCCCCTCCGGTTGAGCTCCGGAACAGGCTCCAAGATGGGATCTCCACGGGAACAGAAGGAACGGCGGTGGAATTAGGGTTTTCTCTCTGTTCATGGAGTTTCTGGGGTATGTAGACTTATATAGGAAGAAGGAGGGCACCGGGGGAGTCACGGGGGCTCCACGAGGCAGGGGGCGCGCCCTGGGAAGGGGGGCGCGCCCCCCACCCTCGTGGCTCTTCTGACGTGGTTCTCAAGTTCTTCATGCGTGATTTCCTCCAAAAATATCTCTCGCGTAGGTTTCATTCCGTCTGGACTCTGTTTGATATTCTTTTTCTGCAAAACCCTGAAACAGGCAAAAAACAGCAATCTCGACTGGGCCTTTGGGTTAGTAGGTTAGTCCCAAAAATGATATAAAAGTGAATGATAAAGCCCATTAAACATCCAAGACTTCATAAATAATAGCATGGAACAATCAAAAATTATAGATACGTTGGAGACGTATCAAGCATCCCCAAGCTTAATTCCTGCTCGTCCTCGAGTAGGGGCGGCTCAGCCAACTGCTTCTTAAGTGCCTCAAAAGCTAAATGATAAAGAAAGAATTTTTGATGTGAAATGCTAACCAATATAGTTTTTCAATGTAATTCTCTTAATTGTGGCATGAATGTTCAGATCTGAAAGATTCAAGATAAAAGTCTATATTGACATAATAAATAACAATACTTCAAGCATACTAACAAAGCAATCATGTCTTCTCAAAATACTATGGCTAAAGAAAGTTATCCCTACAAAATCATATAGTGTTGGCTATGCTCCCTCGTTATCACACAAAAATATTCATATCATGCACAACCCCGATTTCAGCCAAGCATTTGTTTTCATACTCTATCTTTTAAAACCTTTCAACTTTCACGCAATACATCGACGTGAGCCATGGACATAACACTATGGGTGGAATACAGGTGGTTGTGGATAAGGCAAAAAAGAGGAAGATAGTCTCACATCAACTAGGCGTATCAACGGGCTATGGAGATTCCCATCAATAGATATCAATGTTAGTGAGTAGGGATTGCCATGCAACGGATGCACTAGAGCTAAATATGAATGAAAGCTCAACAAAAGAAACTAGTGGGTGTGCATCCAACTTGCTTGCTCACGAAGACCTAGGGCATTTGAGGAAGCCCATCGTTGGAATATACAAGCCAAGTTCTATAATGAAAGTTCCCACTAGTATATGAAAGTGACAAAACATGAGACTCTCCATCATGAAGAACATGGTGCTAGTTTGAAGCACATGTGTGGAAAAAGATTGTAGCAATTGTCCCTTTTTTCTTTTTTCTTTTTTTGGCCTTTCTTTTTTTCTTTTTTTTGCGGAGGGGCTTAATAGATTTAGCCTTTCCTCCCATGGGACAATGCTCTAATAATGATGATCATCACACTTTCATTACAACTCGATATTACAACTCGATACTACAGCAATAAAGTCTGACTCTATATGAATGCCTCCGGCGGTGTACCGGTATGTGCAATGAAACAAGAGTGACATGTATAAAAATTATGCATGGTGGCCTTGCCACAAATACGATGTCAACTACATGATCATGTAATGGCAATATGACAATATGATGCGTGTCATATGGACGGAACGGTGGAAAGTTGCATGGCAATATATCTCGGAATGGCCATGGAAATGCCATGATAGGTAGGTATGGTGGCTGTTTTGAGGAACAATATGGTGGCTGTTTTGAGGAAGGATATATAGTGGGTTTATGGTACCGTCGAAAGTTGCGCGGTACAAGAGAGGCTAACAATGGTGGAAGGGTGAGAGTGCGTATAATCCATGGACTCAACATTAGTCATAAGAACTCATATACTTATTGCAAAAATCTACGAGTCATCAAAACAAAGCAATCAATGCATGCTCCTAGGGGGGAGGTTGGTAGGAGTTAACCATCGCGCGCCCCCGACCTCCACACAAAGGTCGACACTCTACAAATACCTCATGCTCTAACTTCGTTACATAGCGGTTCACCATACGTGCATGATACGGGAATCACTAACCTTAACACAAGTATTTTCTCAATTTCATAATAACTCCACTAGCATGACTCTAATATCACTATCCTCATATCTCAAAACAATTATCAAGCATCCAACATCTCATTCTATTCAATGCACTTGGTGTGAAATTTTTTACTACATTGATATTGGATGTCTATCATGTGAAGACTAGTTTCTTTAGCCTAAACACATTACCATGCTGTTTTAATAGACTCTCAAAAGGATATAAGTGAAGCATGAGAGTTCAACAATTTCTACAAAATATTACCACCACTGTGCTCTAAAAGATATAAGTGAAGCTAGAGCAAAAACTATTCAACTCAAAAGATATAAGTGAAGCACATAGAGTGTTCTAACAATTTCTAGGCCATATTTAACTCTCTCAAATAGGTGTGTCCAGCAAGGATGATTGTGGCAAACTAACAAGCAAAGACTCAAATTATACAAGACGCTCCAAGAAAAACACATAACATGTTGCGAATAAAAATATAGCTCCAAGTATAGTTACCGATGGATGAAGATGAAAGAGGGGATGCCTTCCCGGGGCATCCCCAAGCTTAGGCTTTTGATTATCTTGAATTTAATTGGGGTGCCATGGGCATCCCCAAGCTTAGGCCTTTGCTACTCCTTGTTTCATAGTCCATCAAAGCAATACTCAAAACTTGAAAACTTCACAACACAAAACTTAGACAAAAATTCTCGTGAGCTCCGTTAGTATAAGAAAGGAAACCACTAATCAAAGGTGCAGCAATGAATTCATTCTTTGTTTATATTGGTGTTAAACCTACTATATTCCAACTTCTCTATGTTTCATATCCTCCAATACTACTCATAGATGCATCGGAATAAGCAAACAACACACGAAAAAACGAATCTGTCAAAAACAGAACAGTCTGTATTAATCTGCAGGTTTCGCGTGCTTTTGGAACTCTAAAAAATTCAAACTAAATTGTTAAATTTGCGGAATTTGTCTACCAATCATCTGCAAAAAGAATTAACTAAAAATCATGCTCCAGTAAAATCCGAAGACTACTTTAGCGAGCACTAACAATTCTGTTTTTCACAGCAAGATCACATAAACTTCACACAAGTCTTCCCTTCTACTTGGCACAAACACTAAACAAAACATGAAAACCACATCTAATCAGAGGCTAGATGCAATATTTATTCCCTAACAGCAATAAAACAAAAAACATAAAATTGGGTTGCCTCCCAACAAGCGCTATCGTTTTACGCCCCTAGCTAGGCACGATACAAGATAAATCTAGGTATTGCCATCTTTGGAAGGCAATCCATAAGTGGCTCTCATGATAGATTCATATGGTAATTTGATTTTATTTCTAGGAAAGTGTTCCATGCCTTTCCTTAACGGAAATTGGAATCAAATATTTCCTTCCTTCATATCAATAATTGCACCAATCGTTCTAAGGAAAGGTCTACCAAGAATAATAGGACATGAAGGATTGCAATCTATATCAAGAACAATGAAATCTACGGGCACATAATTCCTATTGGCAACAATAAGAACATCATTAATTCTTCACATAGGTTTCTTTATAGTGGAATCTGCAAGATGCAAATTTAAAGAACAATCACCAATGTCGGGGAAACTGATCCACCCACGAACACCTATGGGGACGGGGCCCCTTTCGGTACGGCGGGGGCGGAGATCGTGCGAAGAGCAGATCGAGGCGAAGCACACGAGCAGTTTACCCAGGTTCGGGCCGCACGGATGCGTAAAACCCTACTCCTGCTTTGGTTTGTATTGAGTTCTTGCTCGGGAGCGCTGAGAGCTACAGTACGCTTTAGCAGCTAACGAGACCGAGCGTGAGAGTGTTCGAATCCCCTCTCTACGTTGCACATGTGCCTCCTTTTATATGCTCAAGGGGTCACCGACAGGTGGCAACGTAGGAAAGGGCAGGAATGGAAAGATGTTGTAGTTGGTACACCTACTTTTACAGTGTTCCATACCTAACCCTGACGGCAGGGGACAAGGGCATTAAATGCCCATCGACGTCGCCCAAACAATGCAAAAAGGGGCCGTCAGGGGCGCCACCGTTCGCCACGATGGCAACCTTGTCAGCGCCGCTTGCCACCGCGTACCCCTGGCTGCACAGCCTCCCGCCACGTATGCCTGGAAGGGTCCCAGAACGACACGTGGGTGGATGCGCTGGAGCGCGGGTACAGAGTGGTAGCTTGTTGCGGCAAGCGCCTTGCCGCGGTCGTTGTCTTGTCGCGTCCGTGAGCTTGTCGCTCACCGGGCCTTGGCGGGACGCGTGGCGCGTCGCGGCAAGTTCCTTGAGATGCCTTGGTTGGCCTTCCCGGCAAGCTCCTCTCGCCGGGGTCTTGTGCCTTGAGTTGAATACTTTGTTTTTGAATGGCCCCAAAGGAACCACGAAGGACCTCGGCGGTCACCCAGCAAGCCTTGCCGCAGGAGGCTGCGACTGCCCGTGCACAAGTTCGGGATACTAGGGTACCCCTACTCTAGTACACCGACAACCAAGCTCATGGAACCCTAGCAAATCACACAAAGTTTTTGGGATAGTGGAGACACTTGCACCCAAATCACACAAAGCATAGCATTCATGATCTTTTATTTTTATTTTTATAGTAGTTTCCCATTCATCATAAAGCTTTCTAGGGATAGAAACTTCCAACTCAAGTTTTTCTTCATAAGATTGCATCAAAGCATCAACTATGTGTTTAGTGAAAGCTTTATTTTGACTATAAGCATGCGGAGAATTTATCACGGATTGCAACAAGGGAAAAAATCAATCAAAGAGCAATTATCATAATTGAATCCCTTGAAATCCAAGGTAGTGGGTTCATCACTATGCAAAGTTTTAATCTCTTCACTCCCACTTTTAGCAATTTTAGCATCAAGATCTAAAAACTCCGAATCATTGGGACACCTTAAAGCAGAATTATCTCCAATACTATCTTCATCAAGATTAATACTAGAAAACAAGGATCTAATAGGAGACACATCAATAACTATCAAATCTTCATATTTATTTTCATGATAACTAGAAGATCACGATTTAATATAATCTTCTCTTTTAGCACGCATTCTAGCGGTTCTTTCTTTGCATTCATCAATGGAAATTCTCATGGCTTTGAGAGACTCATTGATATCATGCTTAGGTGGGATAGATCTAAGTTTCAAAGAATCAACATCAAGAGTAATTCTATCCATGCTTCTAGCCAATTCATCAACCTTAAGCAATTTCTCTTCAAGCATAGCATTGAAATTCTTTTGCGAGATCATAAACCCCTTAACACTAGTTTCAAATTCAGAAGGCATCTTTCCATAAGAGTTGTTGTAGGAATTACCATAATTATTAGAGGAATTACTAGGAAAAGGCCTAGGATTAAAATTACCTCTATAAGCATTTGTACCAAAATTATTCCTACCAATAAAATTCACATCCAAAGATTCATTGTTATTCTCAATCAAAGTGGACAAAGGCATATCATTAGGATCAGAAGAATCACTCTTAGCAACAAATAATTTCATAAGTGCATCCATCTTTCCACTCAAAACACTAATTTCTTCAATAGCATGCACTTTTTTACTAGTAGATCTTTCGGTGTGCCATTGAGAATAATTAACCATAATATTATCTAGGAGTTTGGTAGCTTCTCCTAAGGTGGTTTCCATGAAAGTGCCCCCGGCGGCCGAATCTAAAAGATTTCTAGAAGCAAAATTCAAGCCAGCATAAAAATTCTAAATAATCATCCATAGATTCAAACCATGCGTAGGGCAATTGCATATCATCAATTTCATTCTCTCCTAAGCTTGTGCAACATGCTCATGATCTAGTTGCTTAAAATTCATAATATCGTTTCTAAGAGAGATGATCTTAGCAGGAGGGAAATACTTAGAGATAAAAGCATCTTTGCACTTATTCCACGAATCAATACTATTTCTAGGCAAAGAGGAAAACCAAGTTTTAGCACGATCTCTAAGTGAAAACGGAAATAACTTCAATTTAACAATATCGTTATCCGTATCCCTTTTCTTTTGCATATCACACAAATCAACAAAGTTGTTTAGATGGGTAGCAAACATCTTCACTAGGAAGGCCGGAGAATTGATCTTGCATGACAAGATTCAACAAAGCAACATTGATCTCACAAGATTCAACATCGGTAATAGGAGCAATCGGAGTGCTAATAAAATCATTATTGTTGGTATTGGAGAAGTCACACAATTTGGTATTGTTCTGAGCCATAGTGAGAAACAAGCAATCCAACACACAAAAGTAAACAAGAAGCAAGCGAACGATAAACACACGGCGGAAGAAGGGCAAATAAAATGGCAAGGGTGAAGTCGGGGAGAGGAAAATAACTGTAATGCGAAGGACAAGGGTTTGTGATAGGTACTTGGTATATGACTTTTGCGTAAGCCTCCCTGGCAACGGCGCCAGAAATTCTTCTTGCTACCTCTTGAGCTTGCGTTGTATTCCCTCGAAGAGGAAAGGGAGATGCAACAAAGTAGCGTATGTATTTCCCTTAGTTTTTGAGAACCAAGGTATCAATCCAGTAGGAGACCACGTGCGAGTCCCTCGCACCTGCACAAACAAATAAGAACTTCGCAGCCAACGCGATAAGGGGTTGTCAATCCCTTTACGGTCACTTACGAAAGTGAGATCTGATAGAGATGATAGTTTATATTTTTGGTATTTTTAGTTTATAAGAACAGCAAATAAAAGCGATAAAAGTAAAGTAGATGTAGATTGATATGTTGAGAATAGACCCTGGGGCCATAGTTTTTTCTAGTGGCTTCTCTCATGATAGCGATATTCTACGGCGGGTAAACAAATTACTGTTGAGCAATTGATAGAAAAGCGAATAATTATGAGACTATCTAGGCATGATCATTGTATATAGGCATCACGTCCGAGACAAGTAGACCGAAACGATTCTGCATCTACTACTATTATTCCACACATCGACCGCTATCCAGCATGCATCTAGTGTATTGAGTTCATAAGAACAGAGTAACGCCTTAAGCAAGATGACATGATGTAGAGGGATAAACTCAAACAATATGATATAAACCCCATCTTTTTATCCTCTATGGCAACAATACAATACGTGCCTTGCTGCCCCTACTGTCACTGGGAAAGGACACCGCAAGATTGAACCCAAAGCCAAGCACTTCTCCCATTGCAAGAACTATAGATCTAGTAGGCCAAACCAAACCAATAATTCGAAGAGACTTGCAAGGATATTATGAGAACATGTAAAAAGTTCAGAGAAGAACCAAATATCTTTCATAGATAACCTTGATCATAAGCTCACAATTCATCGGATCTCGACAAACACACCGCAAAAAGAGATTACATCAAATAGATCTCCACGAAGACCGAGGAGAACTTTGTATTGAGATCCAGAGAGAGAGAAGAAGCCATCTAGATACTAGCTATGGACCCGAAGGTCTGTGGTAAACTACTCACAACTCATGGTGAGGGCGATGATGATGATGATGAAGGCCTCCGTGATGGATCCCCCTCCGGTGGAGCTCCGGAACAGGCTCCAAGATGGGATCTCCACGGGAACAGAAGGAACGGCGGTGGAATTAGGGTTTTCTCTCTGTTCATGGAGTTTCCGGGGTACGTAGACTTATATAGGAAGAAGGAGGGCACCGGGGGAGTCACGGGGGCTCCACGAGGTAGGAGGCGTGCCCTGGGAAGGGGGGCGCGCCCCCACCCTCGTGGCTCTTCTGACGTGGTTCTCAAGTTCTTCATGCATGATTTCCTCCAAAAATATCTCTCGCGAAGGTTTCATTCCGTTTGGACTCCGTTTGATATTCTTTTTCTGCAAAACCCTGAAACAGGCAAAAAACAACAATCTAGACTGGGCCTTTGGGTTAGTAGGTTAGTCCCAAAAATGATATAAAAGTGAATGATAAAGCCCATTAAACATCCAAGACTTCATAAATAATAGCATGGAACAATTAAAAATTATAGATACGTTGGAGACGTATCACCGGTCTACTAATCTTGGACATGATGCCTATATAATGATCATTGCCTGGATATCGTCATAATTATTTGAAGTTCTATCAATTTCCTAACAGTAATTTGTTACCCACCATTTGCTATTTTTCTGGAGAGAAGCCACTAGTGAAACCTACGGTCCCCGGGTCTTCTTCCTTATATATTTGCCTTTGCGATCTACTTTTTCCTTGCATTTATTTTCAGATCTATTAAACCAAAAATACAAAAAAACCTTGCTGAAATTTATTCTTATTTATTTTATTTGGCGTTCGATCTATCAATTTACTACAAATTCCTCACGTCTGATTTTCCTATCTTGAGGCGCCGTACCCCGAAAGGGATTGACAACCCCTTTAACACGTCGGGTTGCGAGAAGTTGTTATTTGTGTGCATGTGCTATTTACGTTGTGTTGCTTGGTTCTCCTACTGGTTCGATAACCTTGGTTTCACATCAGAGGGAAATACCTACCGCCGGTGTGCTGCATCATCCCTTTTTCTTTGGGAAAATACTGACGTAGCTTTAAGCGACATCAAAAGGAATTTCTGGCGCCGTTGCCGAGGAGAACCTTCAACATATACCAGGTTCCTAATCACAAATCTCATTTCCTCGCAATAACATTATTTTCCATTTTCCTCTCAGTTTCATATCCTCCAGTTCACAAAAAAATTGTCGTTTTTATTCGCCATCTTTTCCATTTGCTGTTTTTTTGGTCGGATCTATCGCCACTTGTGTTCTTGTTTACAATTGCTCAAAAATGACGCAAGAGAACACTAAGTTGTGTGATTTTTCTAATACCAACAACAATGATTTTATTGGCACTCCGATTGCTCCTCCCGCCACTAGTGCGGAGACTTGTGATATTAATACTACTTTGTTGAATCTTGTCATGAAAGATCAATTTTCCAGCACTCCTAATGAGGATACTGCGTCCCATCTTAATACCTTCGTGGAATTATGCGGTATGCAAAAGAAAAAGATGTGGACAATGATATTGCGTAATTGAAATTGTTTCCGTTTTCTTTGCGAGATCATGCAAAAATTTGGTTTTCTTCTTTACCTCGCAATAGCATTGATTCTTGGAACAAATGCAAAGATGCTTTTATCACTAAATATTTTCCGCCCACAAAAATTATATCCATTGGAACCTAGATCATGAATTTCAAGCAACTTGAACATGAGCATGTTGCGCAATCTTGGGAAATGATGAAAATGATGCTAAGGAATTGCCCAACTCATGGGTTAAATCTCTGGATGACCGTACATTTTTTTTATGCGGGATTGAATTTTGTTTCTCAAAATCTTTTGGATTCCGCCACTGGTGGCACTTTTATGGAAATCACTTTGGGTGAAGCCACCAAATTGCTTGATAATATTATGGCAAATTATTCGCAATGGCGTACCGAAAGGGCGCTAACAAGCAAAAAGATTAATGCAGTTGAGATTGATTCCTTGAATGAAAAAGTTGATGCTCTTATGAAAATGGTTGCTAGTAAAAGTGCTCCTATTGATACTAATGATATGCCTTTGTCAACCTTAATTGAGCAAACTAGTGATGATATAGATGTGAAGTTTATCTCTAGAAATAATTTTAATAGCAATGCTTATAGAGGTAATTTTAATCCTAGGCCTTCCTAGTAATTCCTTTAATAATTATGTTAATTCCTATGGGAATCAATCTTACATTAATAATAGGAACACCTCTGATCTAGAGAATAATATAAAGTAATTTATGAATACTCAAAAAGTTTTCAATGCTTCCATAGAAGAAAAATTGAATAATATTGGTGATATCTAGGAGTATTGATAGGATTTCTCATGATGTGGAAAATATCAAGTTGAAAATTTTTGTGCCTAAAGTTGAAGAATCAATTAAAGCTCTTTATGTTTCTATGGATGAAAGTAAGAAAAGAACCACCATGCTTAGAGCTAAACAGTAATTTTTAGAAAAGGCGTTTTCTAGTGATTGCTTTCATAAAAATGATGAAGACATTAAAATGATTAGTGTTTCTTCCATTGGTTCTTTATTTAGTAAAGTTCAACTTAATGACAAATGGACTGAAGAAGAGTCAACTTTAGGTAGAAGGCGTCCCAATATTTCGGAGGGTGAAAATCTTGTTGAGAAAATTGATAAAAGTGGGTTTGGAGAGGTCAAGACTTTAGCTAGTGATGTGCCCACTATCTTGGATTACAAAGAATTTAATTATGATAGTTGTTCCTTCATTGATTGTATTTCTTTATTGCAAACCATGATTAATTCACCCCTAGCCTTTGAACAAAATAAAGCATTTACTAAACATATTGTTGATGCTATGATAAAAGTTGTAGATGATAAGTTGGAATTAGAGATATCAATTCCTAGAAAATTGCATGATGAATGGGAACCTACCATCAAAATCAAAATTAAAAATTATGAGTGTTTTGCTTTGTGTGATTTGGGTGCTAGTGTTTCCACTATTCCGAAATCTCTTTGCGATGTTCTTGGTCTTACCAATATTGAAGATTGCTCTCTTAATTTGCATTTGACGGATTCCACTATTAAAAAGCCTTTGGGAAGGATCAATGATGTTCTTATTCTTGCAAATAGGAACTATGTACCCATAGACTTTATTGTTCTTGACATCGATTGCAATCCGTCTTGCCCTATTATACTTTGTAGACCGTTTTTGCGCAGTATTGGCGCAGTGATTGACATGAAAGAAGGGAATATTAAATTCCAATTTCCCTTGAGAAAGGGCATGTAACACTTCCCTAGAACCAAGATCAAATTGCCTTATGAATCTATTATGAGGGCAACTTATGGAACATCCAACAAGGATGACAATACTTGAAATCTTGGAATTATGCCTAGCTAAGGGCGTAAAACGATAGCGCTTGTTGGGAGGCAACCCAACTTGTATATTTTTGCTTATTGATTTCCTTGCTGTTTTCAATAAAAAAACTTTAATATCTCTGTTGAGATGTGTTTTTGTGGTTTAAATAAAGGTTTGTGCCAAGCAAAGCCTTAGGAACACGTTGGGTGTTAGTAGATTTGATCTTGCTGAAAAAACAGAAACTTTTGCGCTCGCGAGAAAAATTCTCATTTGTAACAGAAAAGTTCTTTTTAGTTGATTCTTTTTGCAGAAGATTAATATGCAAATTTCCCACGTGACCCTAATTTTTTCAAGATTTTTAGAGTTCCAGATGTATTCGAAACTTCCAGATTACTATAGACTATTTTGTTTTTGACAGATTCTGTTTTCTTTGTGTTGTGTGCTTATTTTGATGGCTCTATGGTTTTCTTTGATGATTTTTTCCATAGAAAAGTTGGAATACAGTAGATATAATACAAAAACAAAATATGAATTGGTTTGATAAAGTACTTATAGTAGTGATTTGTTTTCTTATACTAACGGATCTCACGAAGGTTTTGTTGAGTTTTGTGTGATTGAAGTTTTCAAGTTTTGGGTTATCTTACGATGGATGAAGGAAGGATAGAAGAGTCTAAGCTTGGGGATGCCTCGGCATCCCAAGATATTATCCAAAAATGAGCAACCAACTAAGCTTGGGGATGCCCCCGAGTGGCAACCCCGCTTTCTTCCAACAACTATCGGTATTTCACTCAAAATTATATTTTTATTCATCACATGATATGTGTTTTTGTCACATCCCTAGTCAGTGCTTGCATTAGGACTAGCTAGAGTGTGCATCATGTTTACTTTCTACAGAAACTTGAAATGGGAATGACAGAAACCCTAGCACCCCTCTTCTAACAACTAGGGTTTAATAAAATCTTTTCCAATGTACCCAAAATGCCCTTCAAAAATGTTCATCATCTTTGCCTTAGTCTTAAACCTCTGCCAAAATTGGTGCACAATTTTCTAGGACATCCAAAGGTCTCTGGATTAATTCATATTGTAATTGCATTTGGGCATTTAAATGCTATAAAATATTATATGTGCCCAGACAATCATAAACTAAAATGTTCCATGCTGTTCATATTATATAAAGTGGGCATGACTAGTTTTATGATTTATAAAAATGTTCTAGCATTTTTATTAATTCAACAAAGTTGCAAAAGAAAACAAACAGAATTAATATAGAAAAGAGAGGAGAGAGAAGACTTACTGGCGCCCACTAGCAGGCCCACCTGCCGGCCCAGCCCAGCCACCGCTCCACCGAGCTGCTTGGCTCGGCCAGGCAGGCAGGCAGGTGCCCGACGCCGGCAGCAGCGCGCGCCACGCAGCTGCCCGCCGCCCTTCTTTCTCCCCTCGCCCTTCTGCTGGCGTGGATCGACCACTCACGTCTCCCCCGAGCTCGCAGACACGCCTCCTCCTCCCCAACTCCTCTCCCTCGCTTCCCCGCACCATGGCCGACGCTGCCGCGCCCGTGCCGTCGTGATAACCGCGTCCACCGTCGTCCCCGTGCCGCGTCACCGTGTCTGTTCGCTCCGCCGTCGTCGACTACGTCGAGCAGGCCGAGCCCTGAGCGCTTGCCCGCTCTGGAGTCGCCCCCGACCTCGTCTCCCCCAACTCCGGCCGCTGAGATCGCCACCGTCGCCCCATTCAGCTCCGACCTTCCCCAAGCCCGCTCCGACGCTTGCTGCAACCACCGTGAGCCCAGCTACCTCCCCATCCTCTCCGTTTCCCCCCTCGAGCCCTACACCGACTGCACGAAGCTCACCTGCACGCGCCGCCGCGGAGCTCATCGCCGACGAGGCTCCGGCCACCTAACGGCCCGGCCTTTGTGCCCACTAGCTTCACCGTTTCGCGTAGATGCCGTAGGATCAATCCATGCGCCTCCACGAGCACCGCACCGACGAGTTCATCCTCGCCCGAGCTCCGGCAGCCGCTTGACTCCTCGCCGTCGTCGTCTTCGGCGACCCCGAGGCCAGCCACCACCACCACTCGACGCGGCTCACTCCCAGCTGCCCGTAGGTGTGCTCCGCCGTCGATTTGGTCGCCGGAGCACAAATCCCGCACCCCACCGCCGCGTTTGGCCTCGCCGGCGGCAAAATGCCGGTGAGTCAACCCCGTTTGACCAAGGGTTTGACCCCCCTGGGTCATTGACATGTGGGCCCTGCCTGTTAGTCAAACCTAGGTTAGTGTCTAAACTAATCTTAATTAGTTAGTTAACTAACTGTGACACTGACCAGTGGGTCCCACTGGTCAGGTTTGACCTGGACCGCCCTGTTGACTTGCTGACGTCAGCATGATGTCATGATGACGCAGTAAATGCTTTTCTGGGATTAATTGATTTAAAACAATTCAGGAAATTCCAGAAAATGCTTTAAACTTCAAAAAATCATATAAATTCAACAGTAGCTCAGATGGAAAAGATTTATATATGAAAGTTGATCAGAAAAATCCAATCCTTCCAATGGCACTAGTTTCATGCATGTTTGATAAAGTTAACCTTGCTGTTCACATTAAAACATGATAATGCACTTTAATAAATAATAGTTTGGGCTTAAATTTGAATCTTTGATTCAAATAGGCTCAAACCCTTCTGTTTATAGTTGCATTAGCCCAAAACTCATTCATCTTGCCATATCATGAGCATGCATCATATTGTTGCATTTGTTTGCTTATTGATTGTATCGCCGGTGTTCTCCGTGGTAGGTCCTGCTCCAGAGGATACTTCTGCGTATCCAACTGAAGAGCAGTACCCGACAACCACTCTGTCAGGCAAGAAATCCATTGATCATTCTGATACAAAACCATCTTCTCGCTCATGCTCTCTTTTACTGCATTAAGGCAATAGCGTGTGAACTGCTACTTGCTACGGTAGTTGAACCCTATTCCTTTGCATGACCTGTCATTGCCATAGTAAATAGTTGAAACCCACTAGCATGTGTAGGAGTTGATTGAGCCATGTGATGTGTGTTCCACCATGCTATTAGTTTATGTTGCCTGCTATGCTTAGAGTTGTGTCAGGTCTGGTCCATCTGGGTGATGGATCAGAGTGAAATAATCATACTCGATAACGAGAGGGAAGTGTGGAACATGTTTGGTAAAGGTATCGATGAAAGGCCATGTAGGAGTACGTGGTGGGTTGTTTCATCGGAACCGTCCATAGGACCCGAGTTCTGTATGTGTGATTCAAGTTACAGCTGCTACCACGCATTGGGCTCCGGGCTCTCCAAGCCCTCTCGACTTATTAACTGCCCTTGTCCTCTGTCCAGGAGTTGCAATTAGTTTCTGGTGTTTGTAGTTTACTGGTTGTCGTGCACAACGTTGACCCTCGGGGTGGGCTGTGATGCGGCAGGTACGTGGCATGGTGTACCGGTCGCCCGTTTGGTGACTCGGGAACCCTATACACATCGTTTGGGGCCGTGAGCGACACCCCGGCCGGATCTCCCCATGGATGGAACCCAAATAGGCAATAAACCTGGACTAGGGACTTGTGTAGTTAGTCAGGTCGTGGCCGACACCCTCGCTGGGCTTCCGCTTCAAGGTTGCCGAGTACATGTCGAGTAAACGGCGATAAGTGGTGGAAGCGTGTGTGAAGAAGTACACCCCTGCAGGGTTACCAATCTATTCGAATAGCCGTTGTTCGCGGTACGAACTACTTGGTTGCTCTTACAGTTCATAGACAAGTTGATGGATACTACTAAAAGCCTCAAGACAAGTGTGAGTGCCGTGGATGGCCCTTCCGTAGGATGACGGAAGAGGATCCACGGTGTTGTATTGTTGTGGTAAGTAGAGGACTCGTGTACGTAGTCTTATCTTGCAGTCTGCTGGGAGTTGTAGTATAGGTTAGACAAGAGTCAAAGCTGGCTTGCTGCTATGAACTCCACTACCCTTGTTGATAATGATGCATGTATGATAGGTTCTGTTGTAAGACTTGCTGAGTACCTTTGTACTCATGTTTGCTTAATAACTGTTGCAGAAGAGAACCCTGCCCCTTCTGATTGGTTTTACATAGATGTTGACGTCGACGAGTAGCTTGCTACCCAGACGGAGATCCTGAGCTTGTGAAGGGCCTTGTAGATAGTTAGGCTACACCAAGCCTGTTTTATTTCCAAGTTGTCTGTACTCAGACATGTTAGCTTCCGCTTGTGCTTGTATGATTGTATGACTTGAGTGTTGGGTCATGTGACCCCTACCTGTATGGATATGTTATGTATGGCTCTTCGGAGCCTCTTAAATAAAGTACTTTGAGTCATAGAGTTCTGTTGTGATGCAATGTTGTATTTGCACATATTGAGCATATTGTGTGTATGATTGAAATGCTTGGTATGTGTGGGATCCGACACCTAGTTGTTTTCCTTTGGTAGCCTATCTTACACGGAAATGCCTCCTAGTGCTTCCACTGAGCCTTGGTAGCTTGCTACTGCTCGGAACACGTAGGCTGGCCGGCATGTGTCCTTCTTCGTTCCTGTGTCTGTCCCTTAGGGGAAATGTCACGCGTTGTTCCTTTAAGTCCATGTAGCTTGCTACGACTTGGGTTCATACGTTGATGGTCGACACGTTCGTTGCTGGGTCATGGATGCATGTCTCTGTAATTTAGTGCCACTTTTGGTTTATAACTAACCATGTCGGCCCGGGTTCTCTGTCATATGGATGCTAGTGACACTGTCATATACGTGTGCCAAAATGCGCAAACGGTCCCGGGCCAGGTAAGGTGGCACCCGTGGGGATACCATGCGTGAGGCCGCAAAGTGATATGACGTGTTACAAGCTAGATCGGTGTGACTTAGGATCGGGGTCCTGGCAGCGTTGGCATCAGAGCCGGACTGCCTATAGGTTTCTCAATCCAAATTGGTCAATGTTGAGTCTAGAAAAATTCTTAGTTATATGTAGGGGAATTGATTGTGGAAGGGAACGTAAGGCTCTTTTTACTTCTTTACCTTATGCCCTTCTGATCTGAGTCAGCCTATTCTTTCTACGGGGGTTTAGGACTAGGCCTCTCATCCTTACTAGGTTCATGTGTTACTAATCTGTAGACTCATAGGATTGTTGGTTTCAAGCCTCAGTTCAGTTTCTACCCTTCTAGTATGATGATTAGTTGGACCCGGAACCTTGATATGATGTTGAGTGGCTATGCTATCATTTGTGTGATGTCTCAAAATCTTTTTTGAGCATTTACAGTTGTTATGCTGCCCGATTTCTTCCAGAAATTCTAATGCCTTTGCATTATTTCGTGTTTCAGATGTCTGATCGCACACCTCACCAGGTGGTCCGTTTGACTCGGTGCATTAATGTGCGAGGTCACACGGCCATGCTAGTCCGTGTGTTGACTGAGACCGGTTACCGTTGGTATCTTGAGTACACCATGGAGGAACAGTACCGGGATTTCAACCAGAGTCAGTATTTCTGCACAGTCCGGATATACCCCTCATATCCCGGAGATGCCGACCCCATCCATTGGTCTTATGGACTCGGGGTTACCATCGAGATGGCAGTGCAGGATGCCGCTTACTCGATGATGACCATCATCCGGGCTAGGCATGCCCTGCTGCTGAACACCGAGTTCTGTTACATGCCAGCCTCACTTCCTGGAGAGGAAGGCTACTACACTGGTCTGTATACTGACGCCGCTCATGAGGAGCCATTGCTTCAGACTACTACTCAGATGCTAGAGGATAGGGACCGTGAGGTCCGTGCCCTGCGGATGGAGCTTTATAACACCCGAGCCGCCCACTGGACTACTTTGACACGGCTTGCACCTGCCGTGCACACCGGATATCTGGATATGCGGGATTTGTACCCCGTGCGGACTCATCTGCCTGATCGTATGGATTGGCATGACGTTGGGGGTATTACACCTCCACGTGGGCGTCAGTTACCACCAGCATCGGGACCGAGAACCCATCCATGTCCCTATGGTCCACAGCCTTCGAGTGCTTGAGAGTTTCAAGATCCACCTGTTCCACTTCCAGGCTACGGTGGTAATCTTTATGAAGATTACTACGGGAGTGTCTGAGCTAGACCATGGCAGTAGTAGTATCGTAGTAGTTGTATTTCAATAGTCCTGCGTGTCTTGTGGAATATGACTTAGTTGGTACTGAGTTCCGGAGGTGTAGTTAAATAATGTATAGGAGCTTGGAATGCCTCTGATGAGATGTATCGTCTTTCACCTCAGTTGTACCTTAGCCTTGGCTTGTACTAAACTATGTATGGTGTGTATGACCACTGGTGTATACATGTCAGTTTCTATATTACCATGTCGTACGGATGAACATCTTATTCCGTGTCATCCATTACATTCTGCACTCCTATGTCAAAGTTTTTGCCATCCTTGTCTAAACTGTTGTTTTGTTTTCCTAGGATGGTCAACACTCGCAGCACTCCTGCTGCTCAAGAGCAGGGTGAGGCTAGTGGGGCTAGAGATGAGAATCTGCCCCAGCCACCCTCCTTGGCTGAAGTTATGCTCGAGGCAGAACGGAACAAGAGAGAGACCAACCGTCTGCTGGAACGCATAGAGCAGAACACTGGGTTCCGCCAGAGGAATGACGTGGTGTCAATCAACGACTTTATCAAGATGTGCCCACCGAAGTTCCATCATTCCGCTGAGCCTTTGGATGATGATGACTAGCTTCGCAGTATCACCCACAAGCTACACTCTGCCCGTGTGGCCGAAGCTGACAAGGTTACCTACGCCGCCTACCATCTTGAGGGCCCTACCAGTCTCTGGTGGGAAAACTTTGAGGCTATGTGTCCTGCTGGCCAAATCACTACTTGGGCTGAGTTTAGTGAGGCATTCCATGAACATCACATTCTGGAAGGTCTCATGGATCGCAAGCGGGAGGATTTCTGCAATTTCACCCAGGGCCGGCTAACCGTGGATGGTTATAGCCACGAGTTTGGCAACTTGGCACGCTATGCACCCGAGGAAGTATCCATCGATGCCAAGAAGCAGGCAAGGTTCCGCAAGGGACTCAACCCTGAACTTTGTCGAGATCTACGTCTGCACGAGTGCACCTCCTTCCAGAAGTTGGTGAATAAGGCCATCAGTGCTGAGACGGGCCAGACTGATTTCGAAGCCACACGCAAGCATCCTCGTGACTTTGGTTCCTCATCCGGCTCTGGCTCTCACAAGCGCCGTGTGTGGGTTCCTAACATTGCTCTGCCACCCAAGTACACTCCGAGGCCATCCTATGAGGCGCCTCGCCCAACTCAACAGTATGCACCTGCCAAGACTTATGGAGGACCACCTGCCAACTTTGCTCCACGCACTGGCACTATGACATGTTTCAAGTGTGGAGAACCAGGGCACTACATGCGTGAGTGTCCTCAGAACCAGTCAGGAAAGCCCGTTGGCCGTGGTAAGCCAACAGGCAAGGTGAACTATGTGAAGCCAATCCCCACCGCACGTGGTCATGTCAACTATGTCTCTGCCGAGGAAGCTTGTGAGGATCCTAACATCGTCCTTGGTACGCTTCTTGTTAACTACCATCCGGCATCTGTTCTTTTTGATACTGGAGCATCTCATTCGTTCATATCTGAGAGCTATGCTCGAATGCACAACATGACTTTTTGTGACATGCCCACTTCCATGGTTATTCAAACTCCTGGATCAAAGTGGCAAACCTCTAGGGTAAGCCATGGAAATGAAATTCTTGTCGATAGACTTGCATCACTAATCGCTCTCAAGTACTCGGACAAAAACATCATCTTGGGTATGGACGGGATGACAGCTCATTACGCCAAGATTGATTGCTACACTAGGACTGTTCAACTTACACACCCATCCGACAAGACCGTCAATGTCTTGACCCGAATGGCTGAGCGTCAGCTCTACTCTCTTAATGCCAGCCCTCTACCAAAACTCGAAGATATCCCGGTAGTCCGTGACTTTCCGGATGTTTTTCCAGAAGAACTGCCAGGTGTTCCACCTGACAGAGATGTTGAGTTCGTGATAGATCTTATTCCAGGAACTATCCCAATCTCTAGGAGACCCTATAAGATGGCACCCCTAGAATTGGCTGAGCTTAAGAAACAACTCGATGAGTCCTTGAAAAAGGGTATCATCCGTCCTAGTTCTTCCCCTTGGGCTTGTCCCGTCCTCTTCGTTAAGAAGAAGGATGGAACGGAACGGATGGTTGTAGATTATCGACCTGTCAACCTGATCACCATAAAGAACAAGTATCCGCTCCCCAGGATCAACGATCTGTATGATCAGCTCGCTGGATCCTCAGTCTTTTCCAAAATGGATTTGAGGTTGGGTTACCATCAAATCAAAATCAAGAACGGGGACATTCCCAAGACGACTTTTGTTACTCGTTATGGCCAATACGAGTACACCGTCATGTCCTTCGGGTTAACCAATGCCCCAGCCACTTTCTCCCGGCTAATGAATTCTATATTCATGGAGTACTTGGATAAATTCGTCGTGGTATACCTCGATGATATACTCATTTACTCCAAGAACAAGGAAGATCATGCCGAGCATCTAAGGCTGGTATTGACAAAATTTCGAGAGCACCGCATTTATGCCAAATTCTCCAAGTGTGAATTCTGGTTGCTAGAAGTGACCTATCTGGGTCATGTAATCTCTGGTAAGGGTATTGCTGTCAATACCGAGCGAGTTCAGGCCGTCCTTGATTGGACTCCTCCTGAATCGGTCAAGCAAGTTAGGAGTTTCCTTGGCTTAGCGAGCTATTGCCGATGCTTCGTCGAGAATTTCTCCAAGGTTGCTAAATCTCTAACTGAACTCCTCAAGAAAGATAAAAAGTTCGAGTGGACCCCACAGTGCGAGTCCAGCTTTCAGGAACTGAAAAGACGCCTGACATCTGCAGCCATACTGGTACCACCAGACTTTTCCAAGGACTTTATTATCTATTGCGACGCCTCGCGACAAGGACTAGGTTGCATACTCATGCAAGATCGTCAAGTGATCGCATACGCATCTCGACGGTTGCCTCCACATGAGGATAACTATCCTACACATGATCTAGAACTTGCAGCTGTAGTCCACGCACTTAAAACATGGCGACATTACCTTCTTGGTAATCGCTGTGAAATCTTCACCGATCACCAAAGTCTGAAATACATCTTCACCCAACCGGATTTGAATCTCGGGCAAAGACGTTGGGTTGAGTTGCTCACAGATTACGACTTAGGAATCACTTACACCCCTGGGAAGGCCAATGTCATGGCTGACGCACTAAGTCGTAAGTCTTATTGTAACAACCTGATGTTGCAACAAGGGCAACCACTTCTCTGCGAGGAATTTCATAAGCTTAACCTTCACATTGTTCCTCGAGGATTCCTTTCCACCTTGGTGGAGAAACCTACCCTTACGGATCGAATCATAGCTGCCCAGAAGCAAGATACAGGGATTTCCCGAATTAAAAGAAACATTCACAAAGGAGTTGTAGGTTGTTTCTCCATTGATAACAGAGGTGTTGTTCTCTTCGAGAACCGTTTAGTGGTTCCCAAGAACCAACATCTATGGCAGTTGATCCTTAAGGAGGCTCATGAATCTCCACTCACGATTCATCCCGGTAGTACCAAAATGTATCAGGACCTACGCCAGAGGTTCTGGTGGACTAGGAAAAAGAGAGAAATCGCTCAATTCATTGCTAACTGCGACGTTTGTCGTCGAGTCAAAGCATAGCATCAACGGCCTGCTGGCACCCTTCAACCTTTAGCTATTCCTGAATGGAAATGGGACAAGATCGGTATGGATTTCATTACTGGGTTTCCCAGGACCAGGAAAGGGAATAATGCTATCTTCGTCGTTATCGACCGCCTCTCCAAAGTAGCCCATTTCCTGCCTGTTCGAGAGAGTATAACCGCTAGCCAGCTAGCAGACTTGTATATCTCTCGGATAGTATCACTTCATGGTGTGCCGTTGGAGATTAACTCAGACCGTGGAAGTCTTTTCACTTCACGATTTTGGGAAAGTTTCCAGAATGCTATGGGGACTCATCTCTCTTTTAGCACCGCCTTTCATCCCCAGTCAAGTGGTCAAGTAGAACGAGTCAATCAAATTCTGGAAGATATGCTTCGAGCCTCTGTCATCTCTTTCGGTATGGATTGGGAGAAGTGTCTTCCATTTGCCGAATTCGCTTATAACAATAGTTATCAAGCCAGCTTGGGCAAGGCTCCCTTCGAAGTTCTATATGAACGAAGGTGTCGAACGCCTCTTAACTGGTCAGAAACCGGGAAAGACAATTCTTTGGTCCGGATATGATCCAGGAAGGAGAAGAGCAAATTCGCGTCGTTGGTGAGAAATTGAAAACAGCCCAGTCTCGCCAGAAGAGCCAATATGATAGTCATCATAAGGCTGTGACTTTTGAAGTCGGCGATGAGGCTTACCTTCGGGTTACTCCTCTTAAGGGAACCCATCGCTTCGGTATCAAAGGCAAATTGGCTCCTCGTTACATCGGTCCTTTTCGCATTCTTGCCAAACGAGGAGAAGTTGCCTACCAATTGGAACTACGTCCGCACCTTTCCAGAGTTCATGATGTCTTCCACGTTTCTCAACTCAGGCGTTGCTTCTCGGATCCTATCCGCGGAGTGGACCACGAAACGCTTGATCTCCAGGACAATCTCACATACCGAGAATACCCCGTTCGTATTCTTGATCAAACCGAGCGTACCACTCGACGTCGTAATATCAAGTTTCTCAAGGTTCAATGGTCTTATCATTCCGAGAGTGAAGCTACTTGGGAAAGGGAGGATCGTCTTCGACTTGAGTACCCCACCCTCTTCCCGGAGGAACCTGAATCTCGGGACGAGATTCTTTTGAGTGGGGGTGAGTTGTCACATCCCTAGTCAGTGCTTGCATTAGGACTAGCTAGAGTGTGCATCATGTTTACTTTCTACAGAAACTTGAAATGGGAATGACAGAAACCCCAGCACCCCTCTTCTAACAACTAGGGTTTAATAAAATCTTTTCCAATGTACCCAAAATGCCCTTCAAAAATGTTCATCATCTTTGCCTTGGTCTTAAACCTTTGCCAAAATTGGTGCACAATTTTCTAGGACATCCAAAGGTCTCTGGATTAATTCATATTGTAATTGCATTTGGGCATTTAAATACTATAAAATATTATATGTGCCCAGATAATCATAAACTAAAATGTTTCATGCTGTTCATATTATATACAGTGGGCATGACTAGTTTTATAATTTATAAAAATGTTCTAGCATTTTTATTAATTCAACAAAGTTGCAAAAGAAAACAAACTAAATTAATATAGAAAAGAGAGGAGAGAGAAGACTTACCTGGCGCCCACTAGGAGGCCCACCTGCCGGCCCAGCCCAGCCACCGCTCCATCGAGTTGCTTGGCTCGGCCAGGCAGGCAGGCAGGTGCTCGACGCCGGCAGCAGCGCGGGCCACGCAGCTGCCCGCCGCCCTGCTTCCTCCCCTCGCCGTTCTGCTGGCGTGGATCGACAACTCACGTCTCCCCCAAGCTCGCAGACATGCCTCCTCCTCGCCAGCTCCTCTCCGTCGCTCCCCCGCACCATGGCCGACGCTTCCGCGTCCGCGCCATCATGATAACCGCGTCCACCGTCATGCCCGTGCCGCGTCACCGTGTCCGTTCGCTCCACCGTCATCGACTATGTCGAGCAGGCCGAGCCCCGGGCGCTCGCCCGCTCTGGAGTCGCCCCCGACCTCGTCTCCCCCAACTCCGGCCGCTGAGATCGCCACCATCGCCCCGCTCAGCTCCGACCTTCCCCGAGCCAGCTCCGACGCTTGCTGCAACCGCCGTGAGCCCAGCTACCTCCCCATCCTCTCCGCTTCCCCCCCCTCGAGCCCCTGCACCGACTGCACGAAGCTCACCTGCACGCGCCGCCGCGGAGCTCGTCGCCGACGAGGCTCCAGCCACCTAACGGCCCGGCCTTCGTGCCCACTAGCTTCACCGTTTCGCATAGATGCCATAGGATCAATCCATGCGCCTCCACGAGTACCGCATCGACGAGTTCATCCTCGCCCGAGCTCCGGCAGCCGCTGGACTCGTCGTCGGCGTCGTCTCCGGCGACCCCGAGGCCAGCCACCACCACCACTCGACGTGGCTCACTCCCAGCTGCCCGTAGGTGTGCTCCGCCGTCGATTTGGTCGCCGGAGCACAAATCCCGCACCCCACCGCCGCGTTTGGCCTCGCCGCCGGCTAAACGCCGGTGAGTCAACCCCATTTGACCAAGGGTTTGACCCCCCTGGGTCACTGACATGTGGGCCCTGCCTGTTAGTCAAACCTAGGTTAGTGTCTAAACTAATCTTAATTAGTTAGTTAACTAACTATGACACTGACCAGTGGGTCCCACTGGTCAGGTGTGACACCCCGAGACCGATGCGCCAGGTGTCAGCCAGTTATTCATCGTCGTTGCCAGGTCATCTGCTTGTGTGTTGCATCTTGCCATGTCATCGTGTGCATTGCATCAACATGTTTTCAAAACTTGCATCGGCCCGATTCCCCTCGTCCTTTCCGTTGTCCGTTCTGAGCCCAGACACACTCACACGCGCCCGCGGCGCCTCCGAATATTTATTTTATGAGTGGCCGAAAAACGTTCTCGGAATGGGATGAAACTTGGCGTGTGGTCTTATTATAGTGTAGACAGGCCGCCTGCCAAATTTCATCGCATTTGGAGTCCGTTTGATAGCCCAACGGGCATATATAGCGGCACTAGTCGCCGGTTATTTTGTCGGACGTTTTCGGTCTCCGAAAACCCCCGCGGGCCTCTCTCTATTCTCTCCTATCAGCCCGAAGCCCCTCTAACACAGCCCACTAGGCCTCTCCTAGTCCCTCTCCGCTCCGGAGCCGTCCGATTGCGATCGGAGGGTCCGAAAACGGACTAAAACTCCCTAACCTAGTCCTACCTACTATAAAAGGAAGGCCTAGCCTTCCTAATCTGGAAACCTACCCGCCACCTCGTTTTCCGTGCATCCCCAACCCCCAGCCGCCACCTAGCTCTCTCTCTCTCTCTCTCTCTCTCTCTCTCTCTCTCTCTCTCTCTCTCTCTCTCTCGTGCCACGCCAGGCCCGCCAGGCCCATCGCCCGGCCCGCCCGGGCCCGAAGGGATTCGCTGCCGCCAGCCTCCTGAACGCTCGTCGCCGTCGGCAGCGCTCAGCCTCGCTCGAGCTCGCCCGAGGGGAGGAGCTCCTCCGGCAAGCCCGCGTCCGCGCCTCTCGTCTCCGTCGTCAAACCCCGCCGCGCCATCTGCTCGCCGCCGCGAGCCTCACCGGAGCCGCCCGCACACGACCCCAGGCCAGCCTCGACCTCCGCCGCCATGGCCTTAGGAGCTCGCCACCGGCCTCGTTCGGGTGCGCCGCCGCCGGATCTGGAGCTCCCGCCTGTGGATCCGCCCGTTCCCGTCTCCTCCCCGCCGCCCTGGAGCCCGCCGCCGGCGAGGCGCGCCGCCGCCGCCTCCCCTGTCCTCCCCGATCCAGGAGGGATCGGGAGGAGCACGACCGACCAGACGCCCCCGCGCCTGGGCCTCCTCGCCCCCTCCGCGTGGGCCGGATCCTGCGGCCCAGCAACCTCGCCGGCCGCGTGGGCCACTGCCACCCCGGCCAGCTCCCCTGCCTCCCTCAGCCCGTCTCCAGCGCGAAGCCCAAGCCGGCCGCTTTGCCCTCTCCTCCAACCTGGGCCGAGCCCATGGGTGAGCGCTGCTATTCTCCGCCCGTGCGTTGAATAACTATTCGACGCCCACTGTGTTTTTTTCCTGAGTGTAATTATGACTAAGTCCTCAGATTTGCATAATATGTTGCATGTTTGCATGTCTGTATCTTTTTGTGTGTATGTCCAAATTGAGTGTATGATATGTCAAAATGATCGTGGTGATATGCTCTACACTTTGTTCCATTGTGCCATGCTCATTTGAGTTCATCTAGATGCCCTAATCTCTGTTGCAAGAGCGCTACTTGTTATAAACTGCTGCTACTTGTTATTTTTATGCCATGTTTGAGATATGATAACTTGGTGCATGTTTATCCAAATGATGCATATGATATGTCAAAATGTTCATTGTGAAGTGTACTACATGATGGTTGATGTAGCATGCTTGTTTGCATTCATATTGCCATGTTAATCTCTGTTGCAAAAGTGCATTTGGCTGTTATGTGCTGAAACTTGTTATGAGATGCTAATTTCACATGCTCTTTGCTATTGATGTGTTTGTCCTCATGCCACATGTCTAGATGTTTTAGAAGGACAATAATATGGTCTTTGATGTGGTACATTTAACTTTCCATGATATGCTTTGTGTTGACTTAAACACGCTTGTAAACATGCCATGTTGTTGTTACTGTTTTATACTTATTGAAAAAACTGCTAAGTCTGGAATCTGTTATAACCTGATGCTATGTTTGCTTGATGCCTCACTCAAATCCATGCTTATTTTGGAGTGGCTAATGATCATGTCTTGTTGCCCATGTTATTGTCTATCCATTCATGCCCTTACTTGCACATTTGGCCTGCTATAGCTTATTTATTTCTTGCTCTCAAGTTGCTATAAATTATGCCTGTCAGGATTTTATCAGCATGATCAATTTGGTGTAGCTTGTTGCTATTGATCCATGCCTCCTATGGAGATGCTCCAATGGAGTTGTTTGCTGTAGGATATGTCTACTACATGTACATGCTCTTTATGTTCTTATTAGAGTTGATATGCTTGTTGTTTTGTGCCTCCGAAGACAACATCGTGATGATGTTTTTGCCTTCCCAGATTTTGACTAAGTCTGGATAATTTTATTGCAACTTGCCATGCTTATTTAAATGTGTTCCAGCAAGCTTTTGGGTGTGTTCTAAGTTCCTACTTGTTGAGCATCATGTCTACTTCACATACATGCTTCTTGTTACCATGTTTAAGTGCTATAGCATATATTTACCTTGCTCCAAAGTTGCTATGTGGTTGTTAACTTCAGCTTGTTGTTATATCTTGTTTCATGTGTATCTTTTAGCCCGTTGCTCCGTTTTGAGTGCGTCCTATATGAAACTTGTGTGATTTTGTATGTAGATTTATATTATCATGTTGTTTACCAATTTGGAGTGTGTTTGCTTGATGTTTGGGTGCTTTTTGCATCGTTGCCTTGCTTGTCTTGTTTTGCTCATATCTTCTAGGCCGTAGCTCTGAATTAAACAAACTTTATATGAAACTTGACTGGAATTTCATGTAGATCATCATGGTGCATTTTAACCTTCTGTTTAACAACTTTAACTTAAGGTTTGTTCAGATCTGGACTAATTTCAAATTATGCATATGCGGACTTACCGGATTTGTTATGTGTAGTTTCCGGCCTCATTTAAACTTATTGGCTTGTGTTGTTCTTGTTTGCTTCATACCTTGCCATGTTTTGCATCATATATAGACTTGTCTTGCATCATATATAGACTTGTCTTGCATCATACTTGGTTGAGCATATTGTCGTGTTCTTGTGTTGTGTGTTTACCGTATTGCTTGCTTCTTCTTGTTAGTGCTTGTTCCGTTGCGATCGTGATGATTCGTTTGTCTACTCGTTGTTCGTCTTCGAGGCTTCTTATTCTCTACTTCACGGATCCGTTCTTCTTCCTTGCGGGATCTCAGGCAAGATGACCATACCCTTGGATACCTTTACTATCTTTGCCATTGCTTAGTTGTCCTGATGCTACCGTTATTTGTCACGCTACCCATCTTATTGTCAGCCCCTCTCCTTGTTGCCATGAAACCTCTAACCTTTGACACCTTCCTAGCAAACCATTGTTTGGCTATGTTACCCGCTTGCTCAGCCCCTCTTATAGCATTGTTAGTTGCAGGTGAAGATGAAGATCGTTCCATGTTGGAACTTGTTGTTGGAATATCACAATATCTATTATTATTATTAACACACCAATATACTGGGCATGGGTGGAAGGCTTGGCCTTTTCCTCGGTGTTTTGTTGCACTCATGCCACCTTAGGCGCCGATAAACCGGCATTATGTTCCTTGATTTTGTGTTCCTTACTCGGTCGGGTATATGGGGACCCCTTAACACTTCGTCTTTGAATAAAACTCCTCCAGCAAGGCCCAACATTGGTTTTAATTTGCTCATAATAACAACTTAATTAATTAATTAAATTACATAGGGAGTTAGCGCTACATGTGGATTCTTCTACATAGCAGGGGGGCCAGTGCTGATGGTGTTGGTCCCAAACGGGGAGGCTGCGGGGCCACCATGGGGAAACTCGAGGATTGGCTCCCATAGGATCACCTATCCGGTTGTGGCCTGAGACGAGATACGCGCGGCTACTATCAGGGTATCGGCACGCCGGGAGGTCTTGCTGGACTTGTTTTACCATTGTCGAAATGTCTTGTGCACCAGGATACCGAGCCAGATCGGATTTCCCTAAGATAAGGGGTAATAATTATTATTACTTAAGCTGATCGTGAGAGCTTTTGATGGGCTAAGTTGGGACACCCCTGCAGGGTTATGATCTTTCGAAAGCCGTGCCCGTGGTTATGTGGCAGATTGGAATTTGTTAATGTCCGGTTGTAGAAAACTTGACAGAGGATCCGAAGTAAAACACACAACTGTGTGAGTAACCGTGACTGTCTCTTTTCACTTTGAGAAGAGAACACGGTGGGGTTATGTTTGACTCGTAGGTAGTTCAGGATCTTTAGCGATCACTACTAGTTGCGACCGTTTGCGTAGATGCTCATCTTATTCTTGTACTCGTAAGTTAGCCACCATACATTTTGCTTAGCCGCTGCTAGAACCTCACCACTATCCTTTTCCATACCCATTAAGCTTTGATAGTCTTGTTACCCATGGTTATGGGATTGTTGAGTCCTCGTGGCTCACAGATACTACAACAACAGTTGCAGGTGTAGGTTTCTGATGACTTGACGTGAGAGCGATGATCGTTGTGTTGGAGTTCTTTCTTCTTCTTCTTCTTCTTCTTCTTCAGTCTTGGGTTAGGTTCCTGGTCGGCAGCCTGGGATAGCAGTTGGATGTCGTTGTGCTTTTCTTGTTTGCATCCGTAGTCGGATGCCTTGTATTGATGTTGTTGTATTCATGTGTCTTGTATGTATTGTTGTATCCCCCATGTATGTATGTAATGGTACGATGTAATGATATCCATCTTGCTAAGCGCCCGAAATGCGGTTGTGCCCCAATCACGTAAGTGTCACGTGATCGGGATAGAATCGCATCTTGGGCCTGACATCAGGTTTGACCTGGACCGCCCTGTTGACTTGCTGACGTTAGCATGATGTCATGCTGACGCAGTAAATGCTTTTCTGGGATTAATTGATTTAAAACAATTCAGGAAATTCCAGAAAATGCTTTAAACTTCAAAAAATCATATAAATTCAACAGTAGCTCAGATGGAAAAGATTTATATATGAAAATTGATCAGAAAAATCCAATCTTTCCAATGGCACTTGTTTCATGCATGTTTGAGCAAGTTAACCTTGCTGTTCACATTAAAACATGATAATGCACTTTAATAAATAATAGTTTGGGCTTAAATTTGAATCTTTGATTCAAATAGGCTCAAACCCTTCTGTTTATAGTTCCATTAGCCCAAAACACATTCATCTTGACATATCATGAGCATGCATCATATTGTTGCATTTGTTTGCTTATTGATTGTATCGCCGGTGTTCTCCGTGGTAGGTCCTGCTCCCGAGGATACTTCTGCGTATCCAACTGAAGAGCAGTACCTGACAACCACTCTGTCAGGCAAGCAACCCATTGATCATTCTGATACAAACCCATCTTCTCGCTCCTGCTCTCTTTTACTGCATTAAGGTAACAACGTGAACTGCTACTTGCTGCGGTAGTTGAACCCTATTCCTTTGCATGACCTGTCATTGCCACAGTAAATAGTTGAAAGCCACTAGCATGTGTAGGAGTTTACTGAGCCATGTGATGTGTGTTCCACCATGCTATTTGTTTATGTTGCCTGCTATGCTTAGAGTTGTGTCAGGTCTGGTCCATCTGGGTGATGGATCAGAGTGAAATAATCATACTCGATAAAGAGAGGGAAGTGTGGAACATGTTTGGTAAAGGTATCGATGAAAGGCCATGTAGGAGTACGTGGTGGGTTGTTTCATTGGAACCGTCCATAGGACCCGAGTTTTGTATGTGTGATTCAAGTTACAGCTGCTACCACGCATTGGGCTCCGGGCTCTCCAAGCCCTCTCGACTTATTAACTGCCCTTGTCCTCTGTCCAGGAGTTGCAATTAGTTTCTGGTGTTTGTAGTTTACTGGTGGTCGTGCACAACGCTGACCCTCGGGGTGGGCTGTGATGCGACAGGTACGTGGAACGGTGTACCGGTCGCCCGTTTGGTGACTCGGGAACCCTGTACACATCATTTGGGGCCGTGAGCGACACCCCGGCCGGATCTCCCCACGGATGGAACCCAAATAAGCAATAAACCTGGACTAGGGACTTGTGTAGTTAGTCAGGTCGTGGCCGACACCCTCACTGGGCTTCCGCTTGAAGGTTGTCGAGTACAAGTCGAGTAAACGGCGATAAGTGGTGGAAGCGTGTGTGAAGAAGTACACCCCTGCAGGGTTACCAATCTATTCGAATAGCCGTTGTTCGCGGTACGGACTACTTGGTTGCTCTTACAGTTCATAGACAAGTTGATGGATACTACTAAAAGCCTCAAGACAAGTGCGAGTGCCGTGGATGGCCCTTCCGTAGGATGACGGAAGAGGATCCATGATGGTGTATTGTTGTGGTAAGTAGAGGACTCGTGTACGTAGTCTTATCTTGCAGTCTGCTGGGAGTTGTAGTATAGGTTAGCCAAGAGTCAAAGCTGGCTTGCTGCTATGAACTCCACTACCCTTGTTGATAATGATGCATGTATGATAGGTTCTGTTGTAAGACTTGCTGAGTACCTTTGTACTCATGTTTGCTTAATAACTGTCGCAGAAGAGAACCCGACCCCTTCTGATGGGTTTTACATAGACGTTGACGTCGACGAGTAGCTTGCTACCCAGACGGAGATCCTGAGCTTGTGAAGGGCCTTGTAGATACTCAGGCTACACCAAGCCTATTTTATTTCCAAGTTGTCTGTACTCAGACATGTTAGCTTCCGCTTGTGCTTGTATGATTGTATGACTTGAGTGTTGTGTCATGTGACCCCTACCTGTATGGATATGTTATGTATGGCTCTTCGGAGCCTCTTAAATAAAGTACTTTGAGTCATAGAGTTCTGTTGTGATGCAATGTTGTATTTGCACATATTGAGCATATTGTGTGTATGATTGAAATGCTTGGTATGTGTGGGATCCGACACCTAGTTGTTTTCCTTTGATAGCCTATCTTACACGGAAATGCCTCCTAGTTCTTCCACTGAGCCTTGGTAGCTTGCTACTGCTCGGAACACGTAGGCTGGCCGGCATGTGTCCTTCTTCGTTCCTGTGTCTGTCCCTTAGGGGAAATGTCACGCATTGTTACTTTAAGTCCATGTAGCTTGCTACGACTTGGGTTCATACATTGATGACCAACACGTTCGTTGCTGGGTCATGGATGCCTCTCTTTGTAATTTAGTGCCACTTTTGGTTTATAACTAGCCATGTCGGCCCGGGTTCTCTGTCATATGGATGCTAGCGACATTGTCATATACGTGTGCCAAAATGCGCAAACGGTCCCGGGCCAGGTAAGGTGGCACCCGTGGGGATACCGTGCGTGAGGCCGCAAAGTGATATGACGTATTACAAGCTAGATCGGTGTGACTTAGGATCGGGGTCCTGACAGTTTTGCTTGGAGCGTCTTGTATGATATGAGTCTTTGCTTGTTTTGTTTTGCTTTTTAAGTCATCAATCCTTGATGTACACACCTATTTGAGAGAACCAAAATTATGCCATGACTTGTTAGAGTAGCTCTCTATGCTTCACTTAAATTTTTATGAGCTATGAATTTGCTCTAGTGCTTCACTTATATCTTTTTGAGCACGGTATGCTTAGTATTTTTGAAGAAATAGTCTCTTTCTTCACTTAGATTTATTTGAGAATTGGTAAAATTTTAAACAAATTCTCTCTTGCTTCACTTATATTATTTTGAGAGGATGAAGAAAAATTATGCTCATGATCTTCACTTATATTTGTTTGAGCTTATCAAAAGCAACACATGAAAATTAGTCCCAAAGTGATAGATATCCAAGAAGGATATAATAAAAAAATTCATGAAGATCGTTGGACAAAATAAACTTGATTCCTTGTAAAACTTTTGAGACATGATGATATGATATGTGAGTCATGTTAATGAGTAAGTATGCTTTAGTAAGAATATTAGTGTTGAAGTTTGTGATTCTCTATGCAAGCACGAAAGTAAATAATTATGCAATGAAATTATATCCTACTTGTGGTGCATTCTTCGGTGTTATTTATGCTCAATGTTCGCTTATGAGATTATTCGTTTCATGGTTGGTCACTTCCCAGTCTTTTACTAGCCTTCATTTTGCACTAAGTATGATCTTTACTTGTGCATCCAAAATCCTTTATCCCGGTTTTGCCACATGAGTCCACCATACCTACCTATATGTGGTATTCCCTTGCCGTTCTAAGCAAATTTGTATGTGTCATCTCTAATTTTCAAAATAAATTTCCCTTTTGTGTGCCCGTACCGCTCGCGAGGCGTTGAGGGGTGGCCAATATTTTCCATGCTAGATGTGTTATTCTCATGATGAGTGCTTATTCACTTGTCATTGCACGAGAGTAAGGCAAAGGTATTAGGGATGCCTAGTCCCTAAATGAAAAAACAAATTTACTTTATGTTGTCAAATAATAAATTCCTTGGAAAGTGTTGGTATGGAAGGCAACCGTGGATTCGGTTAGCCATGGCTTGTGAAAGTTTGGTGGAAAAGGAATAAACTTTATTTTCTGTTTGGGAACCGCCTATGATATATCTCGCAAGGAAAGTGTTGGGAACCTCAAGTCGTTCTTGTTGGTGGGAAAAGTATACCTCCCCAAAAAAATTATCTCACAATTTAAGCTTTGAGCTCTGGCACCTCTACAAATCCCTACTTCCCTCTGCGAAGGGCCTTTCTTTACTTATGCAATTTTTTGAATTTGAGTCTCCATCTTCTCTTACAAGCACCAACTAGGAAACACTATGATCGTACTTGAGCATTGGGTGTTACTAATATACGAATGCGTTTCAGGAAGGGATCAATGGTTGAGCATAATGGGCTAGGGATAGCTTATTTTAGCATTGATATTTGAAAGACATAGTTGCTCGTTGATATGCTTGAGTATCTAAATTATTATGTCAAAACTAGACTATTGCTTCGAACCATATAAAAGCCCAAATGTCCATTCTATAAAGAAAAGATTATGATATGACATGATAGGCAGCATTCCACATCAAAAATTCTGTTTTTATCAGTTACCTACTCGAGGACGAGCAGGAGTTAAGCTTGGGGATCCTGATACGTCTCCAACGTATCTATAATTTTTTATTGTCCCATGCTATTATATTATCATTCTTGGATGTTTTACAATCATTTTATAGTCATTTTATATCATTTTTTGGTACTAACCTATTGACATAGTGCCAAGTGCCAGTTGCTGTTCTCTACATGTTTTTTACATCGCATGAAATCAATATCAAACAGAGTCCAAACACCATGAAACTTTTTGGAGAATTTTTATGGGCCAGAAGACACCGGATGGGCCAGAGCTGCACCTGGGGGTGCCTCGAGGGGGGCACAACCCACCAGGGCACGCCAGGCCCCCCTGGCATGCCCAGGTGGGTTGTGCCCACCTCGGTGGCCTCCCGCACAGCCTCTTTGCTCTATAAATACCCCAATATTCTAGAAACCCTAGGGGAGTCGACAAAATATTCATCCAGCCGCCGCAGAGTCCAGAACCACCAGATCCAATCTAGATACCATCTCGGATGGGGTTCACCACCTCCATTGGTGCCTCTCCGATGATGCGTGAGTAGTTCTTTGTAGACCTACGGGTCCATAGTTAGTAGCTATATGGCTTCCTCTCTCCCTTTTGATTATCAATACAATGGTCTCTTGGAGATCCATATGATGTAACTCTTTTTGCGGTGTGTTTGTTGGGATCCGATGAACTTTGAGTTTATGATCAGATCTATCTTTTTATATCCATGAAACTATTTGAGTTTATTTGATCTCTTTTATGCATAATTGCCTATAGCCTCTTATTTCTTCTTCAATATTTGGGTTTTGTCTGGCCAATTTGATCTATTTATCTTGCAATGGGAAGAGGTGCTTTGTAGTGAGTTCGATCTTACGATGCTTGATCCCAATGACAGAAAGGGAACCCACACGTATGTATCGTTGCTACTAAGGATAAAACGACGAGATCCATATCTAACGCCATAGATGAACGGATCTTGTCTACATCATGTCATCATTCTTAATGCATTACTCCGTTTTTTCCATGAACTTAATACACTAGATGCATGCTGGATAGCGGTCGATGTGTGGAGTAATAGTAGTAGATGCAAGCAGGAGTCGGTCTACTAATCTTGGACATGATGCCTATATAATGATCATTGCCTGGATATCGTCATAATTATTTGAAGTTCTATCAACTGCCCAACAGTAATTTGTTACCCACTGTTTGCTATTTTTCTCGAGAGAAGCCACTAGTGAAACCTACGGCCCCCGGGTCTTCTTCCTCATATATTTGCCTTTGCGATCTACTTTTTCCTTGCATATATTCTCAGATATATTAAACCAAAAATACAAAAATACATTTCTGCAATTTATTTATATTTATTTTATTTGGCGTTCGATCTATCAATTTACTACAAATTTCTCACGTCCGTTTTGCCTACCTTGAGGCGTCGTACCATGAAAGGGATTGACAACCCCTTTAACACACGGGGTTGCGAGAAGTTGTTATTTGTGTACATGTGTTGTTTACGTTGTGTTGCTTGGTTCTCCTACTGGTTCGATAACCTTGGTTTCTCTGAGGGAAATACCTACCGCCGCTGTGCTGCATCATCCCTTCTTCTTTGGGGACCGACGTAGCTTTAAGCAACATCACCCAGCTACCATTGATAGTTGGGGAATTAGTATGTTAATTGGTTTAATTAGGCACAAGGGGTCCACCAATCAGCGAGTCATTAGGGTGAGGGTTAAGCTAAGCATGGGTTATTTAACTTAAACCTGTTTTAATAATTGGCCTTGGGCCAGTGGCACACCAGGGGGTAATTAGTGGCTAATTACACGGCCAAGTCAGCGGGTATCTCCGGCATGACGAAAGAACTATGGAGGGCCGAATCCAGCAATGGGAGGACGCGCGACCGGCCCCGTTGGGAAGGTGCTGCTGCAGCGTGTCCAACCGTGGTGGCCCCAGGTGCTAGGGAGGCCTCTAGTGGTGGCGACAACGAGTTGAGCAGCGATGGTGCTCGGGTGCAGGCGACATTAGAGCATCTCCAGCCGTTCAGCCCCCCAGCGCACCCGGCGAATGCCTTTTGGCGTTTGCACCAGTGGTTTTTTTGCCCTTGGGGCATTCGTGTTTCCAGTCGCGCCCCCATGTTTTGGCCCCCAGACGCCCCTAAATTTGACTTGTCTGTCCCGCTGCCAAATATACCACAAGTTCGGTGATCATCATGCCACAAGCCAGCGATCATCATGCCATAGTTCGCCGATCAAAAGAAAGGGGTCGTAGACATGGAACACATCAAACGAGAGGCTCCTCTATTGTGGGACCGGCCTGGGTCGGCGTGGGCGCAGTCGAGCTCGGCGTCGACGTGGCTTTCGTACTCGGTATGGGCGTCGGCGTTGGTGTCGTCGTGGGCGTAGGGGCGTCGGTCCCCGCTGGCCCGGGCATCTAGTTCAAGACAAGGCCGTGCTCCTCCAAGTACCACGCCTTCACATGCTCGTCCATCATCGACATGTCTGCGACCATCAGGAAAGCCAGGTCGGTGTCCCTCTTCTTCACGGCTATGTTGGTCCTGAGAAGGTCATGTTGGGGTTGAATCCGCCATGCGCGTCACCGTTGGAGTAGCCAGGCGAGGGTGCGTACCCCCATAACGGTGGCGAGAAGTTGGCTGACGACACGAAGCTCTGCTGGCTCCCCCACGCCGCTTGTGGGCAGTGGCCGGGAGGAAGGTTCCTCCCTGCGTGAGACACCTCTCCCTGCTCTATCGCCGCCGCTGCCGCGTCCCTGGCCTTCTTGGCGATGAGCCTGTTCCACCGGTAGGTGGTGACAGCCTCCCGGCGCTGAACTTCCGCCCTCCACTCGGTGTTTGACATGCCCGGCGGCCTTGCCATCAGCGCCGTCAGCTTCCTCTGCTTCGGTTAGGTGGAATCGGTGGCTTGGCGAGGAGGAGCATACTTCTTCGGCGGCATGGCGGCCGGACCTGATGAGGAAAATGGCGGGAGAACGGGTAGAGAAGGGGGGCAGCAATGGGGAAATGGAGAGAAGGGGGGGGGTCAGCGGGAATAGGCCTATTTGTCGCCGACATCGTCGGCCCACGCGCCTTTTCATTTCGGCCGACGCACCCAGGCGCCCAAGGTGCACTGGGTTTGGCTCGGGTTCGTCGGCTGTTATTTCGGCCCAACTCGACGATAAATAACAACCCGGGGGCGCGACGATCGATTTTTTCACACTAGCGTTAAAAAAAGTGCCTTGGGGGCCTGTTGGGGCGAATGGAGATGCTCTCAGCGCGCAGCAGCTGGCGAGCGCGGGAGCGGGTGGGCGCACGAGCGAAAGTCACAGCGGGTGGACGAGCACGCGCTGGCGTGTGTGGGCACGTGCGAGCAGGGGCAACTAAGCACGAGGCTACGTGGGCAGAGGGTGGCAGGGGCGCGTCCAGGGAGCAGCAGGAGAGGCCGCGGGCACGCGTGGGGCAAGAGCATGGGGCGATTGTGGGCGCGGTTGCTGGCGCGCGTGGGTGATTCATGGATGCGGTAGGGCGCGCGAGCACGACCAAAAGGTCAGCCGGGAGCACGGCCAGGATGAGCTCGTGGCCATGGTGGACGACGGCTTTGACTTCGACCAAGGGGGCGGGTATAGTGGCGATACGCATGGGAGAGAGAGGGGAAGGGAGTGGATGCTCACAGTGAGCCTATAGAGGTGCTTAGCGGGCCCGGGGGAGGCTCGGAGGCGATAGAGCTCGGTGACCGAAGGTTGAAGACGATGGTGGATCCGGTGATGCAGGGGCTCCCGGCTTCGATCCAACAACATAGTCGACATAGCGGAGGCCGGCGGAGCTCGTGTACAAGTTTTCAGGAGACGGCGACGACGGTGGGCGCATGGACGAGGCCAACCATGTCGATGGGTGGCTCAACTATGTGCTATGGAGGAGGGTGCGATGCGAGAAGATGGGGAAGTGGGACTAGGGTTTGTCCAGGGGGTGCGGGTCGTTGCCCTTATCCTCGCCGGAGTCATGGCGGATGGTCGACGCGTGGACATGTGTTGCGTCTGCGGGCACGCATCGTCCACGGCGATGTAATGAGTAGGAGGTTGATGAAAGGCCCGAGCTAATGGGTCAGGTCGCACTGTGGCCGTTGCTGGGCCAAGTGCACATTGCGGGTTTCTGCATTTTCTTTTAACTTTTAACTTTTATTTATGCCTCTCTGTTTTGCAATTTAATTACATACCAAATGAATTTAGTTACATGCACAACCTAGCACATAAATACTAGGCAATGTTTTGAGCTAGCACAACAAGTCCTAATTTATTTTGAATAGTTTAGATATTTTTTATAATTTAAATGGCCAATTAAATGTTGGGGATCGTAGCAGAAATCAAAAAAATTCTACGCATCACCAAGATCAATCTATGGAGTAATCTAGCAACGAGGGAGAGGGGAGTGCATCTACATACCCTTGTAGATCGCGATGCGGAAGTGTTACAAGAACGCGGATGAAGGAGTTGTACTCGTAGCGATTCAGATCGCGGTTGATTCCGATCTAAGCGCCGAACAACGGCGCCTCCACGTTCAACACACGTGCAGCCCGGTGACGTCTCCCACGCCTTGATCCAGCAAGGAGAGAGGGAGAGGTTGGGGAAGACTCCGTCCAGCAGCAGCACGACGGCGTTGTGGTGGTGGAGGAGCGCGGGACTCCAGGAGGGCTTCGCCAAGCACTGCGAGAGATGAGGAGGGAGAGAGGTAGGGCTACGCCAAGCGGGAAAGGTCAAACCGTGTGTTGGGCAGCCCCAAACCTCAAGTATATATAGGGGGAAGGCAAGGGTTGCGCACCCACCTAGGTTTCCACCCCTAGGGGTGGCGGCCAGCCCTAGATCCCATCTAGGGGGCGGCCAAGGGGGAGAGAGGGGGGGCGCACCAATAGGTGGGCCCTAGGACCATCTGAGCCTAGGGTTTCCCCTCCTTCCCTTCTCTCTTCGCCTTGGGCCCTGGTGGGGGGCGCACCAGCCCACCTGGGGCTGGTCCCCTCCCACACTTGGCCCACGCAGCCCTCTAGGGCCGGTGGCCCCACCCGCTGGACCCCCGGGACCCTCCCAGTGGTCCCGGTACGCTACCGATAGCGCCCGAAACTTTTCCGATGACCAAAACGGGACTTCCCATATATGAATATTTACCTCCGGACCATTCTGGAACTCCTCGTGATGTCCGGGATCTCATCCAGAACTCCGAACAACATTCGGTAACCGCGTACATACTTTCCCTATAACCCTAGCGTCATCGAACCTTAAGTGTGTAGACCCTACGGGTTCGGGAACCATGCAGACATGACCGAGACAACTCTCCGGCCAATAACCTACAGCGGGATCAGGATACTCATGTTGGCTCCCACATGTTCCATGATGATCTCATCGGATGAACCACGATGTCAAGGATTCAATCAATCCCGTATACAATTCCCTTTGTCTATCGGTATAGCACTTGCCCGAGATTCAATCGTCGGTATACCGATACCTTGCTCAATCTCGTTACGGCAAGTCTCTTTACTCATTCCGTAACACATCATCCCGTGATCAACTCCTTGATCACATTGTGCACACTATGATGATGTCCTACAGAGTGGGCCCAGAGATACCTCTCCGTCATACGGAGTGACAAATCCCAGTCTTGATTCGTGCCAACCCAACAGACACTTTCAGAGATACCTGTAGTGCACCTTTATAGCCACCCAGTTACGTTGTGACGTTTGGTACACCCAAAGCATTCCTACGGTATCCGGGAGTTGCACAATCTCATGGTCTAAGGAAAAGATACTTGACATTTAGAAAATCTTTAGCATACGAACTACACGATCTTGTGCTAGGCTTAGGATTGGGTCTTGTCCATCACATCATTATCCTAATGATGTGATCCCGTTATCAATGACATCCAATGTCCATGGTCAGGAAACCGTGACCATTTGTTGATCAACGAGCTAGTCAACTAGAGGCTTACTAGGGACATGGTGTTTGTCTATGTATCCACACATGTATCTGAGTTTCCTATCAATACAATTCTAGCATGGATAATAAACAATTACCATGAACAAGGAAATATAACAATAACCAATTTATTATTGCCTCTAGGGCATATTTCCAACAGTCTCCCACTTGCACTAGAGTCAATAATCTAGTTCACATCGCCATGTGATTAACACTCACAGGTCACATCGCCATGTGACTAACATCCAAAGAGTTTACTAGAGTCAATAATCTAGTTTACATCATATGTGATTAACACTCAATGAGTTCTGGGTTTGATCATGTTATGCTTGTGAGAGAGGTTGTAGTCAATGGGTCTGCAACATTCAGATCCCTATATACTTCGCAAAACTTTATGTCATATCGTAGATGCTGCTACCACGTTCCACTTGGAGCTATTCCAAATTGTTGCTCCATTATACGTATCCGGTATCTCTACTTAGAGCTATCCGGATAGGTGCTAATCTTGCATCGACGTAACTCTTTACGTCGAACTCTTTATCACCTCCATAACCGAGAAACATTTCCTTATTCCTCTAAGGACAATTTTTTTGACCGCTATCTAGCGATCCACTCCTACATCACCTTTGTACCCTCTTGCCAGACATGTGGCAAGGCACACATCAGGTGCGGTACTCAGCATGGCATACCGTATAGAGCCTATGACAAAAGCATAGGGGACGACCTTCGTCCTTCGTCTTTCTTCTGTCGTGGTCAAGCTCTGGGTCTTACTCAACTTCACACCTTACAACTCAGGTAAGAACTCCTTCTTTGATTGATCTATTTTGAACTCCTTCAAATTCATGTCAAAGGTGTGTGTTCTTTTGAAAGTATCATCAGGCGTTTTGATCTATGTCTATAGATCTTGATGCCCAATATGCAAGCAGCTTTATCCAGGTCTTCCTTTGAAAAACTCTTTTCAAACAACCCTTTATGCTTTCCAGAAATTCTACATCATTTCGGATCAACAATATGTCATTCGCATATACTTATCAGAAATGTTGTAGTGCTCCCACTCACTTTATTGTAAATACAAGTTTCTAACAAACTATGTATATACCCAAAAACTTTGATCACTCCATCAAAGCATTTATTCCGACTCCGAGATGCTTGCTCTAGTCCATGGAAGGATCGCTGGAGCTAGCATACCTTTTAGCATCCTTAGGATCCTCAACATTTTTGGACACTTCAAAAATCAAGTCTTAGTTCAAACCCATTTGAATTAAATTCAAATATGTTTGAATTATATCTCGATCTTGTCACTTCTATTTTTCTCAGACTACGCTCATTTTTATGAGCCCGAGAAAAATAATCCCATGTGCTAACTTTTTCCCTAACTCCCCTCTTTCTTTTCTTCTCTTTATTTGTTTTCTGCTAAAAATAAGATAAGGGGAAGGAACCAGCCCAGCCCACACCTCCTGGCCCATCTGTGGCATCCCACCAGCCGGCCTCTAAGGCCATCTACCGCAGCCTAGGGCCACCTGACCTCCTAACCCTAGCCAACAGCGACCTCTCGCTCGATCCCTTCTCTCCCTCTCAGCGTCGCACCCTCGTCCCCGTCTCCCGATCCCTCGTTCCCTTCTCCCCCCCTCTCTGGCTTGATCCCCATCGCGCAGCCCGATTCCCCCTCGCTCGATCTGCGCCTAGAGCGCCTACGCCACCGCACCAGGCCGCTACCTCCTTGTGCTCGACGCCCTGGCCGGGTCCAACCTCTGCCTCCCCTCGCCAGGGAGCCACGCCCCGCCACGTTATAGGCCACCACCGCGCCGCCTTGGCCTCGCCACAGGCCACAGGAGCAGCCGCCCCGAGCTCTCATCGAGCGCCGCCGCAGTCGTGCCTCGTCTGCAACCGTCCTTCATGCGGCCTCCGCTTCCTCGCGCCCCATCCGTCTCCTCCGTCGCGCACCTCCCCTCGCCTCTGCACCATCGGCGCCCGAGTGCCTTCCCGACGCCGAGCCGGCCTCCCCTCCGCCGCGTCGCCGCCATGCCCCATTGCTCCTGTCTGCCTCGTCGCCGGCCTCTGCTGCAGGTCCACCGCGCCCCGAGCTCTCCAGCCGCGCCGGCAACCCCAACCTCGTCACCGCGCCCCTCCGGTGACCCAAGACCGCCACCGACCTGCTGGAGTCCATGGACTCGGCCTCAAGCTCGCCTAATCAGGCCTCTTTGACCTACCAGACTGGATGACTGTCGTGTTGCCGTCGTTTTGTTGCGGCTGTTGTTTTCGCCAAGATCGCCTACATGGACGCAAGTACCCCGACGACCGCTGTTTTTGGAAGACCCAAGTACCACGACACGATGAACATGAACATCTTCGAAATGAGTACGACTACACTTGGTGGATGCGACAAGTACCTCTACCGTCGACCCCGTGTACGACTACACTATGTGACGCGTCAAGTACCACTATGTTCGATGCCGCGACAAGTACCTCTACGGAAACATGAACATCTACGAAACGCGTACAACTACCGTCGCCGAAGACCTTCGACATGTACATCTACCACCGTCATGGAACCGCCAAGACGACAAGTACCTCTCTGAGATAACGAGAACGACTACATCCTCTTCCGTCGACCTCGGAGACCCGTGGATGCGCCAAGTACCCCTTCGGTCCGGAACGCGGCAAGTACCACGACACGATAACGGGAACGGCTACAAAACGTGTACCACGACCCACGAGTACCACTACTTCCCTCGACGATCTTGATCCTCCCCGAAATGAACGTTACGAAGGTATAACCCCGAGACGATGAACCGTGGACTGCATGTGTTGTATGAGATGAATCGTTTGTTTGCATCGTGTCCGTTGTGGCCCTCGTTTGCCTTGTCGCCGACCCATGGGAACCGGGCAACCGGGTTCACCCCACCTTTCATCTTGTTCGACTCGCTCACGCTACCTTGCTTTTGCACCGGCATCTCGACGAGTGTCGGATCATCGGAACATTGTCGTGGCATCGTATCCGTTTTCGCCGCCACGACCCTCTTTTCTTTTCGTCGTGGCGACAAATACTTCTTATCTCTTCATGTTAACGTTTAACTAAAAATTGCATAAAACTTGATCATGTCATCCGCATCATGTTAACAACATTAAAATGTGTGAATTGTTGTTTGCTTAAAATTGCTAAACATGCATATGGGGATTTTCCGGAATTGTTGTTGTAGTTTCCGGCCTCATTTAAACTTGTTGACTTGTGTTGTTTTTGAGTGCTTCCTGCCTTGCCATGTTTAGCATCATATATAGACTTGTCTTGCATCCTACATGGTTGAGCATATTGACATGTTGCTTGTGTTGTTTTTTTGTGCTTCCTACCTTGCCATGTATTGCTTCCTATATAGACTTGTCATGCAGCATACCTTGCCATGTATTGCATCATATAGACTTGTGTTGTTTTTCTGTGCTTCCTACCTTGCCATGTTTTGCTTCCTGTATGGACTTGTAGTGCATCCTATGTAGACTTGTGTTGCATCATACTTGTTTGAGCATATTGTCATGTTCTTGTGATGTGTGTTTACCGTATTGCTTGCTTCTTCTCGTTAGTGCTTGTGCCGTTGCGATCGTGAGGATTCGTTCGTCTACACGTGGTTCTTCTTCAAGGCTTCTTCTTCGTCTTCTTCTTGGTTCCGTTCTTCTTCCTTACGGGATCTCAGGCAAGATGATCATACCCTTGGATACCTTTACTACCATTGCCATGCTTAGTTGTCTCGATGCTATCGTTATATGTCGCGCTACCCATCTTTATTGTCAGCCCCTCTCCTTGTTGCCATGAAACCTCTAACCTTTGAAACCTTCCTAGCAAAGCCATTATTTGGCTATGTTACCCGCTTGCTCAGCCCCTCTTATAGCGTTGTTAGTTGCAGGTGAAGATGAAGGTCGTTCCAGGAGGAACTTGTTGTTGGAATATCGCAATATCTATCTATTATTATTAACAGACCTATATACTTGGCATGGGTGGAAGGCTTGGCCTTTTGCTCGGTGTTTTGTTCCACTCATGCCACCTTAGGCGCCGATAAACCGACATTATGTTCCTTGATTTTGCGTTCCTTACACGGTTGGGTATATGTGGACCCCTTGACACTTTGTCTTTTAATAAAACTCCTCCAGCAAGGCCCAACATTGGTTTTAATTTGCCTCATAATAACTTAATTAATTAATTAAATTGCATAAGGGGGACGCTCCTTGGAGATTCTTTTCTACATAGCAGGGGGGCCAGTGCTGATGGTGTTGGTCCCAAACGGGGGTCCTGCGGGGCCACCTCGAGGAAACTTGAGGGCTGGTTTCACCTGTAGCATCGCCCATCCGGTCGTGGCCTGAGACGAGATACGCGCGGCTACTATCAGGGTGTCGGAACGCCGGGAGGTCTTGCTGGACTTGTTTTACCATTGTCGAAATGTCTTGTGCACGGGATGCCGAGCCTGATCGGATTTCCCTAAGATAAGGGGTGATGATATTATATTTATCACTTCAGCTGATCGTGAGAGCTTGTGATGGGCTAAGTTGGGACACCCCTGCAGGGTTATGATCTTTCGAAAGCCGTGCCCGTAGTTATGTGGCAGATTGGAATTTGTTAATGTCCGGTTGAAGAAAACTTGACAGAGGATCCGAAGTAAAACACACAACTGTGTGAGTAACCGTTACTGTCTCTTTTCACTTTGAGAAGAGAACACGATGGGGTTATGTTTGACTCGTAGGTAGTTCAGGATCTTTAGCGATCACTACTAGTTTGCGACCGTTTGCGTAGATGCTCATCTTATTCTTGTACTCGTAAGTTAGCCACCATATTATGCTTAGCCGCTGCTGCAACCTCACCACTTTACCTCTTCCTACCCATAAAGCTATGCTAGTCTTGATAACCATGGTTATGGGATTGCTGAGTCCTCGTGGCTCACAGATACTACAACACCAGATGCAGGTACTGCTGAGGTCAGCGCAGGAGTTGGTCCAAGAACTTCAGTGGGAGTCCGATGAAGAGAGGGCCGTATGTTTGTGACGTTTTCGACGATCAGTAGTGGTTCCTACTAGGGGTGTTCGGACCTGTGGCTTTATGTTTTTGGTATCTTTCATTTGGATCTTCGTCCGTAGTCGGACTCTGATGTTATTTGGATGATGATTGTTTATGTAATGCATTGTGTGACGTGGCGAGTGTAAGCCAACTATCCTTTTGCAATTTCATCCCTATTTTTACATGAGTCGTGCAAAGATACCAAACTTGAGATCATTCCAGAATGGGCTTATACCTTTAAGTCGTGCCTCGACACGTAGGAGGTATAGTCCCATCCTGGGCATTACAAGTTGGTATTCAGAGCCTTCTCCGACCTAGGAGCCCCCACTGATTGATCGAATCGTTGACGGTTGAGTCTAGGCAAACACTTAAAAAATGTTCTGAGTCATATATATATATCGGAGAGTAGGATTTCTTTTGCTCCTCATCTTTTTTCACTCTGGTGAGGACTCGTGACGATTACTTTTATCTCTTCTACTCTCAAAATTTCACCAATTTTTTTTAGGATCACTCGAGTATTGTTTGGATTGTTCCGATGTTTTTGTGACGAGAACATTGTTCTCGATGCCTCCTGTCATTTAGGGGTTGTGGCAGGGTCCCGGGGAGTTGAGCTCCGAGGTGTTGTCGTCACAAATATATCGCATCAGTTCTGGAATACTTAAGACGGCCGACATCGAAAACTCTCCTATGCGGTTAGTGGCAAGATAACCCGGACATCACCCAGTACTGGGGAGGTAGTTCGGGAGTATTGCCATAGCTTGTATAGCAGATGCGTTTCGAAGGTCCGAGGTAAATGGTTTCCAGAAATAACTGGTTATGTGTTGAAGGATGGATACAGCTGGATGTAGGATTAGAGTTGAGTGCGCGGTGCTTCCCCTGTATCCCCAACACCTGATTGCATAACTGGAAACTTTCGGAAATTAATAGGTGGGTTCATCTAGTAGTTCGTAGGCATTCTTCCAACGAGTGCATGATATGAAGTTCGGGGTTCTACATTGAGTGAAGTTGATGCGGAGCATCCGTCAAGCATCCCCATGGACACCCCGTCTTCGGCACAAGCGCTCAAGGGACCATTGACTAGAGCACGTGCATGCGCTATCGAGGACGAGGTGAATTCTCTCCTCTTCGAGTTTCGTTTGGATTCACATGAGGATTGGGTTCTACCTCACAAGGAGATGTTGTGCATTCTCAGTTACCAAGGAGGTGATCCCGTGGAAGCAAAGGAGAACCCATTCAGCCCGGATCGCGTGGAAGCAAATGAAGACCTGTCCAACCCGGAACGAGCGGTAATACCGCTCCTCCAAAACGGTACTACCTCTCCTGGCCAGTCCGGAACAAGCGGTACTACCGCTCCTTAAGCGGTACTACCGCCTGCAAGCGGTACTACCGCTCGAGCGGGCGGTACTACCGCCCTGCCTGCACGCACCCTTCGGCCCTTGGCCATGTATCCCTCTCTTCTCGTACCCCTTCGTAGCATAAACTATAAATAGACCTTCCCCACTTCCTTTGAAGGGTTAGCAAAGATATTGAGAGACCTTGAGAGCTTTGCTCCTTGTATCCCTTCCGTGAGGAGATCAAGACCTCCCAAGGGAGAAGAATCCTCGTGGATTGCAAGACCTCCCAAGGGAGAAGAATCCTCTTGGATTGCAAGACCTCACCTCCTCTAGGAGTGGGAAGAACCTTACCGTCGTGCTTACTTCCTTGGATTGATCTTGTAATCTTGTGGATCCCTTGTGTGCTACTCTGGTGGATGTGATATTGGGTTTGTTTTGAGTGAATTGTGTCTTGTGTTCATGTGTGTTCTTCCTCTTTTTCCCCTCCAAGTGTGAAAAGATCCCCCCTAGGGTTTCACCCTACAACGTCTTGGTATCATGAGCAAGGTTGATTCACATCTTGGAGTCCCATCCCCCCACTTTCTAGCTTGATTTTGTTGTGTTCTTACCCAATTTAGAAAATCCCCACAAAAAATAGCCCCAAAATTTTTCTTGCAATTTGTTGATTCTTGTGAGATTTTGTTGTTTTGGTCCATGGATTTGACGTTTGGCACGTGGATCTAGCCCCTCCACCACTTTCCCCACCCATCCACCACGAAACCCATCCAATTTTACCCCCGAAATCATCCATTTCCACCCAAAATTCGCCCCGATCTCGAGCTGCAAACTATTCCCGACACCAGCGGTACTACCGCCCATACAAGCGGTACTACCGCCCTTCACACGGTACTAAAAATTTTCTGCCGCCTTGCCAAGCGGTACTACCGCTTCGTCAAGCGGTACAATTTTTTTACTTCCGTCACCCAAAGCGGTACTACCGCCCTACTAAGCGGTACTACCGCCCCGCAAATTCTCACCTTCCCATTTGACTGGTTTCGAGTTGCGATTTGGCATTTCCTAAGGTGTTTCGGCTACTTAGGAGCGTTTGACATCGACATCATCGCCTCGGAGTCGTCTTCGCCGCTAACCGTAAGCAAGGACGGTAACCTCGATGACACATACCTTTTGCTTTTGCATTGATAGCCCGAGCCATTTGCGTTGCTTACCTATCATGACTAGCGAGTTGAGAATTGCCGGGCCACGCTCTTGTGCACCGTAGTGATCATGTTATCATCTTAGTGCCATAAGTCTCTCCCATGCATATCTTACATACTTGTCTCATATTATCATCGGCTCGAGCATCATACTCTCAAAAAAAGCTTCTAAGCAAAGAGAGGAGCAACAATGAGCATATAGGCAATAGCTTTGAGCCACTTTACATACTCATATCATCTTGGTCACCACATACATAGCATAGTTGGGATCGAGGACGGCACGTTTCTCGCATAGGTTGGTGCACAAAGCGTATCTCGCCCATTTGAGCAATCGAGCTACCGTCTCTCTAGTATCCGCACAACAAGAGCATTTTGCGTGATCACTCACATTTTGCGCTCACCCTTGGTTGTGTGGATCCCATCTATCCTCCGTGCGTGTGTTCCTAGTGATACTCTTGGCTTTGATCTATTTGCTTTACGTGCATCTTTGTGACTCTTCTCAACCTTATCGATATCTTGACTAACATTTTGTTTGAAATTTTGACACCATCCTAACCAAGCTACTCCATAGGCCTCTTTACTTGTAGGTGTGAGGATCAAACCCGGTTCCAATTCTACTATTGTGGCATTTCATTGAGTGAAACTTGTTACATTTTCAATCTTCGGAAGAGGTAACCTTGGTATTGTTCTCTCATTTACCTACTCACCTACTACTTACATGATGGATAGGCCAAGTTCTTCGACCGACCCGATCGACGAGCCTCTAGCGGAAGCACCGAACTACGTCACCAAGACTCACCTTTTCGGCGTCCAACGAGCGCTTCACCAAGAAAGCGAAGCTTTGGGCGACCGCATCGAGCAACTCGCTTCCGACTTCCGCACGCAAATGCAAGAGTTCCCCCACATCTTGGTGAACCGCACGTCTCCGCCTCATTCATCAAGACGGCGCCATTCAAGTTGACGCTCAAGTGACAACTCTTCGGCTTACTCTTCCACGGATGCAAGCCCTCCACGTCCTCGGCAAGCTCAACACTTCGTCAATCAAGATCGAAAATCTCCGGACAATCCATTCCATGGCAATGGGTTACGAGATCGAGTCCGAGCACGTGAGCAAGGGCGCCACCAAGAGCAACAACGCCCACATCAAGTACACGAAGATGACGATGCAATCCATCAAGCTCAAGAACAACGTGACAATCAAGCACGCATCACACAACTAGCTCTTCGTGACTCCAACCGCATCTTCGCCGAACGCAACCGCCAAGTACGTCGACAAGAAGAACTTCATCAAGAGCGACAAGAGGAAGCCGCTCATCGCGAAGCGGAGCAAGAACGACGCAATGGGAACGACGTGCCACGACACCACCAACATCAAGACCATCGTGAAGAGCACGCTTTCGTGGAGCGACCACATCGTCATGAGAAACACCACCATCATCAACATGACGAAGAACAATGCTTCGGCAAGCTCAAGTTCACTATGCCCAAGTTCTCCGGAAGCACCGACCCCGAGGAATACCTCTCATGGACGTTGAAGGTCGAAAAGATATTCCGCCTCCACAACTTCGAAGAAGAGAAGAAGATTGCCATGGCCTCTCTCGAGTTTCAAGACTACGTCCTCATTTGGTGGGAACAAACGATCAAGCGACGACATACAAGAGGCGAACCACCCATTACAACTTGGTCAGAAATGAAGAATTTCATGCGAGCTCGCTTCGTGCCTACACACTACACCCGCGATCTCTTCAAGAAGTTGCAACTTCTCAAACAAGGCACGAAGACGGTGGAGGAATACTACCAAGAAATGGAGATTGCTATGATCCGAGCCAACGTCAAGGAAGATGACAAGCAAACAATGGCCCGCTTCTTGAACGGCCTCAATCACCCAATCAAGCGGATTGCAGACTTCCAACCATACTCCAACCTTCTCGAGCTAGTTCATCAAGCGTCCAAGGCCGAGCGACAAGTCCAGGATGACTTCAAGTATGCCAAATACTCGTCCAAGACTTACGGCTCCTACTCTCAAGCACCCGCGACTTCGGCACCTCCTACCTCAACTAGAGCATCACCAAGTACCGGCAACAAGTCAAGTTCCAAGCAAACCACACCTTCCTCGACTCGTTCTCCGACAAGCAACTACAAACCCAAGACTCCCTCACCTTCGGCACCACCCTACGACACCGAGAAGACTAGTTCCTTCAAGTGCTTCACATGTGGTGTCCGAGGTCACAAGTCCTTCGAGTGCACAAACAAGAGAACCATGATCTTCAACGACGACGGCACATATGACTCGATGAGCGAAGACGAAGTGGAAGCTATTGAGCATGTGGCCATGCACCGGCGCATCAACGAAGATGAAGATGATCAAGTGTTTTGTGACAATGATTCAAGTCCCTCTCTCGTGGTATCCAAGGTCTTGACTCTCCAACACCATCAAGACGAAGACCAACGATGCCATATTTTCCACACAAATGCCGGCATCAACGGACGTTCCGTCAAGGTCATCATCGACGGAGGAAGTTGTCACAACTTGGCAAGTGATGAGCTACGTTCCAAGCTTCAATTGTTCAAGAAGAAGCACCCTCGTCCATACAAGGTACAATGGTTGAGCGACTCCGGAACCATTCAAGTGGAGCATACGGTACACGTTTCTTTCAAGATCGGCGCCTAAGAGGACACCTTGGAGTGTGATGTAGTTCCCATGACGGTGTGCCACCTCCTCTTGGGACGACCTTGGCAATTTGACCGTGGAGCCATCCACAACGGACGAACCAACTACTACAGCTTCAAGATGAAAGGCAAGGAATATGTGCTTCGACCAATGTCACCAAGCCAAGTGATCCCCGATAAGCAAGCATCCACCCATCGTGAAGATACTAGTGAGAGAGTGATCCACCAAAAATAAAGTGAGAGCCACAAGCCAAAATTGAGCGCCTCTTCGCCAAGAGAGAAAAACTTAGTCCTCCTAGCCACCAAACGTGAGATGAGAGAAGTGTGTGTGAACCCCTCGAGCGTCTTCCAATTTGTGCTTCTATGCAAAGGGGGAGCCAAACCTACTAACACTTCTCCACCTCCACCCTTTGTGTTGTCTTAACTGTTGTAGGAATTCTCGTACATCTTTCCCGATGAACTACCACCGGGTCTACCTCCACTTCGTGGCATCAAACACCGCATCGACCTCGTGCCCGGCGCACCACTTCCGAACAAGGCTCCTTACCGCGTCAACCCGGATGAAACAAAGGAGATACAACGTCAAGTACAACAACTCATCGACAAAGGTCATGTACGTGAAAGCTTAAGTCCTTGTGCAGTTCCCGTTATTCTCGTGCCTAAGAAAGATGGTAGCTTTCGAATGTGTTCCGATCGTCGTCCGATAAATGCTATCACCGTTAGATACCGTCACCCTATTCCACGCCTAGACGACATGCTTGATGAATTATGTGGTGCCACCATCTTTTCCAAAATTGACCTTAAAAGTGGCTATTACCAAATTCGCATTCAAGAGGGTGATGAGTGGAAAACAGCTTTCAAAACCAAGTTTGGGTTATATGAGTGGTTGGTCATGCCGATGGGCTTATCGGAAGCGCCCGGCACATTCGTGCGTCTTATGCATTTCGTTCTCCGACCTTATATAGGCGTCTTTGTAGTGGTTTACTTTGATGACATTCTTTTCTTTAGCAAGTCGCTTGAGGAACATGTTAACCACGTCTGTATGGTTTTACAAGCCCTTCGAAAACAACAATTATATGCTAATATGGAGAAATGCACTTTTGGTGTTGATAAAGTTGTTTTCCTAAGATTTGTCGTGTCTTCACAAGGTGTTCATGTTGATGAAACTAAAACTGAAGCAATTAAAACTTGGCCTCAACCAACGAACCTTCAACAAGTGCATAGCTTTCTTGGTTTAGCCAGTTTCTATCGACGCTTTGTGAAGGACTTTAGCACCATTGCTATGCCTCTTCACGCCTTGAGCAAGAAGAACACACCCTTTGTTTGGGGTCCTTCGCAAGACACCGCGTTCACTAAGCTCAAACACTTGCTCACACACGCACCACTTCTTGCACTACCGAACTTTGATAAGCCTTTTGAGATTCATTGTGACGCTAGTGGTACCGGCATAGGTGGCGTGCTCATGCAAGAAAAACGCCCCATTGTGTATTTCAGTGAAAAACTATCCGGAGCACAACTTAACTATCCCATATATGATAAAGAGCTCTATGCTTTGGTGAGAGTTTTACGTGTTTGGGAACACTATCTTTGACCACATGAATTTATTCATCACACGGACCATGAGACGCTCAAGTATCTCAAGGGTCAAACGAAGTTAAACAAGCGTCATGCTAAGTGGAGTGAATTCATTGAGTCCTTTCCCTATGTCATTAAATACATCAAAGGCAAAGAAAACGTTGTGGCGTATGCTCTTTCCCGCAAATGCATGCTTGTTACCAAACTTGAGTTGAATGTTATTGGCTTTGAGCACATAAAAGACTTATATGAGCATGATGTTTTCGTTGCAAATCCTTATGCCAAATGTGTAGCACATACTTCTTGGGAGCAATACTACATCAAGGATGGATACCTCATGAAAGCTAACAAACTTTGCATTCCCGAGTCTTCGCTTCGTTTGCTCCTTTTGCAGGAATCTCACGGAGGAGGGCTCATGGGACACTTTGGACGCGACAAGACATTCGCTACGCTCTCCAAGAATTACTTCTGGCCCAAGATGTTCCGTGACGTATCCCGCTTCACCAACCGGTGCTCTACATGCCGCAAAGCTAAGTCAAAAGCTCAATCCCATGGCCTTCACATGCCACTTCCTATTCCCTTCAACCCATGGGAAGACATTAGCATGGATTTCATTCTTGGATTACCTAGAACTCGCACCGGAAAGGATTCCATATTCGTTGTTGTTGATAGATTTTCCAAGATGGCACATTTCATTCCTTGTCACAAGATAGACGATGCTTCACATATTGCGACTCTCTTTTGTAGGGAAATATTGCGCCTCCACGGCGTACCCAAGATGATTGTCTCGGACCGTGACGTCAAGTTTCTGAGCTACTTTTGGAAAACACTATGCTCCAAGCTCGGCATCAAGCTCCTATTCCCCACGGCATACCACCCTCAAACCGATGGCCAAACCGAAGTCACCAACCGGACGCTTGCCACTCTCCTACGTGTGTTGATCAAGAAGAACATCAAGGAGTGGGAGGAGTGCCTACCCATCGCCGAGTACGCCTACAATCGCGCGAGACACTCTACAACCGGCAAGTCCCCCTTCGAGGTTGTCTACGGCTTCAATCCATTGTCACCGTTGGACATCCTTCCTCTCCCGCTTCAAGAACGAGCCGACATGGACGCAAGTGCAAGGGCAGCCCATCTCAAGAAGATGCATGAAGAAACACGTTCCACGACCGAGCGTCAAGTTCAACGCCGCGCCATCAAGCTCAACACCAACAACACACCAATGGTGTTCCATCCGGGCGATCTCGTTTGGCTACACCTTCGCAAAGACCGCTTCCCCAAGGAACGCAAGTCCAAGCTTCTTCCACGAGACGACGGACCATTCAAGGTGCTCGCACGCTACAACGACAACGCTTACAAGATCGACATACCACGTGACAAGTACAACGTCAGCGACATCTTCAACGTCCAAGACTTGGACAACCATGGTGATGAAGACCACGATCCGTGGACGGATCTTCCCCAAGGGGGGGAGATGATGCGGAGCATCCATCAAGCATCCCCATGGACACCCCGTCTTCGGCACAAGCGCTCAAGGGACCATTGACTAGAGCACGTGCACGCGCTATCGAGGACGAGGTGAATTCTCTCCTCTTCGAGTTTCGTTTGGATTCGCATGAGGATTGGGTTCTACCTCACAAGGAGATGTTGTGCATTCTCAGTTACCAAGGAGGTGATCCCGTGGAAGCAAAGGAGAACCCATTCAGCCCGGATCGCGTGGAAGCAAATGAAGACCTGTCCAACCCGAAACGAGCGGTACTACCGCTCCTCCCAAACGGTACTACCGCTCCAGGCCAGTCCGGAACAAGCGGTACTACCGCTCCTTAAGCGGTACTACCGCCTGCAAGCGGTACTACCGCTCGAGCGGGCGGTACTACCGCCCTGCCTGCGCGCACCCTTCGGCCCTTGGCCATGTATCCCTCTCTTCTCGTACCCCTTCGTAGCATAAACTATAAATAGACCTTCCCCACTTCCTTTGAAGGGTTAGCAAAGATATTGAGAGACCTTGAGAGCTTTGCTCCTTGTATCCCCTCCGTGAGGAGATCAAGACCTCCCAAGGGAGAAGAATCCTCGTGGATTGCAAGACCTCCCAAGGGAGAAGAATCCTCTTGGAATGCAAGACCTCACCTCCTCTAGGAGTGGGAAGAACCTTACCGTCGTGCTTACTTCCTTGGATTGATCTTGTAATCTTGTGGATCCTTTGTGTGCTACTCTAGTGGATGTGATATTGGGTTTGTTTTGAGTGAATTGTGTCTTGTGTTCTTGTGTGTTCTTCCTCCTTTTCCCCTTCAAGTGTGAAAAGATCCCGCCTAGGGTTTCACCCTACAACAGAAGTGGTTTTATGGGCGTTGTTCCGATCGGGAGTTGCATCTTAAAGGGTCCTTGGCTATGCTGATCCGGGGATTGCAAAACCCTTTTGTAACACGTTCCATGAGCTTTCAGCACGAATATGTCGAACGAAACTTCTATCTTGTATTTGTTCTATCTGCTCCTTGTTGTTTTTATTTACCTTTTGTTCTCCAAGTGGCTTCTCGACTAGTTGATGTACTACGAAATTCATTCGTTCAATTCTCTGTTCAGATGATATTGTGAAGATTATGTTGCAACATATCTATCCGTTGTTTTGATTTGATTCTGGTATTCGAGTTGCTTCGATGTCAAATGTTGATTCCATACCTTTCCTAATCGATGTTCTCATATTTCTATGGGAGTGCTAATCCTTCTTGATCAATCAAGATTTTCATGTTAATCCTTTTCAACCGGCGTGCCTTCTCTTCAAGTTATTCCATACGGACGCCATTGAGAAATCTGACGATTTGTCTGTTTCATTCATCCCAAGTTGTCTTTGTTTTCCCCACCCTCCCACCCTTTTCTTTATGGAGCCAGCAATTCTCAAATGAAATATCCATTTTATTCATGTGATATTTCTTCATTCATTTCCTTCAATTTTCTTATCCGGCGATTTATCGTGAAGATGCTCGAGAGCTTCAAGTTCATCATTCTCCGTTCTCGTTTCTTCTCCGGTGGAATAAATTCAAGCTTCGGTCATGATCATATATCTTCCTTTTTGTTTAACATGTTTTCCCATGTTGAAAATTATTATCCGAAGGCTCTTTTTTTATTCAACTCTCTTATTCATATCCGGAGTGTTCAAGATGTCTCTCTTGTTATGCAAATCTCTCTAATTCTTATCCGGAGTGTAAAAGGTATCTCAGAAGATTCATAATTCCATTCTTAATTCGTTCAAATTATTTTGAGCATTGTCATCTTATTCAAGCCATTTAATTCAACCGGTGCAATATCTCTTAAGCAATCTTTTTCAACGGTGATTTCTTTAGTGGGCCCTAACCCACAGGCCTTTTTCCAGGATCTTACCTGACTCTTCTAATTTTTCCGGAGTTATTCTAAAATTCTTTTCAAAGTGTGACATAAGTATGAATCCCATCAGTCACAGTCCTTCTCCAGGACCGCTTTCAAATTCTTTTCATCATTGGTTGAACCTTTTAATTCTTCATTACGGAGTGCCTATATAATACATGGTGGTGTATCTCATCGTCTTCTCAGATTTTGAAGACCCGAAGAAGAGTTTGTCTTAAATCTTGGCCCGTTCTCTTGAAGATTCATGGTTCTAGATTCATGCCATCCCCATTATTGTTCCGATTGTGAGGAATTCTTTTCATACCCATCAGAAGTGTTTCATGAATTCTTTCCATTGTGGTCCTCCGAAGGCCATCATTTCAGAATATTTCTTCGTTCTCAGTTTTCAACTTCGACCTCCAACTATTCTTCATCGATGTCTCTTCTTTCGTCTCCATATCCTTATGGTGGTTCATTCAAGTTTACTCTTCCTTGTTATTGTATTAATTCATTTGTTCTTTTCATAATCCTACCGGTGCTTCGTTGAATATTTATCCAAAGTTGTGCTAGATCTCTCTTTAATTCTTTGCAACGAGAATAAGTAGTATGCCAAATCCGTTGCTTGTCATCAGTTTAATTTGATGAAGGATTAGCATACAATAAATCTTATTCTTATTTCCCCGAAGTGATTAATCTCTTTTTCCAGAGCTTGTTCATCATATCATATTCTCGGTCCTAAGTTGTTCATCTTGTTTTCCGGAGTTCCAAGTTATTTAATTATATCATTTCAAAGCTCCATCTAATTCATCGCAGGCCTTGAATCTTATTCTTTTCATCTTTCACTTCTCATGCTTTCATTACCAGAGTTCTCATGGTGGTTCATCAAGATTTAATTCATCCTCGAAGTCTTCATCAAGATTCTTGTCGGAGCTCAAGTATTCTCCATCTTGCATTTTGAAGTGCAATTCTTTCTACCTTATCTTTTGAGATGGTGTTATGTCATTCTTGACAATTCCTTCATGAATAATGATTCACGAATTATCAAGAATGAGATATTTAAAACCATCATTTTCCTTGTCCAGGAGATCTTTCTAACCCTTCAATTTATTCATTGGAGTTTTCGTGGGTTATAATTCACCTAAAGCTTTCCCTAAGGATTGTTGCTAATTATGGTGCTTATAAATGACCCAAGTTCTTCATTTCTCATTCCGGTGAATTAAGTTTATCGTCTCCTTGTTGATCTCAATCCAATTAAATGTTTTCGTCAGTGGCCGGTTGTCACCTCATAATTTTGAGATGTTTTCCAAAAGCCCACATCAAGCTTATTCTTTTGTTGTTGTTTATTTTCAACAACTCCGTTCAACCCTTCTCCGTAAGAATGTTTATCTAATTCATTGGTGGCAGAAGTTATCGTTTGCTCTACTTTATTTCTTCCTAACAATCTAGCTTCTATTCTGTTGTTCCGGAGGTATTGTAATATTGATATCTTCGTTCCGTCATCTCGTTTTTACCAAGATCATATTCTCCCTTGCTTGTCTATTTAACCGGAGTGTTGTGTCCTCCATTCAAGTTCCGTCATCTTATCTAGTTTTGCCTCTCTTTTCAACCGGAGTGTTGTCTGAATCATTCTTACCCCTTGTGCCATTCTTTCAATTGTTTCAGAGGTTGTGTGTTGTTGTTTTCATCAAGTATCACTCCATCTCCTCAAGCTCATGTTAACTCCTTCCATTTTCAGTCAGAGTGCTGTCCAAATTATTCCGTTCTATTCCTGCTCCATCTTGTTTTAACAGGAGTGGTTGAAATTCTTTTGTCATCCGTAAGCTCTTGTTCATGTCTTTCAACCTACAAGGTTCTCGTAGTGTTCCTTGTTCCTCTTTTCTAACGGAGTGTTTTCATCTTCGTTCATCTCCATTGTATTCTTATTCAACTTGTTTAACCTCTCAAGGTTCGTGGTTTCACTCGTTTGTCGAAGAAGCAACTTTGTTTTACCTCTTCCTCTTCCGTTTTTACCCGGCGCCATCTCTAGGATCTCGGGTCGAGATCCTCTGTCAGTGTGGGAGAGTTGTGACGCCCGAAGACCGACGTCCCAGAAGATTCCAGATGTTCCGGGTTCTCCCGTGTGTTTCATTTGTGCTTGTGTTATTTATTTTTCTTTGCATCATGCCATCATGTCTTTAATATTTGTATCTCAACTAAATAAATGGCATAGATCTTTTGATCTATTTAAATCGAGGGAAGAGTGACTTCTCTTTATAACATATCCTCCTAATATTATGGAGATATTATAAATAAATATTCCATTTGTTTGGAATTAACCCAAACACTTGCATATATTCCCCATGCCTTTTCTACTTCAAGTTTCACCGTCAAAACCTTGGCAATAATTCTTATCCGTTTTATCGAGGTTCCTCCAAAAACCTCAACATTTTTGGACACTTCAAAAATCAAGTCTTAGTTCAAACCCATTTGAATTAAATTCAAATATGTTTGAATTATATCTCGATCTTGTCACTTCTATTTTTCTCAGACTACGCTCATTTTTATGAGCCCGAGAAAAATAATCCCATGTGCTAACTTTTTCCCTAACCCCCCTCTTTCTTTTCTTCTCTTTATTTGTTTTCTGCTAAAAATAAGATAAGAGGAAGGAGCCAGCCCAGCCCACACCTCCTGGCCCATCTGTGGCATCCCACCAGCCGGCCTCTAAGGCCATCTACCGCAGCCTAGGCCCACCTGACCTCCTAACCCTAGCCAACAGCGACCTCTCGCTCGATCCCTTCTCTCCCTCTCAGCGCCGCACCCTCGTCCCCATCTCCCGATCCCTCGTTCCCTTCTCTCCCCTCTCTGGCTCGATCCCCATCGCGCTGCCCGATTCCCCCTCGCTCGATCTGCGCCTAGAGCGCCTACGCCACCGCACCAGGCCGCCGCCTCCCTGTGCTCGACGCCCAGGCCGCGTCCAACCTCTGCCTCCCCTCACCAGGGAGCCGCGCCCCGCCACGTTGCAGGCCACCGCCGTGCCGCCTTGGCCTCGCCACAGGCCACAGGAGCAGCTTCCCCGAGCTCTCATCGAGCGTCGCCGCAGTCGCGCCTCGTCTGCAGCCGTCCTTCATGCAGCCTCCGCTTCCTCGCGCCCCGTCCGTCTCCTCCGTCGCGCACCTCCCCTCTCCTCTGTACCATCGGCGCCCAAGTGCCTTCCAGACGCCGAGCCGGCCTCCCCTCCACCGCGTCACCGCCATGCCCCATGGCGCCTTTCTGCCTCGTCGCCGGCCTCTGTTGTAGCTCCGCCGCGCCCCGAGCTCTCCAGCCGCGCCGGCAACCCAACCTCGTCACCGCGCCCCTCCGGTGACCCAAGACCGCCACCGACCTGCTGGAGGCCATGGACTCAGCCTCAAGCTCGCCTAATCAGGCCTCTTTGACCTACCGGACTGGATGACTGCCGTGTTGCCGTCGTTTTGTTGCGGCTGTTGTTTTCGCCAAGATCGCCTACATGGACGCAAGTACCCCGACCACTGCTGTTTTTGGAAGACCCAAGTACCACGACACGATGAACATGAACATCTTCGAAACGAGTACGACTACACTTGGTGGATGCGACAAGTACCTCTACCGTCGACCCCGTGTATGACTACACGATGTGACGCATCAAGTACCACTACGTTCGATGCCGCGACAAGTACCTCTACGGAAACATGAACATCTACGAAACACGTACAACTACCGTCGCCGAAGACCTTCGACATGTACATCTACCACCGTCATGGAACCGCCAAGACGACAAGTACCTCTCCGAGATAACGAGAACGACTACATCCTCTTCCGTCGATCTCGGAGACCCGTGGATGCGCCAAGTACCCCTTCGGTCCGGAACGCGGCAAGTACCACGACACGATAACGGGAACGGCTACAAAACGTGTACCACGACCCGCGAGTACCACTACTTCCCTCGACGACCTCGATCCTCCCCGAAACGAACGTTACGAAGGTATAACCCCGAGACAATGACCCGTGGACTGCATGTGTTGTATGAGATGAATCATTTGTTTGTATCGTGTCCGTTGTGGCCCTCGTTTGCCTTGTCGCCGACCCGTGGGAACCGGGCAACCGGGTTCACCCCACCTTTCATCTTGTTCGACTTGCTCACGCTACCTTGCTTTGGCACCGGCATCTCGACGAGTGTCGGATCATCGGAACGTTGTCGTGGCATCGTATCCGTTTTCGCCGCCACGACCCTCTTTTCTTTCCGTCGTGGCGACAAATACTTCTTATCTCTTCATGTTAACGTTTAACTAAAAATTGCATAAAACTTGATCATGTCATCCGCATCATGTTAACAACATTAAAATGTGTGAATTGTTGTTTGCTTAAAATTGCTAAACATGCATATGGGGATTTTCCAGAATTGTTGTTGTAGTTTCCGGCCTCAATTAAACTTGTTGACTTGTCTTGTTTTTAAGTGCTTCCTGCCTTGCCATGTTTAGCATCATATATAGACTTGTCTTGCATCCTACATGGTTGAGCATATTGACATGTTGCTTGTGTTGTTTTTCTGTGCTTCCTACCTTGCCATCTATTGCTTCCTATATAGACTTGTCATGCATCATACCTTGCCATGTATTGCATCATATAGACTTGTGTTGTTTTTCTGTGCTTCCTACCTTGCCATGTTTTGCTTCCTGTATGGACTTCTAGTGCATCCTATGTAGACTTGTGTTGCATCATACTTTTTTGAGCATATTGTCATGTTCTTGTGATGTGTGTTTACTGTATTGCTTGCTTCTTCTCGTTAGTGCTTGTGCCGTTGCGATCGTGAGGATTCGTTCGTCTACCCGTGGTTCTTCTTCAAGGCTTATTCTTCGTCTTCTTCTTGGTTCCGTTCTTCTTCCTTGCGGGATCTCAGGCAAGATGATCATACCCTTGGATACCTTTACTACCATTGCCATGCTTAGTTGTCTCGATGCTATCGTTATATGTCGCCTACCGATCTTTATTGTCAGCCCCTCTCCTTGTTGCCATGAAACCTCTAACCTTTGAAACCTTCCAAGCAAAACCATTGTTTGGCTATGTTACCCGCTTGCTCAGCCCCTCTTATAGCGTTGTTAGTTGCAGGTGAAGATGAAGATCGTTCCAGGAGGAACTTATTGTTGGAATATCACAATATCTGTTATTATTATTAACACACCTATATACTGGGCATGGGTGGAAGGCTTGGCCTTTTGCTCGGTGTTTTGTTCCACTCATGCCACCTTAGGTGCCGATAAACCGGCATTATGTTCCTTGATTTTGCGTTCCTTACACGGTTGGGTATATGGGGACCCCTTGACACTTCGTCTTTGAATAAAACTCCTCTAGCAAGGCCCAACATTGGTTTTAATTTGCCTCATAATAACTTAATTAATTAATTAAATTGCACAAGGGGGACGCTCCTTGGAGATTCTTTTCTACATAGTAGGGGGGTCAGTGCTGATGGTGTTGGTCCCAAACGGGGGTCCTGGGGGGCCACCTCGAGGAAACTTGAGGGTTGGTTTTACCTGTAGCATCGCCCATCCGGTCGTGGCCTGAGACGAGATACGCGTGGCTACTATCAGGGTGTCGGCACGCCGAGAGGTCTTGCTGGACTTGTTTTACCATTGTCGAAATGTCTTGTGCACCGGGATGCCGAGCCTGATCAGATTTCCCTAAGATAAGGGGTGATGATATTATATTTATCACTTCAGCTGATCGTGAGAGCTTGTGATGGGCTAAGTTGGGACACCCCTGCAGGGTTATGATCTTTCGAAAGCCGTGCCCGCGGTTATGTGGCAGATTGGAATTTGTTAATGTCCGGTTGTAGAAAACTTGATAGAGGATCTGAAGTAAAACACACAACTGTGTGAGTAACCGTGACTGTCTCTTTTCACTTTGAGAAGAGAACACGGTGGGGTTATGTTTGACTCGTAGGTAGTTCAGGATCTTTAGCGATCACTACTAGTTTGCGACTGTTTGCGTAGATGCTCATCTTATTCTTGTACTCGTAAGTTAGCCACCATATTATGCTTAGCCGCTGCTGCAACCTCACCACTTTACCTCTTCCTACCCATAAAGCGTTGCTAGTCTTGATACCCATGGTTATGGGATTGCTGAGTCCTCGTGGCTCACAGATACTACAACACCAGATGCAGGTACTGCTAAGGTCAGCGCAGGAGTTGGTCCAAGAACTTCAGTGGGAGTCCAATGAAGAGAGGGTCGTATGTTTGTGACATTTTCGACGATCAGTAGTGGTTCCTACTAGGGGCGTTCGGACCTGTGGCTTTATGTTTTTGGTATCTTTCATTTGGATCTTCGTCCGTAGTCGGACTCTGATGTTATTTGGATGATGATTGTTTATGTAATGCATTATGTGACGTGGCAAGTGTAAGCCAACTATCTTTTTGCAATTTCATCCCTATTTTTACATGAGTCGTGCAAAGATACCAAACTTGAGATCATTCCAGAATGGGCTTATACCTTTAAGTCGTGCCTCGACACGTAGGAGGTATAGTCCCATCCTGGGCATTACAGCGGCAGTGCCACAAGAAAGTGGTACTATCATTATTTACTCTACATATTTTGGCATTAATATTATTATCATGTGTATTACTATGATCGAGATTCAAGAAACCATTGGGTGCATGACCATAAAGGTATTATTCATGTAAACAGAATAACCATTATTCTCTAACTTAAATGAATAACCGTATTGCAATGAACATGATCTAATCATATTCATGCTCAACGTAGACACCTGATAACATTTATCTAGGTTCAACACTAATCCCGAAGGTAGAGGGAGCATGCGATGGTGATCTTATCAACCTTGGAAACACTTCCAACACACATCGTCACCTCGCCCTTAGCTAGTCTCCGTTCAGTCCGTAGCTTTTGCTTCAAGTCACTAATAATAGCAACTGAACCGGTATCCAATACCCAGGTGCTACAAGGAGTACTAGTAAGGTACACATCAATAACACGTACATCAAATATACTTTGTTGAAGTTGCCAGCTTTTCTTATCTACCATGTATTTGGGGTAGTTCTGCTACCATGTGACCGTTCCCCGTACAACAGAAGCACTTAGTCTCGAGGTTTGGGTTCAACCTTGGGTTCCTTCATTAGAGCGACAACTGGTTTGCCATTCATGAAGTTTCCCTTGTAGCCATTGCCCCTTTTTGAAACCAGTGGTCTTGTTAAACCATCAACACTTGATGCTCCTTCTTGATCTCTACTTTTGCAGTCTTAAGCACCGCTAATAGCTCCGGGATCATCTCCATCCTTTGCATGTCATAGTTCATCACGAAGTTCTAGTAGCTTGGTGATAGTGTCTAGAGAATTCCGTCAACCACTATCTCATCTGGAAGATTAACTCCCACTTGGTTCAAGTGATTTTAGCACCCAGACATTCTGAGCACATGCTCACTAGTTTGAGCTATTCTCCTCCATCTTGTTGGCAAAAGAACTTGTCAGAGGTCTCATACCTCTTAACACGGGCATGAGCCTGAAATCCCAATTTCAGCTCATATGTCTTATGGCTTTCAAAACGTCATTGGAATCCCGATTCTAAGCCGTAAATTTTGGTGCACTAAACTATCAAGTAGTCATCAGGACGTGTCTATCAGGTGTTCACAACATCCACAGATGACGTTGTAGGGGTTTGCACATCGAGCGGTACATCAAAGACGTAAGCCTTCTATGTAGCAGTGAGGACACTCCGCGGACTACGGACCCAGTCCGCATCAGTGCTTACAATATCTTTCAACTTAGTCTTTCTCTAGGATCGTATTAAACAGGGAGCTACAACGCAGCTATTGGTCTACAACATAATTTGCGAAGACTACTTAAACTATTGTTCATGACAATTAAGTTCATCTAATGAACTCCCACTCAGATAGACATCTCTCTAGTCATCTAAGTGATACATGATCCAAATCGACTAGGTCGTGTCCGATCATCACGTGAGACGGACTAGTCATCAACGGTGAACATCTTTATGTTGATCGTATCTTCTATACGACTCATGTTCGACCTTTCGGTCTTCCGTGTTCCGAGGCCATGTCTGTACATGCTAGGCTCGTCAAGTGAACCCTAAGTGTATTGCGTGTGTAAATCTGGCTTACACCAGTTGTATGCGAACGTTAGAGCCTATCACACCCGATCATCACGTGGTGCTTCGGAACAACGAACCTTAGCAACGGTGCATAGTTAGGGGGAACACAATTCTTGAAATTTTAGTGAGAGATCATCTTAATTACTACTGTCGTTCTAAGCAAATAAGATGTAAAACATGATAAACATCACATGCAATCAAATAGTGACATGATATGGCCAATATCATTTTGCTCCTTTTGATCTTCATCTTCGGGGGCTCCATGATCATCATCGTCACCGGCATGACACCATGATCTCCATCATCATGATCTCCATCATCGTGTCTCCATGATGTCGTCTCGCCAAACATTACTTCTACTACTATGGCTAACGGTTAGCAACAAAGTAAAGTAATTACATGGCGTTTTCCATGACACGCGGGTCATACAATAAAATAAGACAACTCCTATGGCTCCTGCCGTGTGATGGCCTGGCTTATTAGGGATGATAGACTACTCATATCAATAAGGAATTCCTTCTTTTCTGGGAGCCCATTCGGATAGAACTCCAAAGTTAAGCATGCTCAGCTTGGAGTAGTTTCAGGATGGGTGACCGGCCGGGAAGTTGCTCCCGGGTGCGCACGAGTGAGGACAAAGTGCGCAGAAAAGACTAGTATTGATATGTGGGGCCAGTCTAGATCCCGCCAGGAGTAACGACCACCGGCGGGAGTGTCTGGGGCGTTACAAGTTGGTATCAGAGCCGACCCTCACTGTTACACGGATGTTTGCAGACAGTTTGTAGTCATGTTGTGCATGACATTTGTGACCCGTCGTGGCACACGGCATGTCACGTGTGCTGTCCTAGAAGCACAGACGTTTGTGCCAAGAGGGAACGTTCCTGTGGCCCGACGAGGACGTCGGTTCCTTTGAGTGGGGGTGTATGTGATGGCCTGGCTTATTAGGGATGATAGACTACTCATATTAATAAGGAATTCCTTCTTTTCTGGGAGCCCATTCGGATAGAACTCCAAAGTTAAGCATGCTTAGCTTGTAGTAGTTTCAGGATGGGTGACCGACCGGGAAGTTGCTCCCGGGTGCGCACGAGTGAGGACAAAGTGCGCAGAAAAGACTAGTATTGATATGTGGGGCCAGTCTAGAACCCGCCAGGAGTAACGACCACCGGCGGGTGTGTCCGGGGCGTTAAATGCCGGTTCTCATACTCATCGACATGCAAGTCGTGATTCCTATTACAAGAACATGATCAAACTCATACATCACATATATATCATTCATCACATCCTTTTGGCCATATCACATCACACGGCACATGCTGCAAGAACAAGTTAGACGTCCTCTAATTGTTGTTCCAAGTTTTTACGTGGCTGCTATAGGTTTCTAGCAAGAACGTTTCTTACCTACGCCAAAACCACAACGTGATATGCCAATTTCTATTTACCCTTCATAAGGACCCTTTTCATCGAATCCGATCTGACTAAAGTGGGAGAGACAGACACCCGCTAGCCACCTTATGCAACTAGTGCATGTCAGTCGGTGGAACCTGTCTCACGTAAGAGTACGTGTAAGGTCGGTTCGGGCCGCTTCATCCCACGATGCCGCTGAATCAAGATAAGACTAGTAACGGCAAGTAAATTGAAAAATCGACGCCCACAACTACTTTGTGTTCTACTCGTGCAAGAAACTACGCATAGACCAAGCTCATGACGCCACTGTTGGGGATCGTAGCAGAAATCAAAAAAATTCTACGCGTCACCAAGATCAATCTATGGAGTAATATAGCAATGAGGGAGAGGGGGGTGCATCTACATACCCTTGTAGATCGCGATGCAGAAGCGTTACAAGAACGCGGATGAAGGAGTCGTACTCATAGCGATTCAGATCGCGGTTGATTCCGATCTAAGCGCCGAACAACAGCGCCTCCGCGTTCCACACACGTGCAGCCCGGTGACGTCTCCCACGCCTTGATCCAGCAAGGAGAGAGGGAGAGGTTGGGGAAGACTCCGTCCAGCAGCAGCACGACGGTGTGGTGGGGGTGGAGGAGCGCGGGACTCCAGCAGGGCTTCGCCAAGCACTGCGAGAGACGAGGAGGGAGAGAGGTAGGGCTACGCCAAGCGGGAAAGTTCAAGCCGTGTGTTGGGCAGCCCCAAACCTCAAGTATATATAGGGGAAGGGAGGGGCTGCGCACCCACCTAGGTTTCCACCCCTAGGGGCGGCGGCCAGCCCTAGATCCCATCTAGGGGGGCGGCCAAGGGGGAGAGAGGGGGGCGCACCACTAGGTGGGCCCTAGGCCCATCTGAGCCTAGGGTTTCCCCTCCTTCCCTTCTCTCTTCGCCTTGGGCCCTGGTGGGGGGGGGGCGCACCAGCCCACCTGGGGCTGGTCCCCTCCCACACTTGGCCCACGCAGCCCTCTGGGGCCGGTGGCCCCACCCGGTGGACCCCCGGGACACTCCCGGTGGTCCCGGTACGCTACCGATAGTGCTCGAAACTTTTCCGTTGACCAAAACGGGACTTCCCATATATTAATCTTTACCTCCGGACCATTCCGAAACTCCTCGTGACGTCCGGGATCTCATCCGGGACTCCGAACAACATTCGGTAACCGCATACATACTTTCCCTATAACCCTAGCGTCATCGAACCTTAAGTGTGTAGACCCTACGGGTTCGGGAACCATGCAGACATGACCGAGACAACTCTACGGCCAATAACCAACAGCGGGATCTGGATACCCATGTTGGCTCCCACATGTTCCACGATCATCTCAACGGATGAACCACGATGTCAAGGATTCAATCAATCCCGTATACGATTCCCTTTGTCTATCGGTATAGCACTTGCCCGAGATTCGATCGTCGGTATACCGATACCTTGCTCAATCTCGTTACGGCAAGTCTCTTTACTCGTTCCGTAACACATCATCCCGTGATCAACTCCTTGATCACATTGTGCACACTATGATGATGTCCTATCGAGTGGGCCCAGAGATACCTCTCCGTCATACGGAGTGACAAATCCCAGTCTCGATTCGTGCCAACCCAACAGACACTTTGAGAGATACCTGTAGTGCACCTTTATAGCCACCCAATTACGTTGTGGGTACACCCAAAGCATTCCTACGGTATCCGGGAGTTGCACAATCTCATGGTCTGAGGAAAAGATACTTGACATTTAGAAAAGCTTTAGCATACGAACTACACGATCTTGTGCTAGGCTTAGGATTGGGTCTTCTCCATCTCATCATTCTCCTAATGATGTGATCCCATTATCAATGACATCCAATGTCCATGGTCAGGAAACCGTGACCATCTGTTGATCATTGAGCTAGTCAACGAGAGGCTTACTAGGGACATGGTGTTTGTCTATGTATCCACACATGTATCTAAGTTTCCTATCAATACAATTCTAGCATGGATAATAAACAATTATCATGAACAAGGAAATATAATAATAACCAATTTATTATTGCCTCTAGGGCATATTTCCAACATTAAATGCTGCTGGTTCAGTTTTAAATAGGTTAGGGACATTTAAATATTTCAAATGATGTTGGTTTTTATATGAAAAATACTCAGTGATTATTTGCAACCTTGTGATTGCCAAATGCTGTGTAGTTTTGCTAATGTAGAGGAAAACTTAGAAACCAAGGTATTCATTGCCCAGGAATTACAATACCATAGTTTTAGATTACCGTGGTTTTAGAAATACTGTGCTCCCAAACTAGGCGTAACCTACATTTTTGTTTTACTGTTTGAAGATTTTGTAATTTTACTTGCATTGGAATTGAATTTGACTTTAATTTTTATCAAGTGGCAATTTGACTTAGTAAAACATGATGACATAGCATCATTACCAAGGGGTCACTGTAGCTTAACATTTGAGGTGTTACAAAAGGAATGTAGAGTTCTGTAATCCACGTCATCCTTGGTCGAACTGTAAGTATATCCTCTCACGCCTCAGCCCTCTCTCTGTTTTGAGCTTTTGATTTTCTCCATCAGGTTTCCCTGAAAAACCACCTTAACTGTCCCACCTTCTATAGTCCACCTCGTCCTTCGTCCAACCTCCCCTAAGGTGTTTTCTTTTGTAAAACTAGTAAGTTTGCACGTGCAATGCAGTCTAAAAATAAATAATAGTGTTTCAAAACACTTAAGATGTATTTTTTAAAATGAATACCAGCCTGAAAATTCATTGCCACATTAAGAAAATAATATATTCATGCACGTGCAAGCTTAAGATTTTGCATTTAGGGCCAACGCTTTCAATTGGAGGAAGTCATCCATAAGGCTGATTATCAATTTATGCCAACAATGTGTTTACAACATGGATACATAAATCTTTGCGGAACACAATTAAGAAAAGGCAATGCGAACACAAATAGTACATACCCAGAAAGCTACATGTATTTTATACCTATGAACAACTGTTGTGCAATGTGAGCATAACAAATTGTGGACAAATTGACAGGTTCATCCCATAGAAACGGAACTCCAATTTGATCTTATAAAAAAAGTACCAAAACCAATAAAATCTAAAGTGCTAAATTATCTAGAGTGATGCATATGAGTACCTTATATCAGATCATCATAGACAACATCTGCCGCAAGGACAAAAAAGAGAAAGGAAATGGATGTGTTTATTGCACTCGGGAAGAGATGATAGGGAAGAAAATTGTGCAACGTTTTGAAATTAAGTAGGAAGATTTGGGTAGGAGAAGCACTGACCTGCAGTAAGTGGATGGAAGACGGCTTCGCGGCACCACGTTGCGGGCTCACGCGCAACCTCATTCGCCCTGGGCTGCCCTGCATGTGTCCACGTCCCTACGGCAGCTCCGGCGGTCCTCGCCCTGCGATAACCTGATCCGTCAAGATGAGGCGAGACGGCAGTGAGAACATATGGTCAGGCTGGTTGCACGTGCGATGGCGAGGTGAGGTGCAGGCGAGGCAAGAAGCGAGGAGGGTGGCTGGAGTCCGTGTGACGACTGCCATGACGACGCAAGAGGAGTTGATGATCCCGTGGTCGGGGGTGGGGCGCAGGCCGAGCTCCTGCAGGCTGCAGCACTGAGCGAGGGAGATGACTGGGGCAGATGATTACGACCCTGTTTGGTTCATAAGTCCTAGGACTTTTCTAGTCCCAAGTAAAAAGTCCCTGGTCCCTAAAAAGTCACTCCATGTTTGTTTCCAGGGACTTTTTAGTCCCTAGTCCCTCCCTAGAGGTTATTAAATGACATGTAAAAGATCATGTTATCCCTATTAAACAACACCATGGGGAGGCGGGGCAATGGGTGCAGGGAGGTGCATTGTTGGAAAAGTCTCAAAAAGTCTCAAAAAAGACTCTCCTTGAGAGTCTTCTTCATTTAGTCCCAAGAAGCAACTTTTAGTCCCAGGTAGTCCCTCCCGTTTGGTTAAAAAGTCTCTAAGAAGGACTTTTTCTAGTCCCTATACCAAAAAGTGTCTCGAAACAAACACCCCCTACTTCCTCCGGCCGTGCATGTCGAGGAGCGAGTAAGTTTGGCTATTAACTATGCGGCGCTAAAATTACGTCCATGAAAATAGCCAATCGGCTCCTTCGAGGCCGTAGCAAAAAGATCTCGTTTAGTGCCATGGTTTACTGCAAAATCGTTAGACTGCATGCACCGCGCAAGTCCCATGGCACCGGATCCTCAGCCCAACAACTGTTTAGCGAATCAACGGATAACAAGAGCTAGCTGCATGCAGACCGCTCCGTATTTCACGCAGTTAATTAAATGCACGAGGAGAAGGCTTTGTTTTTTAAGAGATTAAATTTCCGCTCGACCTACAAATAAGGAAATTTCCAGTGGAGCGGGTGGGCGTCTTGTGCTGAGAAATCGCGGACATGTGACGGGGGAGTTTTTCCTCTCGCGGCAGAGCGTCGTCCGCTCCAGGTAATTGCTATGCGCACATTTAACTCGGGAGTACTATAATCTAGATGGTTAGATTTAATCTAGTGGGTTGATCTGATAGTGTTATCTTTGATGTGTACGTTTTGTGGGGTGTTCGTAAGAAAGAAAATGTTCACTTGTTTAATAGTAGTATAGATAGACGGTTAGATTTAATCTAATGGGTTGATCTGATGATGTTATCTTTGTTGTGTACGTTTTGTGGGGTGTTCGTAAGAAAGAAAATGTTCGCTTGTTTAATAGTAGTATAGACTATGAAGAACTTTGAGGTGTCTCATAATGAAATGAAGGCATTCGCTAAGCGAACCGGTCCTGCTCATAATAGTTTGTTCAGCTTTGAATAAACACATCTGTACTGAACATATAGGCCAAAGCAATCTTTGGCAAAGACATGAAATAAAAGGTAATGGAAAGAGGAAACGATTTCTTTCTCAAAATGGGGAAATGACAACACGCACAATCTTGTGAGACAAGGAATGAATCGTATAGACAGATTTTTTTGAGCTTTATAGACAGATTAATTGGCTGTCGGAACCCTTCGAATCCTATATACCCTTACTGTCGTGGTTCTAGGTCTAACAGTACTAGTAAGGGGTACGAATGAGGAGGCAAGGTCCTATCTATGGTGAAGTCGTACACAAGGTGTTTTACGAGTTCAGGCCCTTCTCGAAGGAAGTAACAGCCCTACGTCTTGGTGCCCGGAGGCGGTCGACTGAAGTGTGTATATGCGAGTTACAAGGATGCGAACCCTTGTACAAGAGGAGGGGGTGGCTTATATATGACGCCAGGACCCCAGCCATGCTCCACGTTACTAAGGGTTCAATGTACATTAAGGCAGACGTTACTGATAATGTCTGCAGTAAAGAGTAATAAAGGCATTCACTACGGCGAGTAAATACCAGACCGTTATTGTCCTAAGGGACCTTTGACCTTCGGGGGTCGAGTGCCTTGGATTGGTCGAGTGGAGTTGAGTCGTCTTGTAGGTGATGTCTAGTCGAGTGGGATGTCCTCTTGGGCCGTTTCGGTCGACTATCTTTACCATCGTAGGTTTTGTCTTTTGATCTTCTGGGGTAGTGACCTTGGGTGGGGTATCTTGGTCAGGCATGTGACCCTACCCTAGGTCTGTAACCTCGTCAGTAGCCCCCGAATGGATCGAGGCTTGAGCAGGAGAGAGTGCTGAAGAGAGCTTTGGTCCTGGCTCGACGCCCTTGGGGTAGTCTTCTCTGAGCTTGGGGACTAGGCTGTCTTTCTCAATCTTGTCTTGCTCGCCTTGATCGATTCTGGAACCGTCGAGTGCGTTTGTTGCATCGTCCGTCGACTGAACTTTGCGCTAGGCGTCGAGCGCCATTGGCGTGCTCATTTTTCGGCGGGATTGGTTTTTCTCTGGTTGCCGGATTTTGTGGGATTTTCGAAATTTGGGGAAGCGCGCAGGATGGAGTGTGCCGCGGTAATCGGACGGATATGCTCGGGACGCCTCGATCCTCGCGCCGCCTTTTTCGCCACGTATCGTGTCCGCGCTTGTTGCGGGATTTGATAAGATCGCTCGGGGCCACCGGTCAGTCACTCGACCGTGGTGCTATAAATGCGCGCCGAGCCCGAAGCGAGGGCACTGTGCCACATTCCTTGTTCCTTCACCTCTGCCTCTCCGCCGCGCCTCTGCTCCTTCTCTCTTTCTCCACAGCCATCGCCAACTCGTGTGCCATGGGCAAGGACAAGACCGCGGCGATGGAGCGCTCGAAGAAGGCGGCTACGGGGAAGGGGAAGCGGTCTGGCCGCGGCGGATCGTCGTCGAGGTCCGGGCTCCCCCCTGATTGGATCCAAGGGGATTGGATCAAGTCCACCATCACGGCGGAGGACTTGGAGGAGCTGGAGGAGGAGGGGCTGGTCACCCGCGGCTCCTGGCATGTGCCGGAGGGCGAGCTCGAGCCCCCGCCGCGGGAGGGCGAGCGCGTCCTTCTCGCGACCCACGTCGACTGAGGTTTCTCCATGCCCCCGCACCCTTTCTTTCGCGCTTTCCTGATCTTCTTCGCCGCCCAGCTGCATTACTTCATGCCAAATTCCATTGCCTTCCTCGCCGCGTTTACCTCTATGTGCGAGAACTTCCTCGATTGTCGGACGCATTGGGGTTTGTTCAAACACATCTTTACTTGCCGCTCGCAAAATTTCAAGAAAGCGAACCCGAGTGACGAGAAGACGTGCATCCTCCAGGCGTGTGGCAGGCTCGGCATTCAGCTTAGGATTAGGAGCGCTTTTGTCACATCCCTAGTTAGCACTTGCATTAGGACCTAGCTAGAGTGTGCATCATGTCTACTTTCAAAGAAACTTGAAATGGGATTAACAGAAACCCCAGCACCCCTCTCCTAACAACTAGGGTTTGCTAAAATATTTTCCAATGTACCCAAAATGCCCTTCAAAAATGTTCATCATTTTTGCCTTGGTCTCAAACCTCTGCCAAAAATGGTGCACAATTTTCTAGGACACTCTAGGGCTTTGGATTAAATCATATGGTATTTGACTTTGGGCATTTAAATACTTAAAAATATTTTAAATGCTCAAATAATCATGAACTATAATGTTTCCTACTGTTCATATTATATACAGTGGGCATGACAAGTTTCATGAGTTATAAAAATGTTTAGGCATTTTTATGAATTGAACAAAGCTACAAAAGAAATGAAACAGAAAGAAAAAAATAGGAAGAACACTTACCTGAGCCCACTTACCTGCTGGCCCAGCCGGCCCGGCCCACCAGGGGCATCCCCGTCTTTTTCGCCGCGCCAGCGCACGAAGCAGCTCGGTGGCGAGCGCCGCCGATGCGCCGGCCACCTCCTACCTGCCTGGCTGGCCCTCGACCCTCTGGATGGACTAGGACGACGCCACGAAGTCCCCTCGACCGTTTCCCCTCTCCCCCGTGTCTCTCCCCCTCCTCTCTCCCCTCCGCCGAGCTCCCCCGAGCGAGCTCGTCGCCGACGACCGCTGACACCGCGCTCTACGCCACTCCCTCGCCTCCCCGACGCACCACTAGCTCCGCTGCATCGCCCCGAAGCTCCCCACCGACGCACACAACGCCAGGAGCCCCGCAATGTCCTCCTCGCCGTCGTCTTCAACCTTCGGCACCGGAGATCGCCGCCGCCCGTACGCCGTCGTCCGACCGTCCCCGAGCTCACTTCGACGCCCTCTGCGACCGCTGTGAGCTCACGCTTCGAACCCCTCTCTCCACGGCCTCGATTATGCCTTGTAGCCGCCGCCCCCTTGCTGACCGAAGATCACCACCGCCGGCCAACTCACCGCCGTGGCCATAGGCACCGTACCTCGTGGCTGAGCACGCCATTAGCTTCAGTAGGTCACCAGCAAGCTAAAGCGAACCTTAGCTCCTCCTACCGTGCACTACAACTCCATTCCGACCAACTCCGTGCGAGCACCGCCGCGGACGAGCTCGTCGCCGTCGACTCCGGCGACCTCTCGACCAACCAGTGGCACCGTTGGATGCGGTGCATCACCAGGAGCACACCGAGCCCATCCGCGCGGCAAATGGCTGCCGGAATAAGGATTCCGACGAGTCACCACCGTGCGAAATGGTTGCCGCCGGCCAAACTCCGGCGGGCTGACGTGGCCTGTTGTTTAGGAGCTAACAGTAATTAGATTAATCACCACAGTCACTGACAGTGGGCCCCCTTTGTTAGTCAAACCCAGTCAACCCTGGTTATGACCGAAATTAGCTCCTGAGACACTGACATGAGGGACCCACCAGTCAGGTTTGACTTGGACTGGCCCTGTTGACTGGCTGACGTCAGCATGATGTCATGCTGACGCAGTAAAGGATTTTCTGGGATTTTCAGATTTAAAATAATTCAGGAAATTCCAGAAAATACCAAAAACTTCTAAAAATCATATAAAATCAACCATAGCTCAGATGGAAAAGATTTATATATGAAAAATGATCAGAAAATTCCAATCTTTCCAATGGCACTGGTTTCATGCATGCTTGAACAAGTTAACTTGCTGTATACATCAAAAACATGATAATGCACTTATTTAAATAATAGTTTGAACTTCAATTTGAATCTCTGATTCAAATAGGTTCAAACCCTTCTGGTTTTAGTTGCATTAGCCAACACACATGCATCTTGCCATGTCATAAACATGCATCATATTGTTGCATTTGTTTGTTAATGATTGTATCGCCGGTATTCTCTGTGTTAGGTCCTGCTCCCGAGGATACTGCTGCGTATCCAGTTGAAGAGCAGTACCCGACAACTACCTTGTCAGGCAAGCAATCATTGATCATTCCGATACAAACCCAATATTCTCGCTCCTGCTCTCTTTTACTGCATTAAGGCAACAGCGTGTGAACTGCTACTTGCTGCGGTATTGAACCCTATTCCCTTGCATGACCTGTCATTGCCACAGTAAATAGTTGAAACCCACTAGCATGTGTAGGAGTTGATTGAGCCATGTGATGTGTGATCCACCATGCTATTTGTTTATGTTGCTTGCTATGCTTAGAGTTGTGTCTGGTCTGATTCATCTGGGTGATGGATCAGAGTGAAATGATCATAGTGATAAAGAGAAGGAAGTGTGGAATACGCTTGGTAAAGGTATCGATGAAAGGCCATGTAGGAGTACATGGTGGGTTGTTTCATTGGAATCGTCCATAGGACCTGAGATCTGTATGTGTGGTTCAAGTTGCAGTTACTACCATGCATTGGGCCCGAAACCAATGGACCCTCTCGGCTTATTAATTACCCTCGATCTCTGTCCAGGAGTTGCAACTAGTTTCTGGTGTTTATAGCTTACTGGAGGTCGTGCACAGCGCTGACCCTCGGGGTGGGCTGTGATGCGACAGGTACGTGGCACGGTGTACCGGTTTCCCGTTTGGTGACTCGAGAACCCTGTACACATCGTTTGGGGCCGTGAGCGACACCCCGGCCGGATCTCCCCACGGATGGAACCCAAATAGGCGATAAACCTGGACGAGAGACTTGAGTAGTTAGTCAGGTCGTGGCCGACACCCCCGCTGGGCTTCCGCTTGAAGTTTGCCGAGTACACGCCGAGTAAACGGCGATAAGTGGTGAAAGCGTGTGTGAAGAAGTACACCCCTGCAGGGTTATCAAACTATTCGAATAGCCGTTGTTCGCGGTACGAACTACTTGGTTGCTCTTACAGTTCATAGACAAGTTGATGGATACTACTAAAAGCCTCAAGATAAGTGTGAGTGCCGTGGATGGCCCTTCCGTAGGATGACGGAAGAGGATCCTCGGTAGTGTATTGATGTGGTGAGTAGAGGACTCGTGTTCGTAATAACATCTTGCAATCTGTTGAGAGTTGTAGTATAGGTTAGCCAAGGTCAAAGCTGGCATTCTGCTATGAACTCCACTACCCCCTTTGATAATGTTGCATTTATGGTAGGTTCTGTGGTAAGACTTGCTAAGTACCTTTGTACTCATGTTTGCTTAATAACTGTTGCAGAGGAGAACCCTGCCCCTGCTGATGGGTTCTACATAGACGTTGACGTCGACGAGTAGCTTGACACCCAGACAGAGATCTGGAGCTTGTGGAGGGCCTTGTACATAGTCAGGCTACACCAAGCCTGTTTTATTTTCTAAGTTGTCTGTACTCAGACATGTAGCTTCCGCTTGTGCTTGTATGACTGTATGACTTGAGTGTTGGGTCATGTGACCCCTACCTGTATGAATATGTTATGTATGGCTCTTGGAGCCTTTTAAATAAAGTACTTTGAGTCATAGAGTTCTGTTGTGATGCAATGTTGTATTTGCACATATTGAGCATATTGCGTGTATGATTGAAATGCTTGGTATGTGTGGGATCCGACACCTAGTTGTTTTCCTTTGGTAGCCTATCTTACAGGGAAATGCCTCCTAGTGTCTCCAATGAGCCTTGGTAGCTTGCTACTGCTCGGAACACGTAGGCTGGCCGGCATGTGTCCTTCTTCGTTCCTGTGTCTGTCCCTTAGGGGAAATGTCACGCGTTGTTCCTTTAAGTCCATGTAGCTTGCTACGACTTGGGTTCATACGTTGATGACCGACATGTTCGTTGCTGGGTCATGGATGCCTGTCTCTGTAATTTAGTGCCACTTTTGGTTTATAACTAACCATGTCGGCCCGGGTTCTCTGTCATATGGATGCTAGCGACACTGTCATATACGTGTGCCAAAATGCGCAAACGGTCCCGGGCCAGGTAAGGTGGCACCCGTGGGGTTACCGTGCGTGAGGCCGCAAAGTGATATGACGTGTTACAGCTAGATCGGTGTGACTTAGGATCGGGGTCCTGACAGCGTTGGCATCAGAGCTGGACTGCCTGTAGGTTTCTCAAGCCAAACTGGTCGATGTTGAGTCTAGAAAAATTCTTAGTTATATGTAGGGGAATTGATTGTGGAAGGGAACGTAAGGCTCTTTTTACTCCTTCACCTTATGCCCTTCTGATCTGAGTCTATCTATTCTTTCTACGGGGATTTAGGACTAGGCCTCTTATCCTTACTAGGTTCACGTGTTACTAATCCGTAGACTCTTAGGATTGTTGGTTTCAAGCCTCAGTTCAGTTTCTATCCTTTTGAGTATGATGATTGTTGAACCCGGAACCTTGATATGGAATTGTTGAGTGGCTATGCTATCATTTGTATAATGTCTCAAATCTTTGTTTGAGCATTTACAGTTGTTATGCTGCCCGATTTCTTCCAGAAACACTAATGCCTTTGCATTACTTTGTGTTTCAGATGTCTGGCCGCATCCCTCACCAAGTGGTTCGTTTGACTCGGTGCATTAATGTGCCCGGTCACACGGCCATGCTAGTTTGTGTGATGACTGAGACCGGTTATCGCTGGTATCCCGAATACACCATGGAGGAACAGTACCGGGATTTCAATCAGAGTCAGTATTTCTGCACAGTCCGGATATACCCCTCATATCCCGGAGCTAATGATCCCATCCATTGGTCTTATGGACTCGGGATTACCATCGAGATGGCAGTGCAGGATGCCGCTTATTCGATGATGACCATTCTCCGTGCTAGGCATGCCCTGTTGCTGAACACTGAGTTCTGTTACATGCCAGCCTCACTTCCCGGAGAGGAAGGCTACTACACTGGTCTGTATACTGATGCTGCTCATGAAGAGCCACTGCTTCAGACTACTGTTCAGATGTTGGAGGATAGGGACCGTGAGGTCCGTGCCCTCCGAATGGAGCTGTATAACACTCGAGCCGCCCACTGGACTACACTGACACGGCTTGCACCTGCTGTGCACGCCGGATATCTGGATATGCGGGATTTGTACCCCGTGCGGACTCGTCTGCCTGATCGCATGAATTGGCGTGACGTTGGGGGTATTACACCTCCACGTGGGCATCGGTTACCACCAGCATCGGGACCGAGACCACATCCATGTCCTTATGGTCCTCAGCCTTCGAGTGCTCGCGAGTTCCAAGATCCGTCTGTTCCACTTCCAGGCTACGGTGGTAATCCTTACGAGGATTACTACGCGAATGTCTGAGCTAGACCGTGGTTGTAGTAGTATTGTAGTAGTTGTATTTCCACAGTCCTGCGCGTCTTGTGGAATATGACTTAGCATGTACTGAGTTCCGGAGGTGTAGTTAAATAATGTATAGGAGCTTGGAATGCCTCTGATGGGATGTATCGTCTTTCACCGTAGTTGTACTTTAGCCTTGGCTTGTACTAAACTTTGTATGGTGTGTATGACCACTGGTGTATATATAGCAGTTCCTATATTACCATGTCGTATGGATGAACATCCTTGCATTCCGTGTCATCCATTACATTCTGCACTTCTATGTTAAATTCTGCCATCCTTGTCTAAACCGTTGTTTTGTTTTCCTAGGATGGTCAACACTCGCAACACTCCTGCTGCTCACGAGCAGGGTGAGGCTAGTGGGACTAGGGATGGGAATCTGCCCCAGCCACCCTCCTTGGCGGAAGTAATGCTTGAAGCAGAACGGAACAAGAGAGAGACCAACCGTCTGCTGGAACGCATGGAGCAGAACACTGGGTTCCGCCAGAGGAACGACATGGTGTCAATGAATGACTTTATCAAGATGTGTCCACCGAAGTTCCATCACTCCACTGAACCTCTGGATGCTGATGACTGGCTACGTAGTATCACCCACAAGCTACACTCTGCCCGTGTGGCCGAAGCTGACAAGGTTATCTACGCCGCCTACCATCTTGAGGGCCCTGCCAGTCTTTGGTGGGAAAACTTTGAAGCTATGCGTCCTGCTGGCCAAGTCACTACCTGGGTTGAGTTCAGTGAGGCATTCTGTGAACACCACATTCCGGAAGGTCTCATGGATCGCAAGCGGTTCTGCAATTTCACCCAGGGCCGCTTAACTGTGGATGGCTATAGTCGTGAGTTTGGTAATCTGGCACGCTATGCACCTGAGGAAGTATCCACCGATGCCAAGAAGCAGGCGAGGTTCCGCAAGGGACTCAGCCCTGAACTCCGCCGAGATCTACGTCTGCACGAGTGCACCTCCTTCCAGAAGTTGGTTAACAAGGCTATCAGTGCTGAAACAGGGCAGACCGACTTCGAGGCCACCCGCAAGCATACTCGAGACTTTGGTTCCTCATCCGGCTCTGGCTCTCACAAGCGCCGTGTGTGGGTTCCTAACACTGCTCTGCCACCCAAGTACACACCGAGGCCATCCTATGAGGCGCCTCGCCCAACTCAACAGTTTGCACCTGCCAAGACCTATGGAGGACCACCTTCCAACTTTGCTCCACGCACCACCACTGTGACATGTTTTAAGTGTGGAGAACCGGGACACTACATGCGTGATTGTCCCCAGAACCAGCCAGGAAAACCCGTTGGCCGTGGTAAGCCAATCGGCAAGGTGAACTATGTCAAGCCAATCCCCACTGCACGTGGTCATGTCAACTATGTTTCTGCCGAAGAAGCTTATGAGGATCCTAACGTCGTCCTTGGTACGCTTCTCGTCAACTGCCATCCGGCATCTGTTCTTTTCGATACTGGAGCATCCCATTCGTTCATATCTGAGAGCTATGCTCGATTGCACAACATGACTTTTTGTGACATGCCTACTTCCATGGTTATTCATACTCCTGGTTCAAAGTGGCAAACCTCTAGGGTAAGCCATGGAAATGAAATCCTTGTCGATAGACTTGTTTTCCTTGCATCTCTAATCGCTCTCAAGTCCTCGGACATAAATATCATTTTGGGTATGGATTGGATGACAACCCACTACGCCAAGATTGATTGCTTTACTAGGACCGTTCAACTTACACATCCATCCGGCAAGATAGTCAATGTCTTGGCCCGAATGGCTGAACGTCAGCTCTACTCTCTTAATGCGAGCCCTCTACCAGAACTCGAAGATATCCCGGTAGTCCGTGACTTCCCGGATGTTTTTCTAGAAGAACTGCCAGGAATTCCACCTGACAGAGATGTCGAGTTTGTGATAGATCTTATCCCTGGAACTGTCCCAATCTCTAGGCGACCCTATAAGATGGCACCACTAGAATTAGCTGAGCTAAAGAAACAACTCGATGAGTCCTTGCAAAAAGGTTTCATCCGTCCTAGTTCTTCCCCTTGGGCTTGCCCCGTCCTCTTCGTCAAGAAGAAGGATGGAACGGAGCGGATGGTTGTAGATTACCGACCTGTTAATCTGGTCACCATAAAGAACAAGTATCCGCTCCCCAGGATCAACGACCTGTATGATCAGCTCGCTGGATCCTCAGTCTTCTCTAAGATGGATTTGAGGTTGGGCTACCATCAAATCAAAATCAAGAACGGGGACATTCCTAAAACGGCTTTTGTTACTCGTTATGGCCAATATGAGTACACCGTTATGTCCTTCGGATTAACCAATGCCCCAGCTACCTTTTCTCGGTTAATGAATTCTATATTCATGGAGTATTTGGATAAATTCGTCGTGGTATACCTCGATGATATACTCATCTATTCCAAGAACAAGGAAGATCATGCCGAGCATTTAAGGCTGGTATTGACGAAACTTCGGGAGCACCGTCTTTATGCCAAATTCTCTAAATGTGAATTCTGGTTGCCAGAAGTAACCTATCTAGGTCATGTGATCTCTGGCAAGGGTATTGCTGGCAATCCCGAGCGAGTTCAAGCCGTACTTAATTGGACTCCCCCTGAGTCGGTCAAGCAAGTTAGGAGTTTTCTTGGCTTAGCGAGCTATTGCCGACGTTTCGTCGAGAACTTCTCCAAGGTTGCTAAACCTCTAACCGAACTCCTCAAGAAAGATAAAAAGTTTGAGTGGACCCCACAGTGCGAGTCCAGTTTTCAGGAACTGAAAAGACGCCTGACATCTGCACATGTACTGGTACCACCAGACTTTTCCAAGGATTTTATAATCTACTGCGACGCCTCGCGACAAGGACTAGGTTGCATTCTCATGCAAGATCATCAAGTGATTGCATACGCATCTCGACAGTTGCGTCCACATGAGGATAACTATCCTACTCATGATCTAGAGCTTGCAGCTGTAGTCCATGCACTTAAAACATGGCGACATTACCTCCTTGGTAATCGCTGTGAAATCTTCACCGATCATCAAAGTTTGAAGTATATCTTCACCCAACCGGATCTAAATCTCAGGCAAAGACGTTGGGTTGAGTTGCTCACCGACTACGACTTAGGAATCACTTACACTCCTGGAAAGGCCAATGTCATGGCTGATGCACTAAGTCGTAAGTCATATTGTAACAATTTAATGTTACAACAAGGTCAACCACTGCTCCACGAGGAATTTCGTAAGCTTAACCTTCACATTGTACCTCGAGGATTCCTTTCCACCTTGGTGGCGAAACCTACCCTTATGGATCAGGTCATCAAAGCACAAAAGGTTGATCCCGGAATTTCCCGTATTAAGAGGAACATCAAGAAAGGAGTTGCAGGATGTTTCTCAATTGATGATCAAGGAGTCGTATTCTTTGGCAACCGTTTAGTGGTTCCTAAAGTACGAAACCTAAGACGTTTGATCCTTAAGGAGGCTCATGAATCTCCTCTCACGATTCATCCCGGTAGTACCAAAATGTATCAAGACCTACGTCAAAGATTCTGGTGGACTAGGATGAAGAGAGAAATCGCTCAATTCATTGCTAACTGCGACGTTTGTCGTCGAGTTAAAGCAGAGCATCAACGGCCTGCTAGCACCCTTCAACCTTTAGCTATTCCTGAATGGAAATGGGATAAAGTCGGTATGGACTTCATCACCGGGTTTCCCAGGTCCAGGAAAGGGAATAATTCTATCTTCGTCGTTATCGACCGCCTCTCTAAAGTAGCTCATTTCCTGCCTGTTCGCGAGAGTATTACCGCTAGCCAGCTAGCAGATTTGTATGTCTCTCGGATAGTATCACTTCATGGTGTGCCGTTGGAGATTAACTCAGACCGTGGAAGTCTTTTCACTTCACGATTTTGGGAAAGTTTCCAGAATGCTATGGGAACTCATCTCTCTTTCAGTACTGCCTTCCATCCACAGTCAAGTGGTCAAGTGGAACGAGGCAATCAAATTATGGAAGACATGCTTCGAGCCTCTGTCATTTCTTTCAGTATGGAATGGGAAAAGTGTCTTCCATTTGCCGAATTTGCTTATAACAATAGTTATCAAGCCAGCTTGGGCAAAGATCCCTTCGAAGTTCTATATGGACGAAGGTGTCGAACACCTCTTAACTGGTCAGAAACCGGGGAAAGACAATTCTTTGGCCGGATATGATCCAGGAAGCAGAAGAGCAAGTTCGCATCGTTCGTGAGAGATTGAAAACAGCCCAGTCTCGCCAAAAGAGCCAATATGATAGTCATCATAAGGCTGTGACTTTTGAAGTCGGCGATAAGGCTTACCTTCGGGTTACTCCTCTTAAGGGAACCCATCGCTTCGGTATCAAAGGCAAATTGGCCCCTCGTTTCATCGGTCCTTTTCGCATTCTTGCCAAACGAGGAGAAGTTGCCTACCAATTGGAACTACCTCCGCACCTCTCCAGAGTTCATGATGTTTTCCACGTTTCCCAACTCAGGCATTGCTTCTCAGATCCTATCCGCGGAGTGGACCACGAAACGCTTGATCTCCAGGACAATCTCACATATCGAGAATACCCCGTTCGTATTCTTGATCAAACTGAGCGCACCACTCGACGCCACAATATCAAGTTTCTCAAGGTTCAATGGTCACATCATTCCGAGAGTGAAGCTACTTGGGAAAGGGAGGATCGTCTTCGACTTGAGTACCCCACCCTCTTTCCGGAGGAACCCGAATCTCGGGACGCGATTCTTTTAAGTGGGGGTGAGTTGTCACATCCCTAGTTAGCACTTGCATTAGGACCTAGCTAGAGTGTGCATCATGTCTACTTTCAAAGAAACTTGAAATGGGATTAACAGAAACCCCAGCACCCCTCTCCTAACAACTAGGGTTTGCTAAAATATTTTCCAATGTACCCAAAATGCCCTTCAAAAATGTTCATCATTTCTGCCTTGGTCTTAAACCTCTGCCAAAAATGGTGCACAATTTTCTAGGACACTCTAGGGCTTTGGATTAAATCATATGGTATTTGACTTTGGGCATTTAAATACTTAAAAATATTTTAAATGCTCAAATAATCATGAACTATAATGTTTCCTACTGTTCATATTATATACAGTGGGCATGACAAGTTTCATGAGTTATAAAAATGTTTAGGCATTTTTATTAATTGAACAAAGCTACAAAAGAAATGAAACAGAAAGAAAAAAAATAGGAAGAACACTTACCTGAGCCCACTTACCTGCTGGCCTAGCCGGCCCGGCCCACCAGGGGCATCCCCGTCTTCTTCGCCGCGCCAGCGCACGAAGCAGCTCGGTGGCGAGCGCCGCCGATGCGCCGGCCACCTCCTGCCTGCCTGGCTGGCCCTCGACCCTCTGGATGGACTAGGACGACGCCACAAAGTCCCCTCGACCGTTTCCCCTCTCCCCCGTGTCTCTCCCCCTCCTCTCTCCCCTCCGCCGAGCTCCCCCGAGCGAGCTCGTCGCCGACGACCGCTGACACCGCGCTCTACGCCACTCCCTCGCCTCCCCGACGCACCACTAGCTCCGCCGCATCGCCCCGAAGCTCCCCACCGACGCACACAACGCCAGGAGCCCCGCAACGTCCTCCTCGCCGTCGTCTTCAACCTTCGGCACCGGAGATCGCCGCCGCCCGTACGCCGTCGTCCGACCGTCCCCGAGCTCACTTCGACGCCCTCTGCGACCGCTGTGAGCTCACGCTTCGAACCCCTCTCTCCACGGCCTCGATTATGCCTTGTAGCCGCCGCCCCCTTGCTGACCGACGATCACCACCGCCGGCCAACTCATCGCCGTGGCCATAGGCACCGTACCTCGTGGCTGAGCACGCCATTAGCTTCAGTAGGTCACCAGCAAGCTAAAGCGAACCTTAGCTCCTCCTACCGTGCACTACAACTCCATTCCGACCAACTCCGTGCGAGCACCGCCGCGGACGAGCTCGTCGCCGTCGACTCCGGCGACCTCTCGACCAACCAGTGGCACCGTTGGATGCGGTGCATCACCAGGAGCACACCGAGCCCATCCGCGCGGCAAATGGATGCCGGAATAAGGATTCCGACGAGTCACCGCCGTGCGAAATGGTCGCCGCCGGCCAAACCCCGGCGGGCTGACGTGGCTTGTTGTTTAGGAGCTAACAGTAATTAGATTAATCACCACAGTCACTGACAGTGGGCCCCCTTTGTTAGTCAAACCCAGTCAACCCTGGTTATGACCGGAATTAGCTCCTGAGACACTGACATGAGGGACCCACCATTCAGGTTTGACTTGGACTGGCCCTGTTGACTGGCTGACGTCAGCATGATGTCATGCTGACGCAGTAAAGGATTTTCTGGGATTTTTAGATTTAAAATAATTCAGGAAATTCCAGAAAATACCAAAAACTTCTAAAAATCATATAAAATCAACCATAGCTCAGATGGAAAAGATTTATATATGAAAAATGATCAAAAAAATCCAATCTTTCCAATGGCACTGGTTTCATGCATGTTTGAACAAGTTAACTTGCTGTATACATCAAAAACATGATAATGCACTTATTTAAATAATAGTTTGAACTTCAATTTGAATCTCTGATTCAAATAGGTTCAAACCCTTCTGGTTTTAGTTGCATTAGCCAACACACATGCATCTTGCCATGTCATGAACAAGCATCATATTGTTGCATTTGTTTGTCAATGATTGTATCGCCGGTATTCTCTGTGTTAGGTCCTGCTCCCGAGGATACTGTTGCGTATCCAGTTGAAGAGCAGTACCCGACAACTACTTTGTCAGGCAAGCAATCATTGATCATTCCGATACAAACCCAATCTTCTCGCTCCTGCTCTCTTTTACTGCACTAAGGCAACAGCGTGTGAACTGCTACTTGCTGCGGTAGTTGAACCCTATTCCCTTGCATGACCTGTCATTGCCACAGTAAATAGTTGAAACCCACTAGCATGTGTAGGAGTTGATTGAGCCATGTGATGTGTGATCCACCATGCTATTTGTTTATGTTGCCTGCTATGCTTAGAGTTGTGTCTGGTCTGATTCATCTGGGTGATGGATCAGAGTGAAATGATCATACTGATAAAGAGAAGGAAGTGTGGAATACGCTTGGTAAAGGTATCTATGAAAGGCCATGTAGGAGTACATGGTGGGTTGTTTCATTGGAATCGTCCATAGGACCTGAGATCTGTATGTGTGGTTCAAGTTGCATTTACTACCATGCATTGGGCCCGAAACCAATGGACCCTCTCGGCTTATTAATTACCCTCGATTTCAGTCCAAGAGTGGCAACTAGTTTCTGGTGTTTATAGCTTACTGGAGGTCGTGCACAGCGCTGACCCTCGGGGTGGGCTGTGATGCGACAGGTACGTGACACGGTGTACCGGTTGCCCGTTTGGTGACTCGGGAACCCTGTACACATCGTTTGGGGCCGTGAGCGACACCCCGGCTGGATCTCCCCACGGATGGAACCCAAATAGGCGATAAACCTGGACGAGAGACTTGAGTAGTTAGTCAGGTCGTGGCCGACACCCCCGCTGGGCTTCCGCTTGAAGGTTGCCGAGTACACGCCGAGTAAACGGCGATAAGTGGTGAAAGCGTGTGTGAAGAAGTACACCCCTGCAGGGTTATCAAACTATTCGAATAGCCGTTGCTCACGGTACGAACTACTTGGTTGCTCTTACAGTTCATAGACAAGTTGATGGATACTACTAAAAGCCTGAAGATAAGTGTGAGTGCCGTGGATGGCCCTTCCGTAGGATGACGGAAGAGGATCCTCGGTAGTGTATTGATGTGGTGAGTAGAGGACTCGTGTTCGTAATAACATCTTGCAATCTGTCGAGAGTTGTAGTATAGGTTAGCCAAGGTCAAAGCTGGCATTCTGCTATGAACTCCACTACCCCCTTTGATAATGTTGCATGTATGATAGGTTCTGTGGTAAGACTTGCTGAGTACCTTTGTACTCATGTTTGCTTAATAACTGTTGCAGAGGAGAACCCTGCCCCTGCTGATGGGTTCTACATAGACGTTGACGTCGACGAGTAGCTTGACACCCAGACGGAGATCTGGAGCTTGTGGAGGGCCTTGTAGATAGTCAGGCTACACCAAGCCTGTTTTATTTTCTAAGTTGTCTGTACTCAGACATGTAGCTTCCGCTTGTGCTTGTATGACTGTATGACTTGAGTGTTGGGTCATGTGACCCCTACCTGTATGAATATGTTATGTATGGCTCTTTAAGCCTTTTAAATAAAGTACTTTGAGTCATAGAGTTCTGTTGTGATGCAATGTTGTATTTGCACATATTGAGCATATTGTGTGTATGATTGAAATGCTTGGTATGTGTGGGATCCGACACCTAGTTGTTTTCCTTTGGTAGCCTATCTTACAGGGAAATGCCTCCTAGTGTCTCCAATGAGCCTTGGTAGCTTGCTACTGCTCGGAACACGTAGGCTGGCCGGCATGTGTCCTTCTTCGTTCCTGTGTCTGTCCCTTAGGGGAAATGTCACACATTGTTCCTTTAAGTCCATGTAGCTTGCTACGACTTGGGTTCATACGTTGATGACCGACACGTTCGTTGCTGGGTCATGGATGCCTGTCTCTGTAATTTAGTGCCACTTTTGGTTTATAACTAGCCATGTCGGCCCGGGTTCTCTGTCATATGGATGCTAGCGACACTGTCATATACGTGTGCCAAAATGCGCAAACGGTCCCGGGCCAGGTAAGGTGGCACCCGTGGGGTTACCGTGCGTGAGGCCGCAAAGTGATATGACGTGTTACAGCTAGATCGGTGTGACTTAGGATCGGGGTCCTGAAAGCGTTGGCATCAGAGCTGGACTGCCTGTAGGTTTCTCAAGCCAAACTGGTCGATGTTGAGTCTAGAAAAATTCTTAGTTATATGTAGGGGAATTGATTGTGGAAGGGAACGTAAGGCTCTTTTTACTCCTTTACCTTATGCCCTTCTGATCTGAGTCTGTCTATTCTTTCTACGGGGATTTAGGACTAGGCCTCTTATCCTTACTAGGTTCACGTGTTACTAATCCGTAGACTCTTAGGATTGTTGGTTTCAAGCCTCAGTTCAGTTTCTATCCTTTTGAGTATGATGATTGTTGAACCCGGAACCTTGATATGGAATTGTTGAGTGGCTATGCTATCATTTGTATAATGTCTCAAATCTTTGCTTGAGCATTTACAGTTGTTATGCTGCCCGATTTCTTCCAGAAACACTAATGCCTTTGCATTACTTTGTGTTTCAGATGTCTGGCCGCATCCCTCACCAAGTGGTTCGTTTGACTCGGTGCATTAATGTGCCCGGTCACATGGCCATGCTAGTTCGTGTGATGACTTAGACCGGTTATCGCTGGTATCCCGAATACACCATGGAGGAACAGTACCGGGATTTCAATCAGAGTCAGTATTTCTGCACAGTCCGGATATACCCCTCATATCCCGGAGCTAATGATCCCATCCATTGGTCTTATGGACTCGGGATTACCATCGAGATGGCAGTGCAGGATGCCACTTATTCGATGATGACCATTCTCCGTGCTAGGCATGCCCTGTTGCTGAACACTGAGTTCTGTTACATGCCAGCCTCACTTCCTGGAGAGGAAGGCTACTACACTGGTCTGTATACTGATGCTGCTCATGAAGAGCCACTGCTTCAGACTACTGTTCAGATGTTGGAGGATAGGGACCGTGAGGTCCGTGCCCTCCGAATGGAGCTGTATAACACTCGAGCCGCCCACTGGACTACACTGACACGGCTTGCACCTGCTGTGCACGCCGGATATCTGGATATGCGGGATTTGTACCCCGTGCGGACTCGTCTGCCTGATCGCATGGATTGGCGTGACGTTGGGGGTATTACACCTCCACGTGGGTCGGGCCGAGAGGGCGGAAGTGAACATGTTGGTGGAACGGGTCGTCCAATTGGTCCGCGAAGGAGTCACAGGGTTGGACCTGCTTGAGGTATACCTCATGCAGAGGATCCAGCCTCTTCAGGCTCGGGACCACCCGATGTGGCTATACTCCGGCACCGACGACACGTCACGAGTCCACCCGGAGGCGGCGGACGTGATGTATGTGGCACAGTGCCTGAAGTGCATCACGGGGAACAAAGACAACCCCAGGGGGTCCGGGAGGGTTCTCCCATTCGACGCCGACCATCTTCCTAAGAAGGTCTGTCCTTGGCTTTTGAGTGGTGTTCTTGTTGTTGGCTTGCAGTTGTCTTGATGAGTCCGACTGACATTTGGCTGATCTTTCTTCTCTGCAGATCTATACTGAAATGTACTCGGTGCCCAACGGGGATCAGGTCCAAGAGGGCGAAGAGGGCGTGGGTGACGTTCCGAGTGGAAGTCTAACGAGGAGACCGAAGAGGAGAGCGAGGACTACAACAGCGGGGAGGAGGTCGAGTCAACTCCCCGTGACGAGAACCGATCCAAGGGAAAGCACGACCCAGGGGTTGTGCGCTCTCGGACGGGTCCCTCCAGCTCCCAGGCGCCAAAGCAAGCTCGTACGGCCACTCCTGGCCCATCTGAGAAGGCGCCCAAGCAACCCAAGGTCACCACCGCCAAGCCCCGGAAGGCCGTGCCCAAGATCAAGGTGGATGTTCCCATCGCCTCCACGTAAGTGCTATTCAGCTTTGTTCCTTTCTGCCTTTCAGAGGTCGACTCTGTCTTCGTCGACTCATCTTCAAGGAAATTCTTCAGTGCTGCCGCTTTCACGACCTCGATGGACATCGACAAGGGCCGGGATGATGAGGAGACCGCCGATGCTGCTACGTCCCGCGCAGGTGTGAGTTGTAGATCGTGCTTTGCTTTTCGTCGGTTAGAGCTGACGGTCGACTGAACCTCACAATTGTTTGTTTTGAAGTGCCGCGCCACGTCATAGAGCTTCCGGACAATGCTGATGATGATGAGGAGCACTCCGGAGAGGCTCGACGATGCACGGGGAGGAAGGGCCGGAAGGTGCCTTTTGGCCCAAAGGCCCAGCGACAGGAAGACGTGGTCCGGACCACGGTCTCCTTCGCTGTCCCCGTGTCGACTGAACGCCCAGCTTCGTCGGCTGGAGGGGCTGTCTACCCAGCGCCTGCTCCAACCGTCGACCCAGCGCCTGCTCCGGTCGTCGACCCAGCGCCTGCTCCGTCGTCCGTTCTCTTCTCCACCTATCGCCTCCTAGAGGATCCCGTGGGCGCGGCTCAAGAAGCCGTTCGTCGCGCGGGGCTGATGATGGAGAAGACGAAGGCAGCGTACGAGGCCCGCATGGCTGCTTACGACGCTAGTTCCGCCCTTCGGACCAATGTTCAGGTTTGCTTCCTCCAACTGATTGGCTTGCTGTACAGGAGTAGTCTTCAGTTTGAAAAATCCATTGCTTTGTTCGTAAGATGATGCCACACCCACTGGGTGTCTTGTCTTGTAGCCTTTAGCGTTTGAAGGTCGTTCGATAGTACCACTTGGGGCACGCTCAGTGCACCCAGTGGGTGTAGTCCCCGAGGCCACGGTCGACTGTGGTCTTTAGAATTACTTGTTTGCTTTGATCTTGACTTGAGCTCGGGCCAGACTGATCTTGGGCGAGCGAGAACCAGTGAGGGCTGGTCTGATAATAGAACTTTCCTCCTTGTTGTTTTTTTAGCTCAAGCCAGACTGATCTTGGCCGAGTAAGAACCAGTGGGGGCACGCTCAGTGCACCCACTGGGTGTAGTCCCCGAGACTGCGGTTGAGTGTTTGACTCGACTGTAGTCTTAGAATTCTGATTTGTTGTGTTGATGCAGAGATCTTGCGAGTTTGGAGCCAAATTTGCAGATCTTGAGAAGAAGCAGATCCAGCTCAATCTCGACTTGCAGCTGGCTCAGGACCACTTGAAGAAGATGCGAGACGAAGCAGCTGGTAACTGACGCGAGCAACTCGTCGACTGATCTTTGATAAGTATGTCCTGTGTTCCCTCATGTTCATCCGTCTAGTGATGTCTCTTGTAGGCCAACTGAAGGCGGCCTTGGAGCAGAAAGACCTCAACTTGGCGGCGGCGCGGCGGCAGGCTCAGGAGAAAACAGAACTGGCGGAGCAGAAGCTGGCTTCGGTTGGCGCGCTCGAGGCGGAGATCACCAGGCTGAAGAGTTCTCTCGACGCGGCCAACCAAGAGGTGACTGGACTGAAGGGCACCAAGAATGCTCTGAACGAAAAATACGAGGCCCTCTTCCAGAAGAGGAATGATCTGGAAGCTTACCTAAGCGACCTCATCAAGAAGTGGTATCTCGTGCTCGAAGGTATGTCTCTTTGGCTCAGACTAAGTTAGATTGGTTGAGTCGTATCTTGCTTGCTGACTCGAGCGTTTCTTGTGGTGTAGAATTCTGCCGCGACTTCGACGAAGAGACTGGGCGGGTCGAGCCCGGTCTGGACCCAACGAATTCTATTGTCAAGGACGATGCTGCCATGAATATCTTGAGGCTGGAGTCCTGCCTTACTGCTGCCACGGGCTATCTGGGTCGGTTGAAAGCAATGATGGCTCGGATCGACGCCGCACTCTCGAGGGGAGCTGTGCAGGAGAACGACCTCGAGTCTCTGATGACTCGACTCAATGAGATCCCCGGTCGAGTGCAGGAGTGGAAGAAATCATCTGCCCGCTGCGGAGCCGACATGGCGCTGTCCTTGGTCCGTGTGCATTGCAAGGAAGTGAAGGAGAGAAGGCTCACGGCGCTCAAGGTCGCCAATACGAAGGAGCTCTAGTTCCAGTCCTTCATGGAGACTTTCCTGGAAGCTGCCACCCGCATCGCCGATGGGATTGACCTCGACGAGTTTGTTGCACCCGCGAGCACGCCTCCTCTTGAGGAGTGAATGAACTTTGGTACTTTGATTCAATTCGCCTCGGAATGCCGAGTGATCCTGTAACCGTTAAACTCTTGTGGGCTCGTGGCCCTGGTACTCTCGCCCGAATCTTGCCGGGCTTTTATCTGGATTTGATTCCTTTGCTTCCGACTCTTTTTGACCACTTGGATTTTGAGTCGACGTCTTGATGGCAACGTTGTGCTTGTGGCGGAGCTCAGAGGGCCGCAGCTAAGCCCCCGAGTGACAGGGTTGCCCTTCACTCGGAGTGGTTTTCGCGACTTAGGCGATTCCAAGCTACGTTGTATTTGTGGAGGAGCTCGGAAGACGGAGCCACGTTATACTTATGACGCAGCTCGAAGGACCGCAGCTAAGCCCCCAAGTGAGAGGGTCGCTCTTCACTTGGAGTGGTTTTTGTAACTTAGGCGATTCCAAGCTACGTTGTATTTGTGGCAGAGCTCGGAAGACAGAGCCACGTTATACTTATGACGCAGCTCGGAGGACTGCAACTAAGCCCCCGAGTGAGAGGGTCGCTCTTCACTCGGAGTGGTTTTTGTGACTTAGGCGATTCCAAGCTACGTTGTATTTGTGGCGGAGCTC
>LR738709.1:512768669-512810325 GCA_902687465.1 Secale cereale
ATGACGCAGCTCGAAGGACCACAGCTAAGCCCCCGAGTGAGAGGGTTGCTCTTCACTCGGAGTGGTTTTTTGTAACTTAGGCGATTCCAAGCTACGTTGTATTTGTGGCGGAGCTCGAAAGACAGAGCCACATTATACTTATGACGCAGCTCGGAGGACTGCAGCTAAGATCCCGTGTGAGAGGATTGCTCTTCACTCGGAGTGGTTGTTTGTAACTTAGGCGATTCCAAGCTACGTTGTATTTGTGGCGGAGCTCGGAAGACAGAGCCACGTTATACTTATGACGCAGCTCAGAGGACCACAACTAAGCCCCCGAGTGAGAGGGTTGCTCTTCACTCAGAGTGGTTTTTGTAACTTAGGCGAATCGGGTTCGTGGCTAAGCCCCCGAGTAAGAGGGTTGCTCTTCACTCGGAGTAATTTTTGTAACTTAGGCGAATCGGGTTCGGGCTAAGCACCCACTTGGGGATTTTGAAGACCAGCATCTTAGAAAACAACAATCATTAAGGGATCGCTGCAAACTTGTCTTTGAAATAGACCGGAAAATATTTATTACAACTCGACTGTTCGAGTGTTTCAAGTGTAGAAGCGGTGGAGCAGGTCCGCATTCCACGAACGAGGTTCGTCTTTCTTCTTGGCGACGTTGTAAAGGTGATATGCTCCATTGTGCAGTACCTTGGTGATGATGAAGGGGCCTTCCCAGGCCGGGGCGAGCTTGTGTGGTCATTTCTGATGCACTTGAAGAACCAGGTCTCCTTCCTGAAATGCTCGGCTTCGGACGTTTCGAGCATGGAATCGACGCAGGTCTTGCTGATAGATGGTCGACCGGATCAAGGCCATCTCTCGTTCCTCCTCCAAGAGGTCGACTGCATCCTGATGAGCTTGCTCTGCTTCGGCTTCAGAGAAGAGTTCCACTCGGGGGGCATTATGTAACAAATCACTTGGCAGCACGGCTTCAGCTCCATAGACCATGAAGAAAGGGGTACGGCTAGTCGACCAGTTTGGAGTTGTCCTCAGACCCCATAAGACAGATGGTATTTCGGTTACCCAAGCCCCAGTGGCATGCTTAAGGTCACGCATGAGCCGTGGCTTCAGGCCTTGGAGAATCAAACTGTTGGCCCTTTCTGCCTGTCCATCCGACTGCGGATGCGCCACGGAGGCATAGTCGACTCGTGTTCCTTGAGAAGCACATAAAGCTCTAAATTCATCCGAGTCAAAGTTGGAGCCGTTGTCCGTGATGATGCTGTGGGGGACTCCATATCTGAATATCAATTCTCTGATGAAGCTGATGGCGGTGCTCGACTCGAGGTTCTTGATGGGCTTGGCCTCAATCCATTTGGTGAACTTGTCGATTGCCACGAGCAGGTGAGTGAATCCGCTTCTGCCTGTTTTGAAGGGGGCAACCATATCCAAGCCCCAAACGGCAAAGGGCCATACTAGTGGAATGGTCTTCAGAGCAGACGCTGGCTTGTGGAACATGTTGGAGTAGAACTGGCAGCCTTCGCACTTATCCACAATATCTTTGGCCATCTCGTTGGCTTGTGGCCAATAAAACCCGGCTCGGTACGCTTTGGCCACTATAGTCCGAGAGGAAGCGTGGTGGCCACAAGTTCCCAAGTGAATCTCATTCAGAATCAGTCGACCTTCCTCTGGGGTGATGCAGCGCTGAGCGACTCCGGTGATGCTTTCTCTGTAGAGTTGACCCTGGATGACGGTGAACGCCTTGGATCGACGGACGATCTGGCTCGCTTCTTCTTCATCTTCCGGGAGTTCTTTCCTGAGCAGATATGCTATGTATGGCATAGTCCAGTCGGGCGTAATCACTACAACCTCCATGATCAGGTCGACCACCGCAGGCACTTCGACTTAAGTCGGATCTGACGCACTGACTGGCTGCGGGGGTTCTTCCGTGAAGGGGTCTTCTCTGGGAGAAGGGGTGTGCAGATGCTCCAGAAACACATTCTTGGGTATAGGCTTCCGAGTCGACCCAATTTTCGCGAGGTCATCGGCAAGCTGATTCTTGGCTCTGGGCACGTGATGGAGCTCTAAACCTTCGAACTTCTTTTCAAGCTTCCCTACTGCACAGCAATAACTGGTCATTGCCGGGCTCCTGATGTCCCATTCCTTCATCACTTGGTTCACCACTAAGTCTGAGTCGTCGTAGACCATCAGGCGACGGACGCCGAGTGAGATGCCCATGCGCAACCCGTACAAAAGTGCTTTGTACTCAGCTTCATTGTTCGATGAGCCAAAGTGGATCTGAAGGACGTAACTGAGCTTGTCACTCCTAGGAGATACCAGGACCACGCCTGCGCCGGATCCGTTCAATATCTTGGATCCATCAAAGAACATAGTCCAGTGATACGACTGAACTTGAGTCGGCAACTCTTGTTCTATCCACTCGGCCACAAAATCTGCTATAGCCTGAGACTTGATGGCTTTCTTCGCTTCAAACTTGATATCTAACGGAAGAAGTTCAATTGCCCATTTTGCCACTTGACCGGTTGCGTCTCGGTTGTTCAGAATCTCTGATAGAGGGGCGTCGCTGACGACTGAAATTGTATGATCCGAGAAGTAATGGGCAACCTTCTTTGCGGTCAAGTAAATCCCGTACACGAGCTTCTGGTAATGCGGGTACCTTTGCTTGGAGGAAGATAAAACTTCGGATATGTAATAAATTGGGCGCTGGACCTTGTAGGCCTTGCCCTCTTCTTCCCGCTCGATCGTGAGTACAGTGCTGACAACTTGTCCGGTGGCTGCAATGTACAGTAGGAGAGGCTCTTTGCTGACTGGGGCAGCAAGCACCGGCTGGGTGGACAGCAGGGCTTTGAGCTCTTCAAACGCTACTTCGGCTTCGAAATTCCACTCGAACTTGTCTGATTTCTTCATCAGTCGGTAGAGAGGCAGTGCCTTCTCACCAAGATGAGAAATGAATTGACTCAATGCGGCCAAGCAACCAGTAAGCTTCTGGACGTCGTGTATACGCTCGGGGCGTTTCATTCAGAGGATGGTGCTAACCTTCTCTGGGTTGGCGTCGATTCCCCGTTCAGAAACAAGAAAACCGAGTAACTTGCCGCCAGGAACTCCAAATGTACACTTCGACGGATTGAGCTTGATATCATAGCTTCTTAAGTTTGCGAATGTCTCAGCGAGGTCAGTCAGCAGGTCGAAACCTTTCCGTGACTTGACCACATTGTCATCCATGTATGCTTCGACGTTCCGACTGATTTGCTTTATCAGGCAATTCTGGATCATGCGCATGAAGGTAGCGCCGGCATTTTTGAGACCGAAAGGCATGGTGACATAACAGAAACACCCGAAGGGGGTGATGAAAGCTGTCTTGATTTCATCGGGTCCGAACAGACGGATCTGATGGTACCCGGAATACGCGTCCAGAAAGGACAAACGCTCACATCCCCCAGTCGAGTCAACTATCTGATCGATGCGAGGGAGAGGAAAATGATCCTTCGGGCAGGCCCGATTGATGTGCTTGAAATCGATGCACATGCGGAGAGACTTGTCCTTCTTGGGGACCATGACGACATTGGCGAGCCACTCGGAGTGGTAGATCTCGCGGATAAACTCAGCTGCCAGGAGCCGAGCCACTTCCTCGCCAATTGCCTTTCTCTTCTCCGCAGCTGGCCGACGAAGATGTTCCTTCACAGGCTTCGCCTTCGGGTCGACTCGCAAATGGTGCTCAGCCAGTCCCCTGGGTACACCCGGCATGTCTGATGGTTTCCATGCGAAGATGTCCCAGTTCTCACGGAGGAACTGGATGAGCGCTTCTTCCTATTTGCTGTCGAGTGTAGTGGAAATGTGGGTCGGTGCTGCATTGGGGTCGGTGGGGTGGATGTGTACGGGCTTCGCCTCCCCGGCCGACTGGAAAGCAGACTCGGAAGCCGGCTTCTTTGCCCTCAGCAGATCACTCGGATCCACGCTTTTCTGGTACTCCTCCATCTCTACTGCTGCCATCTGCTCGTCAGCGATCTTCGAGCCTTTCTGGAAGCACTCTTCCTCTTTCTGACGGTTCCCAGTGTCGGTTATAACGCCGTTGGGTCCCGGCATCTTCAGCTTGAGCTATACATAACATGGTCGAGCCATGAATCTGGCGTAGGCGGGCCTACCCAGGATGGCATGATAAGCGCTGTTGAAGTCCACCACTTCAAACGTCAGCTTCTCTTTGCGAAAGTTCTTCGAGTCGCCAAAGACTATGTCGAGTGTGATTTGGCCAAGTGAGTCGGCCTTCTTCCCGGGGATGACCCTGTGGAACCTGATGGCTTCTCGCCCCTCATTGGTTACCCCAAGTGGAAGGTTTGAGATGCAGTGTAGCGGTAGTTTTCCCTTGGCAAAGATACCAAGGATCGAATTCCCCTGAGACTCTAAGGTTCAACAAGAAGGTGTCAACTGCTAACGGCGCCAGATATTAGCAATCAACTGGACCTGCACACAGATACAAATAACTTTGCTCCCAACGAGTACAGAGAGGTTGTCAATCCCTCCGGCCTTGTCGTTTACAAAGGATCAAACGCAAGAGATAATAGTGATATGTATTGCTGCAACTAGTAAGTAAAAGCAGAAAGTAAATAGCGGATGTGATCAGTGATGGTAATCTGGACCCGGGTCCCATGATGTTCACTAGTGATGTCTCTCTCCCAAAAGACGATAAAACATCTATGTGAGGTAAACGAATTACAGCTGGGCAATTGACAGAATTATGTGTGCAAACCAATGCTAACTATGTTGCAAGAAAGGTAGAGGTTCAAAGCATGGGCGGTACACCAAGGCAAGTAGACCGAAATCCATCTGCATCTACTACTAATCATCCACCTTGAGATATCTATCCAGAACATCTCGCTGGTATTAAGTTGCGAGTCCCACCCATAGTGTAAACTCAAAGCAACAGACAACTGCATTAAAATAACTTTGCGTAAAGTAAACAATCCTTGCACCCGCGGGTACAAGCACCGTTGTTTTCCCCCTTGTGGCAATAGCACATCCCCTAGACTCATGTTTCTGTCACTCAAACTAGTCATTGAGGGGCATGAACCCACAATCAAGCATAACGTTCCCTCTTGGAGTTACTACCTACTACTCGGCCAAAGCAATAAATAGCAACGGAGAACATGCAAGAATTACTTACGAACATAAATATAAAAGAGGTAAATCAAATATATTACTCAAACACAATCTGAACATAATCTCACAATCCATCGGATCCCAGCAAACTCAACATAGCAACAGCATAAGGATTACATATGTGCCTCGATCATGTAGGGCAGCTCACGAGGTCTAATTAGTGAAGCACAAGAAGGGGAGGAGAACATCACATAGCTACTGGTCATGGACCCATGGTCCAAGGGAGACTACTCACAACTCATCCGGGAGGCGTCCATGGTGGTGGAGAGGCTCCCGGTGGTGATCCTCCCCTCCGGCAGGGTGCCGGGAAGAGTTCTCCAGGTGCTCCCGATCTTGGAAGCGCGGCGGCGGCGGAACAGAGATGAGATCGCGAAAAAGGGTTCCGTCCTCGAGGGTTTCGGGACGCATGTTAAATATATGCCAAAGGGAGGCATCAGCGGAGACCTGGGGGGCCCAGGCGCCCCCCCGGCGCGGCCAGGAGGGGGGCCGCGCCACCAGGGCGCCTGGAGCCCTGGTGGCCCCCCTCCGGCCCTACTTTGGCCGCCATGAAGCTTCTGGAACGCTGATTTTTTATATAATTTTTCTGGGATTTTTCTGGCAGTTTACGTGATAGGAAAACCTGAAATACAAAAACAGCAGAAAACAGAAACTGGCACTGGGGTGCACTGAGTTAATAGGTTAGTCCAAATATGATCAAAAGTGTATGGAAGTGTATAAATATCATAGCAATATCACACAAAAGAGGCATGGAGCAAGCAGAAATTATAGATACGTTTTGGACGTATCAACATCCCCAAGCTTAATTCCTGCTCGTCCTCGAGTAGGTAAATGATAACAAGCATAATTTCTGTGGTGACATGCTATTAACCATATAAGAACTTTTTACAGTCACATGACAAAAGCTTACTGAGACAATGAATCTGTAGTAATTAAGTTGTCTTATGAGAAAATCACAAAGAACTGAAAGTTTTACAATATGATACTGAAACATCAAATAGATTTGTAATGAGCATGGTGTGCAAATATGATAAAGTGGTATCTCGCTTGCCCCCTTTAGTGAAGCAAAACATAAATGCAGGGGCACCTCCAAGGTTTAAGTGATGACTAGATACAATGATTTCAGAATAAACGATATCATAATCATGCAAAAGATAATGGTACTTTGGGACAATGCACATTACACTCAGAATGACAATCATGCTCTCAGTATTTGGTGCTTTAAAGAAGGTGGAGACTCTCGAACCGTGGCTTTTGTTGGCAAGGTTGAAAACCCGTGGTCGGAAACAAAGACAAAGCATGTGCCAGAGCTCTTGGTTTTAAAAACAGAAGTAAAAATTATTTTTTTAGAATATGCATGTTTCGTCAACGAATGCTAGCAGATAACTCAATTACTTCTCGAGCTGGACAAGTTTCGAGGAACGGCTCCCGAATGAGGACGATCACATCCTCTTAATCTCCTTTGTTTATCACTGCCAAAGTTTTCTGATTTCTCATGAACAAAGCGTGAAGGAGGGTTTGTTTGTTGTATTATTTTTTAATGAGCCGGGCGCACTCTATGCCAGTTCCTTCTCGTATTATGGGTTTGCACATTAGACATGCAATCCCGGGGTGAAGCTTGTCCAACTTAAAAAGATCATGAATTAACTACTACTTCCTCATGAACTAAAACAGAGGCACAAAACAGAAATGCTTTTCTTGAATAATTTCGAGATGGTACATGAAAGTCTTCGTTAGGAATGGCAGGTAAATACCATGTATAGGAAGGTATGGTGGACTCATATGGCATAACTGGTTTAAAGGGTTTTGGATGCACAAGCAGTTAGTCCGCTTAGTACAGGTGGAGGTTGTTGGAGATATGCCCTAGAGGCAATAATAAAAGCATTATTATTATATCTCCTTGTTCATGATAATTATCTGTTATTCATGCTTGAATTGTATTGTACGGAAACAGCGATACATGTGTGAATACACAGACCACAATGAGTCCCTGGTAGGCCTCTAGCTACCAGCTCGTTGATCAACAGATGGTCACGGTTTCCTGACCATGGACATGAGATGTCGGTGATAACGGGATCACATCATTAGGAGAATGATGTGATGGACAAGACCCAAACTTGAGCATAACACGAGATCGTATAGTTCGTAATGCATAAGCTTTTCGGTGTCAAGTATTTATTCCTTAGACCATGAGGTTGTACAACTCCCGGATACTGTAGGAGTACTTTGGGTGTGCCAACCGTCACAACGTAACTGGGTGGCTATAAAGGTACGCATCGGGTATCTCCGAAAGTGTCTGTTGAGTTGGTACGAACCGAGACTGGGATGTTGTCACTCCGTATGACGGAGAGGTACCTCTGGGCCCACTCGGTAAGACATCATCATAATGAGCTCAATGTGACTAAGTAGTTAGTCACGGGATGATGGATTACGGATCGAGTAAAGAGACTTGCCATGACGAGATTGAACAAGGTATCGGGGATACCGACGATCGAATCTCGGGCAAGTACCGTACCGATGGACAAAGGGAATAACATACGGGATTGAGTGAATCCTTGACACGGTGGTTCATCCGATGAAGATCATCGAGGAACACGTGGGAACCAACATGGGTATCCAGATCCCGCTATTGGTTACTGATCGGAGAGTCGTCTCGGTCATGTCTACGTGTCTCCCGAACCCGTAGGGTCTACACACTTAAGGTTCGGTAACGCTAGGGTCGTAGAGATAAATGCACGTGGAAACCCAAAAGTTGTTCGGAGTCCCGGATGAGATCCCGGACGTCACGAGGAGTTCCGGAATGGTCCGGAGGTAAATATTGATATATAGGAAGTCCAGTTTCGGCCAACGGGTGATCTCCGGGGGTCACCGGGAGCGTCCCGGGACCACCGGAGGGGCCCCGGGGGTCCACCGGGTGGGGCCACCCATCCCGGTGGGGCCCCTAGGCCGCAAGGGGAAGTGTCCAGCCCTCAGGGCTGGCGCACCACTAGGGGGCCCACCTGCCCATGCGCCTAGGGTTAAAACCCTAAGGGGGAGGGGGGCTCCACTTGCCTTGGGGGGCAAGGAACCCCCCTGGCCGCCGCCCCCTTGCAGATTGGATCTGCAGGGGGCCGTGGCGCACCCCCTGGCCCCTATATATATGTGGGGAGGGAGAGGGCAGCCGCACCCTTGCCCTGGCGCCTCTCCCCCTCCCGTCACACCTCCATACTCCGACGCAGGGCACCCGGTGAAGCCCTGCTGCGATCTCCACTGCATCCGTCATCACGCCGTCATGCTGCCGGATCTCTAACGACTTCTCCTCCCCCCTTGCTGGATCAAGAAGGAGGTGATGTTGCTGCACCGTACGTGTGTTGAACGCGGAGGTGCCGTCCGTTCGGCGCTAGATCATCGGTGACGAAGAACGTGAAGAGTACGACTACTTCATCCACACTTCGTTGAAAGCTTCCGCTCGCAATCTCCATAACTGTATGTAGATGCACTCTTACTTGCTCGTTGCTAGATGTCTCCATAGTTGGATCGTGATGAAGACGTAGAAAATTTTTGAATTATGCTACGTTCCCCAACAGTGGTATCTGAGCCTAGGTTTTATGCGTAGCATCTTGCACGAGTAGAACACAAAGCAGTTGTGGGTGTTTTGATTTTGTTCAACTTGCTTACCGTTACTAGTCAATCTTGATTCGGCGGTATTGTGGGATGAAGCGGCCCGGACCGACTTTACACGTACGCTTACGTGAGACTGGTTCCACCGACAGACATGCACTAGATGCATAAGGTGGCTGGCGGGTGTCTGTCTCTCCTACTTTAGTCGGATCGGATTCGATGAAAAGGGTCCTTATGAAGGGTAAATAGAAGTTGACAAATCACGTTCTGGTTTTGGCGTAGGTAAGAAACGTTCTTGCTAGAAATCCTATAGAAGCCACGTAAAACTTGCAACAACAATTAGAGGACGTCTAACTTGTTTTTGCAGCATGTGCTATGTGACGTGGTATGGCCAAAACGAAGATGTGATGAATGATATATGTGATGTATGAGCTTGATCATGTTTTTTTAATAGGGAATCACGACTTGCATGTCGATGAACTTGATAACTGGCAGGAGCCATAGGAGTTGTCTTAATTATTGTATGACATGCGTGTCACTGAATAACGCCATGTAATTACTTTACTTCATTGCTAAACGTTAGCTATAGTAGTAGAAGTAATAGTTGGCGTGACGACTTCTTCAAGACACGATGATGAAGATCATGATGATGAAAATCATGGTGTCGAGCCGGTGACAAGATGATCATGGTGCCCCGAAGATGGAGATCCAAGGAGCAAGATGATATTGGCCATATCATGTCACTTTAATTGATTGCATGTGATGTTTATCATGTTTATGCATCTTGTTTACTTAGAACGACGGTAGTAAATAAGATGATCTCTCACTAAAATTTCAAGTATTGTGTTTCCCCTAACTGTGCACCGTTGCTAAAGCTCGTTGCTCCGAAGCACCACGTGATGATCGGGTGTGATAGGTTCTAACGTTCGCATACAACGGGTGTAAGACAGATTTACACACGCGATACACTTAGGGTTCACTTGACGAGCCTAGCATGTACAGACATGGCCTCGGAACACGGAAGACCGAAAGGTCGAACATGAGTCGTATAGAAGATACGATCAACATGAAGATGTTCACCGTTGATGACTAGTCCGTCTCACGTGATGATCGGACACGGACTACTCGATTCGGATCGTGTATCACTTAAGATGACTAGAGAGATGTCATTATGAGTGGGAGTTCATTGAAATTTGATTAAGATGAACTTAATTATCATGAACTTAGTCTAAATTCTTTACAATATCTCTTGTAGATCAAATGGCCCACGCTCCAGTTTCCCTCAACTTCAACGCGTTCCTAGAGAAAACCAAGCTGAAAGACGATGGTAGCAACTATATGGATTGGGTCCGTAACCTGAGGATTATCCTCATAGCTGCCAAGAGATCATATGTCCTAGAAGCACCGCTAGGTGATGCACCTGCTCCCGATGCGGCCCAAGACGTTTTGAACGTCTGGCAGTCGCGTAGTGATGATTACTCCCTGGTTCAGTGCGGCATGCTTTACAGTTTAGAATCGGGGCTCCAAAAACGTTTTGAGCACCACGGAGCATATGAGATGTTCGAAGAGCTGAAAATGGTTTTCCAAGCTCATGCCCGAGTCGAGAGATATGATGTCTCCGACGCATTCTACAGCTGTAAGATGGAGGAAAACAATTTTGTCAGTGAGCACATCCTCAAGATTTCAGGATTGCACAATCGCTTGTCTCAGCTGGGAATGAATCTCCCAGATGAAGCGGTCGTTGACAGAATCCTCCAGTCGCTCCCACCAAGCTTCAAGAGCTTCGTGCTGAACTTCAATATGCAGGGGATGGAGAAGTCCATTCCCGAGGTGTATTCGATGCTGAAATCAGCGGAGGTGGACATCAAGAAAGAACATCAAGTGTTGATGGTCAATAAAACCACTAAGTTCAAGAAAGGCAAGGGTAAGAAGAACTTCAAGAAGGACGGCAAGGGAGTTGCCGCGCCTGGCAAGCCTGTTGCCGGGAAGAAGCCAAAGTATGGACCCAAGCCTGAGACAGAGTGCTTTTATTGCAAGGGAACGGGTCACTGGAAGCGGAACTGCCCCAAATATTTAGCAGACAAGAAGGCCGGCAACGTCAAAGGTATATATGATATACATGTTATTGATGTGTACCTTACCAACACTCGTAGTAGCTCCTGGGTATTCGATACCGGTGCAGTTGCTCACATTTGTAACTCAAAACAGGAGCTGCGGAATAAACGAAGACTAGCAAAGGATGAGGTGACGATGCGCGTCGGGAATGGTTCCAAGGTCGATGTGATCGCCGTCGGCACGCTACCTCTACATCTACCCTCGGGATTAGTTTTAAACCTCAATAATTGTTATTTAGTACCAGCTTTGAGCATGAACATTGTTTCTGGATCTCGTCTTATGCGAGATGGCTACTCTTTGAAATCAGAGAATAATGGTTGTTCTATTTATTTGAGAGATATGTTTTATGGTCATGCCCCGCTGGTCAATGGTTTATTTTTTATGGATCTCGAACGTAGTAATACACATATTCATAGTGTAGATGCCAAAAGATGTAAAGTTGATAATGATAGTCCCACATACTTGTGGCATTGCCGCCTTGGTCATATTGGTGTCAAACGTATGAAGAAGCTCCATTCGGATGGACTTCTAGAGTCTCTTGATTATGAATCATTTGACACGTGCGAACCATGCCTCTTGGGCAAGATGACCAAGACTCCGTTCTCCGGAACAATGGAAGGAGCAACCAACTTGTTGGAAATCATACATACCGATGTGTGCGGTCCAATGAGTGTTGAGGCTCGCGGAGGCTATCGTTATGTTCTCACCCTCACAGATGACTTGAGTAGATATGGGTATATCTATTTGATGAAACACAAGTCTGAGACCTTTGAAAAGTTCAAGGAATTTCAGAATGAGGTTGTGAATCAACGTGACAAAAAAATAAAGTTCTTGTGATCGGATCGTGGGGGTGAATATTTAAGTCATGAATTTGGCACACACCTTAGGAGCTGTGGAATTGTTTCCCAATTGACACCGCTCAGAACACCTCAACGTAACGGTGTGTCCGAACGTCGAAATCGTACTCTGTTGGACATGGTGCGATCTATGATGTCCCTCACCGATTTACCGCTATCTTTTTGGGGTTATGCTTTAGAGACTGCCGCATTCACTTTAAATAGGGCTCCGTCGAAATCCGTTGAGACGACTTCGTATGAACTTTGGTTTGGCAAGAAACCGAAGCTGTCGTTTCTGAAAGTTTGGGGTTGCGATGCTTATGTCAAGAAACTTCAACCTGAAAAGCTCGAACCCAAATCGGAAAAATGCGTCTTCATAGGATACCCAAAGGAAACAATTGGGTACACCTTCTACCACAGATCCGAAGGCAAAGTCTTTGTTGCCAAGAATGGATGCTTTCTGGAGAAAGAGTTTCTCTCGAAAGAAGTGAGTGGGAGGAAAGTAGAACTTGATGAGGTGACAGTCACCCCTCCTGTACCGGAAAGTAGCGCAGCGCAGGAAACTGTTCCTGAGGTGCCTGCACCGACAAGGGAGGAAGTTAATGATAATGATCATGAAGAAACAGATCAAGTTACTACTAAACTTCGAAGGTCCACAAGGGCACGTTCCGCACCAGAGTGGTACGGCAACCCTGTCCTGGAAATCATGTTGTTAGACAACGGTGAACCTTTGAACTATGAAGAAGCGATGGCGGGCCCAGATTCCAATAAATGGCTTGGAGCCATGAAATCCGAGACAGAATCCATGTATGAAAACAAAGTATGGACTTTGGTGGACTTGCCTGATGACAGGCACGCCATAGAAAACAAATGGATATTTAAGAAGAAGACAGACGCGGATGGTAACGTGACCATCTATAAGGCTCGGCTTGTCGCTAAGGGTTATCGACAAGTTCAAGGGATTGACTACGACGAGACTTTCTCTCCCGTAGCGATGCTGAAGTCAGTCAGAATCATGTTAGCTATTGCCGCATTCTATGATTATGAGATATGGCAAATGGACGTCAAAACAGCATTCCTTAATGGCTTCCTCAAGGAAGAGTTGTATATGATGCAACCAGAAGGTTTTGTCGATCCAGAAAACGCTAACAAGGTATGCAAGCTCCAGCGCTCGATTTACGGGCTAGTGCAAGCATCTCGGAGTTGGAATATTCGCTTTGATGAAGTGATCAAAGCGTTTGGCTTTATACAGACTTATGGAGAAGCCTGTATTTACAAGAAAGTGAGTGGGAGCTCTGTGGCATTTCTCATATTATATGTGGATGACATATTGCTGATGGGAAATGATATAGAATTCTTGGAAAATGTAAAGGCCTACTTGAATAAAAGTTTTTCAATGAAGGACATTGGAGAAGCTGCTTACATATTAGGCATCAAAATCTATAGAGATAGATCGAGACACCTCATTGGTCCTTCACAAAGTACATACCTTGACAAAATATTGAAGAAGTTCAATATGGATCAGTCAAAGAAAGGATTCTTGCCTGTTTTGCAAGGTATGAGATTGAGCAAAGCTCAGTCACCGACCACGGCAGAAGATAGAGAAAAGATGAGTGTCATTCCCTATGCCTCGGCCATAGGTTCTATCATGTATGCCATGCTGTGTACCAGACCTGATGTGAACCTTGCCATAAGTTTGGTAGGGAGGTACCAAAGTGATCCCGGTACGGAACACTGGACAGCGGTCAAGAACATCCTGAAGTACCTGAAAAGGACTAAGGATATGTTTCTCGTTTATGGAGGTGACGAAGAGCTCGTCGTAAAGGGTTACGTCGATGCTAGCTTCGACACAGATCTAGATGACTCTAAGTCACAAACCGGATACGTGTATATTTTGAATGGAGGGGCAGTCATCTGGTGCAGTTGCAAACAGAGCGTGGTGGCAGCGTCTACATGTGAAGCGGAGTACATAGCTGCTTCTGAAGCAGCGCAGGAAGGAGTCTGGATGAAGGAGTTCATCACCGACCTAGGAGTCATTCCAAGCGCGTCAAGCCCGATGACTCTCTTCTGTGACAACACTGGTGCTATTGCAATTACCAAAGAGCCCAGGTTTCACAAGAAGACCAAGCACATCAAGCGTCGTTTCAACTCCATCCGGAATTATGTTCAGGATGGAGACATAGATATTTGTAAAGTACATACGGATCTGAATGTCGCAGACCCGTTGACTAAACCTCTTTCACGAGCAAAACATGATCAACACCAGAACTCTATGGGTGTTCGATTCATCACAATGTAACTAGATTATTGACTCTAGTGCAAGTGGGAGACTGTTGGAGATATGCCCTAGAGGCAATAATAAAAGCATTATTATTATATCTCCTTGTTCATGATAATTATCTGTTATTCATGCTTGAATTGTATTGTACGGAAACAGCGATACATGTGTGAATACACAGACCACAATGAGTCCCTGGTAGGCCTCTAGCTACCAGCTCGTTGATCAACAGATGGTCACGGTTTCCTGACCATGGACATGAGATGTCGGTGATAACGGGATCACATCATTAGGAGAATGATGTGATGGACAAGACCCAAACTTGAGCATAACACGAGATCGTATAGTTCGTAATGCATAAGCTTTTCGGTGTCAAGTATTTATTCCTTAGACCATGAGGTTGTACAACTCCCGGATACTGTAGGAGTACTTTGGGTGTGCCAACCGTCACAACGTAACTGGGTGGCTATAAAGGTACGCATCGGGTATCTCCGAAAGTGTCTGTTGAGTTGGTACGAACCGAGACTGGGATGTTGTCACTCCGTATGACGGAGAGGTACCTCTGGGCCCACTCGGTAAGACATCATCATAATGAGCTCAATGTGACTAAGTAGTTAGTCACGGGATGATGGATTACGGATCGAGTAAAGAGACTTGCCAGGACGAGATTGAACAAGGTATCGGGGATACCGACGATCGAATCTCGGGCAAGTACCGTACCGATGGACAAAGGGAATAACATACGGGATTGAGTGAATCCTTGACACGGTGGTTCATCCGATGAAGATCATCGAGGAACACGTGGGAACCAACATGGGTATCCAGATCCCGCTGTTGGTTATTGACCGGAGAGTCGTCTCGGTCATGTCTACGTGTCTCCCGAACCCGTAGGGTCTACACACTTAAGGTTCGGTAACGCTAGGGTCGTAGAGATAAATGCACGTGGAAACCCGAAAGTTGTTCGGAGTCCCGGATGAGATCCCGGACGTCACGAGGAGTTCCGGAATGGTCCGGAGGTAAAGATTGATATATAGGAAGTCCAGTTTCGGCCAACGGGTGATCTCCGGGGGTCACCGGGAGCGTCCCGGGACCACCGGAGGGGCCCCGGGGGTCCACCGGGTGGGGCCACCTAGGCCGCAAGGGGAAGTGTCCAGCCCTCAGGGCTGGCGCACCACTAGGGGGCCCACCTCCCCATGCGCCTAGGGTTAAAACCCTAAGGGGGAGGGGGCTCCACTTGCCTTGGGGGGCAAGGAACCCCCCTGGCCGCCGCCCCCTTGCAGATTGGATCTGCAGGGGGCCCTGGTGCACCCCCTGGCCCCTATATACATGTGGGGAGGGAGAGGGCAGCCGCACCCTTGCCCTGGCGCCTCTCCCCCTCCCGTCACACCTCCATACTCCGACGCAGGGCGCCCAGCGAAGCCCTGCTGCGATCTCCACTGCATCCGTCATCACGTCGTCATGCTGCCGGATCTCTGACGACTTCTCCTCCCCCCTTGCTGGATCAAGAAGGAGGTGACGTTGCTACACCGTACGTGTGTTGAACGCGGAGGTGCCGTCCGTTCGGCGCTAGATCATCGGTGACGAAGAACGTGAAGAGTACGACTACTTCATCCACACTTCGTTGAAAGCTTCCGCTCGCAATCTCCATAACGGTATGTAGATGCACTCTTACTTGCTCGTTGCTAGATGTCTCCATAGTTGGATCTTGATGAAGACGTAGAAATTTTTTGAATTATGCTACGTTCCCCAACAGAGGTTAGCAAAAGACTGGGAGCGACCAACTAAGAGAGCAATGACGGTCATAATCATGCAGAGCGACAAAGCAACATTGAATCAGGCATGGAAGTTATATCGCTACTCAGAAATAAAAGATCATCAAGGCTTGACAGACTTTCTTTACAGTCTTAAATATGCGTGAGCATACGCCAAGTCAATCAAAATAAATTCTTGAAGGAAGATATCACTAAACCATACCACATCATAGGCAAACAAATCATGTTGGTACTCCAATAACACATTGGGAACCCCCCAGCTATTTGAGACTAACCATAATAAAACATGAATTACTAAGCACCATTATGCACGTAGCATTTTTATCATAGACATATCGACCAATGCAACAGAAGCCAACTCTCTTAATAAGATAAGCATGACAACTAAAGAGAGTTCCAGCGACCAACTAAACAAAAGCTCTTTAAAAAGATAAGCATGAAAACTAAGAGCTGAACATGATAGTAGCTATTGAAAGACCAAGAACATACACAGCAAAGATAGACATGAAAATTCTATGTTGTGTTCTAGGTTGAAGTGGAGCGTGTTTCTCTCCCACACAAAGAAAGTTGACTTCCAACTCGTTATGAAAAGCAAGCAAAGCTAAAGAAAACTAAAAAGGAAACTAAAAGCAAGACGCTCCAAGCATAGCACATAACACATGAAGTGATAAAAATATAGTGGAACGAAAGACGAACTGATAATTGTTGATGGAGAAGGGGATGCACGGGGGCATCCCCAAGCTTAGACGCTTGAGTCTCCTTGAATATTTCTTGGGGGTGCATGGGGGCATCCCCAAGCTTGAGCGTTTGACACTCCTGAATCTTTTTATCATCTTCCCTCGCACACTTGAAAACTACCTTCATACATAACTCATCATAATCTGATTAGCGAGGTTAGTACCCTTAATAAAATAATTGTTCCTTGCTGGAAATAAAGATATTCTTGAAGGTATACTGTTTCTCAAGATTGCCAAAAGTTTTTTTCAAAGAAAAAGCAAGCTCAAGGTTTGCAAAATGAAGGAAAGGCAAAACAGGACAGAATCTGTGAAAAACAGACCAGCAGGTAGTAAATGATTTTTTCGGGGCACTTCTGCAACTCTAATCAAAAAACTCAGAACAGACGCCCGAAAGACAATTGTATAGAGCACGCTGTAGAAAAAATTCAGACCAAAAAGATGATCTGGTGATTTTATACGAATTTTTCTGTCCAAGGACAGAATCTGTTTCCTGGACAGCACGTCACAACTTTTGAACTTCCTTGCAATCAGAGGCTACACTTGGCACAAAGTTGAAAAGTAAAGATACAATGATGATGCTACTGTAGTAACAACATCAAGACACAACAAAAGCAAAATAAAATTTTATTCATTGTGGGCTGCCTCCCAAAAGCGCTTTCTTTTATGCCTTTAAGCTAGGCATAATGCAAAGAGGAATCAATAATCATCATAATAATCGGAGTTATAAATTGCTTCAAATGGTTCCTCAACAAGTTCACTCTTGTTCCTTCTAGGAAAGGGGTACACACCTTTTGCCTTCCCGCGTAAGCGGATTTGTCCCTTACCTATATCGATGAAGCCTTTAACTGCTCGGAGGAAGTCCCTTCGAATCACTATATTTCCTTGGTTTGGCTTCATGATGAAGAAATCAACCATTGTAATCCCTTTAAGGAATGTAACTGGCACATCTTTTATTCTTCCCTGGATCTCAGAAATATCTCCATTAGTGTGTTCATGATAAGATGATAATCTGTCCATGTTAAATTTTAAAGAATCATGAACAATTTTTGGCATAGTAGAAACCATAGATCCAATATCACAATAAGCAAGGAAGTCTTGATTAGAGATGCTAATCCTAACAAAAGGCTCCCAATCATTGTCTATTTCCAAAATATCTCTCTTATTGGGTTTGGGTTTCTCTACCTTCATCAAGTCTAGAGCATCCATTATTTTCTCAATAGTAGCAAGTCTATCTATGACAGTATCAAAGTTATGATCATAAACAAAGTAACTAGATAGACCACGTATAATTTCAAGAGCTCTAGTTTCATCACACTCTAGGAAATCTCCTTCAGCTATAATATCAAGAGAGTGTTTACACCATTTAAAAAGACCATGGTAAAAATTTCTAAGCACAATTTTTATAGGTATCCAAGGCATAATTCTCCTATGTGCATCAGAAATTCTGTCCCATGCCTTCTTCATATTTTCTCCATTCCTTTGATGGAAATCCAGAACTTCTGATTCCCTCAAAGCACCAAATCCTAACATGCTTGACTAAACAGAAAGGACTACTAGCAGAAAAGCAAATAAAAATTTTTTTTGTAATTTTTGATAGAAGACACTAAAGCAAAACTGAAAGGTAAACTAACAAGACTAAAAAGCAAAGGTAAAAGATAGCGTGCAACTCCCCTATCTTGAAGAGTGGAGTCCCCGGCGACGGCGCCAGAAAACTTTGCTTGATGGCTTCTCGCCCCTCGTTGGTTACCCCAAGTGGAAGGTTTGAGATGCAGTGTAGCGGTAGTTTTCCCTTGGCAAAGATACCAAGGATCGAATTCCCCTGAGACTCCAAGGTTCAACAAGAAGGTGTCAACTGCTAACGGCGCCAGATATTAGCAATCAACTGGACCTGCACACAGATACAAATAACTTTGCTCCCAACGAGTACAGAGAGGTTGTCAATCCCTCCGGCCTTGTCGTTTACAAAGGATCAAACGCAAGATATAATAGTGATATGTATTGCTGCAACTAGTAAGTAAAAGCAGAAAGTAAATAGCGGATGTGATCAGTGATGGTAATATGGACCGGGGTCCCATGATGTTCACTAGTGATGTCTCTCTCCCAAAAGACGATAAAACAGCTATGTGAGGTAAACGAATTACAGCTGGGCAATTGACAGAATTATGTGCGCAAACCAATGCTAACTATGTTGCAAGAAAGGTAGAGGTTCAAAGCATGGGCGGTACACCAAGGCAAGTAGACCGAAATCCATCTGCATCTACTACTAATCATCCACATTGACATATCTATCCAGAACATCTCGCTGGTATTAAGTTGCGAGTCCCACCCATAGTGTAAACTCAAAGCAACAGACAACTGCATTAAAAGAACTATGCGTAAAGTAAACAATCCTTGCACCCACGGGTACAAGCACCGTTGTTTTCCCCCTTGTGGCAACAACACATCCCCTAGACTCATGTTTCTGTCACTCAAACTAGTCATCGAGGGGCATGAACCCACAATCAAGCATAACGTTCCCTCTTGGAGTTACTACCTACTACTCGGCCAAAGCAATAAATAGCAACGGAGAACATGCAAGAATTACTTACGAACATAAATATAAAAGAGGTAAATCAAATATATTACTCAAACACAATCTGAACATAATCTCACAATCCATCGGATCCCAGCAAACTCAACATAGCAACAGCATAAGGATTACATATGTGCCTCGATCATGTAGGGCAGCTCACGAGGTCTAATTAGTGAAGCACAAGAAGGGGAGGAGAACATCACATAGCTACTGGTCATGGACCCATGGTCCAAGGGAGACTACTCACAACTCATCCGGGAGGCGTCCATGGTGGTGGAGAGGCTCCCGGTGGTGATCCTCCCCTCCGGCAGGGTGCCGGGAAGAGTTCTCCTGGTGCTCCCGGTCTTGGAAGCGCGGCGGCGGCGGAACAGAGATGAGATCGCGAAAAAAGGTTCCGTCCTCGAGGGTTTCGGGACGCGTGTTAAATATATGCCAAAGGGGGGCATCAGCGGAGACCTGGGGGGCCCAGGCGCCCCCCCGGCGCGGCCAGGAGGGGGGCCGCGCCACCAGGGCGCCTGGAGCCCTGGTGGCCCCCCTCCGGCCCTACTTTGGCCGCCAGGAAGCTTCTGGAACACTGATTTTTTATATAATTTTTCTGGGATTTTTCTGGCAGTTTACGTGATGGGAAAACCTGAAATACAAAAACAGCAGAAAACAGAAACTGGCACTGGGGTGCACTGAGTTAATAGGTTAGTCCAAATATGATCAAAAGTGTATGGAAGTGTATAAATATCATAGCAATATCACACAAAAGAGGCATGGAGCAAGCAGAAATTATAGATACGTTTTGGACGTATCAGAACCTCATGTTGCTTTCACTCAGCTTGGACATCGGAATGCCCATATCCCGGAGGGTTGCTGCATACAGAATATTCAAACCACGGCCTCCATCCATCAGGACCCTGGTCAGACGTGTGCCCTCGACCACTGGGTCGACCACCAGCGCCTGCCGCCCGGGGGTGGCAATGTGCGCAGGATGATCAGACTGGTTGAATGTGATGGGGGTCTTAGACCACTTCAGAAACGTGGTGGTTGCTGGGGCAACCATGTTGACTTCTCTGTTGATGACCTTCAGTCGACTTTTGCTCTCGACATCTGCGAAGATCACCAAAGTGGAGTTGATCTGGGGGTATCCTCCATCCCCTTCCTTGTCTTCGGACTCCTCTGATTCCTTTCCCTTCTTAGTCGACTGATCTTTCTGGAAGTTCTGGATCAGGAGCCGGCACTGTCGAGTGGTGTGCTTGGGATATACCAAGTTTCCCTCTTCATCTTTCTTCGTGTGAATGGGACACGGCTGGTCGAGTACATCATTCCCAGCTTGATCTTTTACTTTCTTAGGAGCCCAGGGCCCCCTCGGCTTCCCTTTGCCTTTTCCTTGGTTGACCACTGCAGCTTCGCCCTGAGCAGCTGGCTCGGCCTTGCGCTTGTTCTTCCGATTGAGATTCTGATCATCCTGTCCGACTGGTTTCTTGCCACTGCAGAGCCGATCGGCCTCTTCGCCGTTAGCGTACCGACTGGCAATCTCCATCATCCGAGACAGGGACATATCGCCTGTTCGACCAAACTTCAGATTCAGCTCTCGGTTACGCACGCCCTCCTTGAAGGCGCAAACTGTCTGGTGCTCGGACACATTTTCCACTGTGTGATGCAAGGTGGTCCATCGCTGGATGTAGTCCCTCAAGGTTTCATTCGACTTCTGCGCGCAATGTTGAAGCTCTGCGAGACTAGCAGGCCGCTTGCAGGTGCCCTCGAAGGTCCGGATGAACACTCGAGCCAGCTCCTCCCAGCTGTAAATACTCCCAGGGGCCAACTGATTGAGCCACGCCCGAGCCGAACCGCCCAGCATCAGAGGAAGGTGCTTCATGGCTACGCCGTCGTTGCCGCCTCCGATCTGCACAGCTACTCGGTAGTCTTCTAGCCAGGTGTCTGGTTTCGACTCGCCGGTGAACTTATTTACCCCCGCCGCCAACCTGAAGTTTGGGAGGATCTCAGCAGCCCTGATGGCACTGCAGAAACACTCGGGTCCAGAGATAGGTGCTCGGCTTCCACTCGGACGATCTCTGCCTTGCTCTTCTTTGAATGCCCTGTTCCGGTCGACCAGCCCCTTCACAAGGATAGACCTTGCATCGAAGCCTGGCCTCCGGGGATCTGGGGGAATCCTCTGCTCGTCGTCGCGCAGGCGCCTGCCTTCGTGCCACCGGGGTGAGAACGATCCGCTTCCTGGAGGAGGCGTAGGCACTCGACGGCGGTCATGATGACCGGGTCAACGGTCATATTGCTTGTCATTCCGACCCAGATGCCGGTCTTGCCGCGGGCCACGTTCCTCACGCCTTGGAGGTGATCTTGGACTGTGGGTTGACCAAACGGTGTCCGCAACCACCGATCTGCTGTGAATTCGGTTGCGCGACTGAGAAACTACCGCGTTTTGCTCTTCAGCCGTTCGGAGCAAAGCTCGGATCTGCTGAAGGCCTCTCCCAGCCTCCGACTGAGATGGTTGAATAGACTCCGCGATGCGAGCCGCGGCTTCGAGGTTCTGGACTGGTGTGCGGAACGCCTGGGTATCGCGCGGGTGCGATTGCCGCGGACGTCGACTGGACTCGGGGGCCAGTCGGCGGGCCTGTTCGTCAAGTGCGCGCTGGATATTTTCCAAGCGCGCGCTCAGCCACGGTGGCCAAGCGCGTGGCCTCCAGGGCCAGAGCCTCTGGAGAATCTCCCACGATGGGAGTGAAGAGTGTGTCTTCGTTGCGGCGACAGAGCTCGTCCCTCTGCTCGGCAGTGAGGGGTTGAGGAATGTATCCGTCGTTGTCGTATGAACGGCCGCCACCGCTGCCGCCGTCGCCTCCACGAGGAAAGCCCGGCGGGCTGCGACGTGAGTCGACCATGAGGACCTCCACTTCGGGATCGCTGCTCTCGCACTCGGAAACTAAATCTACGAGCTCGACCGACGGATCGACCGGCCCGTAGAGGTAACCGTCGGGCTCGATGGCTGCGACCTGAGGGGTGGCCGCCTAGCGGGCCATCGCGTGTTTCACCCACCGTTGGAGCCGTGAGCGGCCGGATCGCTTGCGACGGCGTCCATCGGGGATGGGGACGATGTAGGGATCGGCAGATACTGAGTCGACGGCTGCCGAAGGAGGACGCCGCAGGCGCTAGCACGGAAGTGCGCAGCTCCGCGGACGGGCAGAGCCTCGACGTCGAGAGGGGCCTCCTGGAGCCAAGCGGAGTCGTCGGCGACGAAGACGAGCGCGCCGAGTCAGATCTCGCGGCCCAACGCCAAACCACCGCCGGAAACCATGACGAAGGAGGTCGGAGAAAAGATTGCAACCTCACCGGAAGTCGCTTAGACGCCTTGCCCCACGGTGGGCGCCAACTGTCGTGGTTTTAGGTCTGACAGTACTAGTATGGGGTACGAATGAGGAGGCAAGGTCCTAGCTATGGTGAAGTCGTACACAAGGTGTTTTACGAGTCCAGGCCCTTTTCGGAGGAAGTAACAGCCATACGTCTCGGTGCCTGGAGGCGGTCGACTGAAGTGTGCATATGCGAGTTACAAGGATGCGAACCCTTATACAGGAGGAGGGGTTGGCTTATATAGTATGCCAGGACCCAGCCATGCTCCATGTTACTAAGGGTTCAATGTACATTAATGCAGACGTTACTGATAATGTCTGCAGTAAAGAGTAATAAAGGCATTCACTACGGCGAGTAAATACCAGACCGTTATTGTCCTAAGGGACCTTTGACCTTCGGGGGTCGAGTGCCTTGGATTGGTCGAGTGGAGTTGAGTCGTCTTGTAGGTGATGTCCAGTCGAGTGGGATGTCTTCTTGGACCGTTTCGGTCGACTATCTTTATCATCGTAGGTTTTGTCTTTTGATCTTCTGAGGTAGTGACCTTGGGTGGGGTATCTTGGTCAGGCCTGTGACCCTACCCTAGGTCTGTAACCTCGTCACTTACAACTCTTTGGACGACTTTTACGCGATGATTCACAACGGCCTTTCATCACGTCGGGTGCGTGGAGCTGAACCTTTGGATCATTGATCGTTCAAGGATCGACAAGTTGAACGTCGTGCGCAAAGTAGTCCCGAAATAAAAATGAACCGTGGCGGCGGTGAGGAGGAGCCAGTGATCTACATCATCTTCAAGTAGGCGTGTGTCTTCAAGTAGGCGTGTGTATGATGTGGTATGTGCGTATTTCATAGTGCGGAGGTAAGAGGGGCTGGGGTGCATCCCTGTGATGTCCCTCACCGGATATATTTCAACAAGGTAACCTTCCGCTACACTAATCCTGTCATCATATGTCTGTCATATTATTCGATTCATTGTATCGATTTATTTACTCGTCCTATAATATAAAAAGCGTTTTTGTACAATAATGTAGTGTCAAAAACGTTGATATATTATAGGATGGAGGGAGTACTTTTTTGGTATATAGTAAGTATATCAGCATCGCGCCGGGGTAGCCTAGAAGGCAACAATGCAATTGAATAGCTGCAACATGACGGGATGACTTGTGTGAGATCTCACATTTAGGTGAGATCGTGAGATCAACCCAAAAAAATCATATTTAGACATTTCAAAAAAATCTAAAATTATTTGACAATATTTATGTGGGGTATGTCTACAGTTTTAAAAAAATCAGCTCAAAACTTGATGTAAATTTAGAGATTCAAAAAAGACAATTTTGAATGTGAATAGTAGCAGCTTTGGGTCAGTAATACTTCGACATTATTGAATTAGGACATGATTTTCTTTGAGGTTGTACATCAAACATTGATGTGTGTCAATAAAAAATTAAGAACATTTGAACACGTATTTTTAAAAAATGATTTCATCGATCTTATCTAATGTGTGATCTCACACAACTCTCCTCCGCTCTACTTGAAGGTACCGCAGGGACAACGGCGCCAGAAGACGGCGGCTGAACCATCTACGTTGTGGAGACAACATGCTGGTATTGAAGTGCACTCAGTCTTCATATACAATTTGCTACTGAATGTTCCTCATCGACCCAAATCGATGCGGAATGTGTCTGTTTTTTGTCCATTTGGGTTGTCAGTAGAGGCGGTGCCTGACCTTTGTCCGCATATTACCGGGCAGTGCACCGAATCGGCCAACTCATTTGCACGCTATTTGTCAATTTTCTCATTTTAGACACTCTATACATTTTACATCAAATAAACAAACAAATAAAACATTGCACATAATTAAACAAATAAATCACATCGTTTACAACACAACAAATAAAAATCACATGGTTTACAACAAATAAATTTAAAATTGTAGCAAATACATTAAAAGAAAAAAAGCAGATACATCTATTGGTTTCCTATGTGAGTTCATATATGCTCAACCAAATCACCTTGAAGTTGAATGTGAGTTGTCCGATCACGCATTTCATGATGTAATTGGATGAATTGCGCAAATGTTGTCGCTCCACCCCGGCGCTCAACATTTTCACCCCGGTAATCCCACCCTTGGTCATATATGTTGTCATCACACTCATCCTCTACGATCATGGTGTGCATGATCACACAAACAATCATCATCTCCCTCATAGTCTAAGTGCTTCATGTTCTAACAAGGTGTCGAACAATAGCCCATCAAGATTGGAGCACACCAAAAGCACGCTCCACATCCTTCCTAGCACTCTCTTTCTCTTGTTCTTTGGAAAATGTAGCACTCTTCTCTCCTTGGGGCTCGGAGATTGTCTTAACAAATGTAGACCATGGAGGATAGATGTCATCAGCTAGGTAGGATCCCTTATTGTATTGGTGGCCAATGATCTCGTAGTTGACCTTTGGGGGATTGCCTTCCGAAAGCCCCGAGAACACCCGAGAGCGCTAAAGCACATTGATATCATTGTGAGAACCTGCCATACCGAAGAAAGAGTGCCAAATTCAGAGATCTTTTGATGCCATAACTTCGAGTATGACAGTGCAACCATCAACATGTCCCCTATATTGCCCCTGCCAAGAAAATGGGCAGTTCTTGCACTCCCAGTGCATACAATCTATGCTTCAAAGTATCCCCGAAAAGCCTCTCGAAGCATTGATCGATAGCAGTCGGGTTGTATCCTCAACATTTGGTTTTAAGTACTCCATTCCTAACACCTTTACCTCGGCTTTGCAGAACCTGTACAACGACTCAAGGCATGTGGACTCACTCATGTCTATGTACTCATCAACTAGATCACCAGGAACTCCATACAGAAGCATCCGAACAACTGCAGTGCATTTCTGATAAGAGGTGAAGCCAACCTTTCCAAGGGCATCGTACTTGCAAGTGAAGTAATCATCATAACTCATCACTCCCTGCCAAATACGGTTGAAAAATGGTCTCCCTATCCAGAAGCGTTGCCAGAAAGCTTGGCAGGGAATGGTGGTTTTGTCGGATGAAAATAATCGTTAAAGAGTAGGACATGACCATTTTCTCTGTTATGATTCAACCCAGGCGCATGCCCAGGTATCAATCGCTTGAACAATGGCCGTTGCCTTGCAATGTGATCATTCGCAAGAAGTGTAGCAACCACAACATCATCATCGCCAGACGATTCTTTTTTACGATGATGAACATATGATGCTAGCGTAGAAAACTCATCTAAGCTACCCACCATGATCCTTCCGAGTGACGTGAATCCATACCTCACCAGACATCGGCGGGCGTGGAGGAGTCTCGGTCGGGCCAATGATCGAACACCTTGTGGGTGTGCGTGGACAAGTCTCGGCTAGGCAAATGGCTGAAACCTTGTGGGCACAAGTCAACGAGTCTCGTCCGGTGGCCGTCATGTCCTTGCCTATTCTGATAGCAGGGCTCGCAACCCCATGTCCTACCGTGGAGGTGGCGTTGGTGTGCCAAAGGGTGACGACAACCCTGGGTAGAGTGCGGGCCACGAACTACACCATCGGCGGCAAGAAGCGGAACCAACGCCATCGGTGGATGTGGCCGACGTGGATGCGGCAGCGGCAGCTGGGTGGGGGTGAAGAGGTCGAAAGTTGGGCGGCGGTGACGAGGGTGTGCTGGTATTGGGAGGGGTGGAATGGGCAGTGTGCCACCGATAGACGAGCCAAGGGAGGACGCGGCGTGCTAGGCGTGTCCGCACAGACCCAAAACCACTAAATTTGGGCCAAAATGGGTCGAAGTGGACATGAATCCGTTTGCATCGGCGCGTTGGGCCGTGTTTTCTATGCACTGTGTTTTTTGTCCACGCAGACCCAAATAGACACGGGCGGACGAAACTCGTTCGATCATTGGAGTTACCCTTAGCTTCTGCTACCTCTATGCATGGCCCTTCTTGGATTGTTGAATTTTCAAAACATATATATATATATAGGAATAGTAAATAAAGCACATAATTGAGATGCAACGTACCATAGAGATAGAATCCTACATGGTTTCAAAACACGGGAATTGCAGAATCTTGTAATGTGTGTTTTGGATGGTACGCAGAATCAAACACATGGATCTTGACGATTGAGGAGACAAAGCACACTGGACTTATCATAAGAGAGGAAAAATATGACTTCGATAACCAATGAACGTCAGGTTTTTAAGCATGACAAAATGAATCTTTTTTATGACAAATTATGTTGTCGTGAGGATGACAATTTCATTAAGCAAGCATGGAAAATTCTGTCGGGAATTGCCAAAAAAAAATGTTCGTTCTACCCTGCTTAAAATCTGACCAGTTTTTTAACATTTCCAGAAAAAATGAGCCTTCATCTGGCATTAGTTTCTGCTATCTATATGTCCTTGCCAGAATTTGTGGTTGATGACTGATGGGTAGCAACTGTCATATGTAGGTTTCGCACTACTAAATGGAAATCAAATCAAACGGTGGCAGGATTAACATCCTAGCTTAGGACAGTATTGATCAAGTCGGCTGCTTTCTAATGAGATCTCCATGCATATGCTTGTGTACTGAAAAGCAAACATCCTGGAAAACAATGTATCACGGAGGATGGCAAACTCAAGGACATCTGTAACTAGAGCTAGTTATTAAAAGAAAAAACTACAGCCCTTCTCGAGCATCTCAGAATTTTACCAGAAGCTCATGCATATAAAGGAAGAGATTCAGTGCATTGGAGTGCTCAGAGTAACATCACAGAGAGACTGACTTGACGACTAGCTTCAAGGTAGATGAGGTAGGATCATCCAAGCAAGCATGCCAACAGTTTTGTATTTGATGCTGTCGCTAGTTCTCGCTGCCTGAAGCATTTGCCTTGTCCTTCTTGCTGCTTGAAGCATTTGTCTTGTCCTGCTTTTTAGCCTTTTTAGTCTTCCACAAGGAGCTCTGCGAAACGGTGTCCTCAACAATCTTGGGCACCGTAAAACTGAAGCTTTCAGCTGATATGCGGTCTTTGTACTCTGGGTTTGTGTCAAGGAACTTCTGCACGTCTCCGATGCCCCTTGCACGCTTCCCGTTTGGCAGGACGTAGTAGATGTCCATTTTCGACAGATCACCTCTCATGATCACAAGTCTCTCGGTCTTGGGCGGAGGCTTTGGTATGTTGGGCTTGTCGATGACCCAGATGCGGCTGCTGTCGTACTCAATGTCTGGAGGGTCTTCACATGAGCACTCAGGTCTTTTGCTGCAGAACCATGGGTCCTCAGTGAAGTTCTCACGAATTGTCTCAAATTCATCTTTCGTTGAAACTGTACGCCATTTATGACATTCACAACACTGGACAGCATACATGCCAATTGATTCCGTTGCACCTCGTTTTTTCTGCCAACATCAGAAGGTTTCTTTTTAGTATTTTATCATATCAGGCAAGGCAAGCAAGTTATCTGAAGTAAGCATTTCAATTTGAAAACATGAAATTTAACACTTACCAGGAAAACACAAATGCAAGTCAAACAACCTTTTCCACTCTCCCTACTGTGCAAAAGGTGGTGTTTGTAAACTGCGCAAGCCTGAACCCATCTAACACAACCATTCCTACAATCTAAAGAAAAATGCACAGACATTCCAGATTATAAACATGAATACGAAGAAATATCTAATGGTTTGCACAATACATTTGCTTTCCATGTTGGCAGTTGTCTTTGGTTGAACACAGCTACTCCCTCCGTAAAGAAATATTAGAGCGTTTAGATCAGTACAGAGGGAGTATTTCTTATACCGTTGTCCTCAACAGAGCCTAAAGAGGAGATTGGCCAAGATAACTGTTTTGGTGGATCGAGTTGCCGTAATTGTGTTCCAAACAAAAACAACTTTTATTTTTGACCCATTAATCACTATTGTTAGTTATGTAACAGTGTAGATTGAGTACACATCGTCTGAAATCTTAAGAACCACAAATAGGTTAACACTGCTGCATTGCCAATTGCCATCGAAGTATCGATCAATAACAAGCTTACACTGATCTAAATTCTATATCAATTAGCTTACTTGACAGGAGATGGGAACAGCTTAACCCCTTGTAATTGGATAAATTACACATTTTCTTCATTCTCTCGAACATATTCTCTTAATTCCAAGTTCCCAACTATGACTTTAGGGAATAACCAACAATTATCTGTTGATGTTTGAAGCTCCTAACCTCCCTGTAACTAGTTAAACAGTCTTCACATACCTGCACTCACCATACATAGACAATAGTCCAAATCGACATGTCTATAACTTCGGTACTAACAGTAATGCACATAAATCCAGTCTAACAGGTGTATAAAGGGGCAAAATTTCTCATGTATCAGTTCCCGAACCAAAGGCGTGTGTGCAGGATCGATCACCAAATCCTACTCTGAGGCCATCCAAACAAATATGCAGCCAACATCGATGCTCTTCTAGAACAAGGCCCAACCTTTTTTGTTGAGGGACCCGGCATGTATGTAGATACTAACAAATCACCCTCACAATCCACCCATCCCTGCCAAACGAAGCAACCAGATACAACCAAACCTATCCCCACAACAGCAACGAAATCAACCTCGGAGCATTACACCAGCCACCAAGCCGAAATCGACCTCATAGTGTTACAGAACCATCACCAAGGTGATTGCATAGGGGACGGAATCAAAGCTGCGGAAACAGTAATCAACCAAACATGGGTGGGGATTGGGGAAGATCAAAGAAGGGTAAGCGGACCTGAGAGGAGGACCCCGGCGAAGCCGGAACCGGCGCCGGCGAGGCCATGCTCGACAGTGAGGTGGACGTCGTCGGGATCTCGGAGGCGCCCCGCTGGAGATGCCACCGGCGACGGCGCCGGTAGTAGGCGGACGGATGCGAGAGGACGGAATCAAGGTCGGTCGTCCGGAGGGGGACGGAAGAGGGGAGAGTGGATCTCGGGCAGGGGGTCACGGGGATATACGGACAGGATTGTGCACGGTATGCTCACCGAAATTGATACACCCTCTATGTCAAAAATTGATACAAGTCTGATTCAGCGAAAAAATGATACAAGTCTGGGAACTATCCACCGAAACGATTTGTTTGATGCTACTCCCTCCGTCCCAAAATAAGTGTCTCAATTTTATACTAACTTCAGTACAAAGTTGTACTAAGGTCAACACACTTATTTTGGGACGGATGGAATATATGAATAGATCAGTCCGAATAAAGGTGAAGAAAACACACAACCCGAACGCACTCGTCCATCACTGTCACATCCCTAGTTTTGTCTTGCACTTGGGTTGGCCTTGCTTGAGCATCATGTTTAAATTTTGTTAAACTTGAATTGGGGATGTTCAAACCCTAGCACCTTGAAATCCAAATAGGTCTAGCTTTAAAATTTTGCATTCAATAAACCCAAAATGCCTTCACCAATGTTTGATAATTTTGGCAAGGCTTTGAGACCAAACCAAAATTTAGGAACATTTTTAAGGATTTATTTTTGGGACTTTGAATTTAAATCATTAGCTATTTGAATTTGAATTATATTCATATAATTAGAATATAATTTCAAATACCCCTGAAATGTTTTGTGAGCTTCTGGAAAAGTCCATCTAGCAAAATAAAAATATTTAGAGGAGTTTTGGCATTGTTTGAAATTGTTTAATTTCAAAACAGTGGCAAAAGATATTTAAAAAAAGAAAACAGAAGTTAAAATAGAAACACAAACAGAATTAGGAAAAAGGAGAAGGACTACCTGGCCTTACCTGCGGCCCAGCTGGCGGCCCAGCGCGCCACCGCCTCCTCCCTGTCGTCTTCCTCCTTGCCAGGAGGACGAGCGCGCGTGCCGGCGCGTGGTCGCCGCACTCCGGCCACCTCCTCCTTGCCTGCTTCCTCCCCGACGCCTGGACGAGCGCCACACAACGCCTCGAGCCCCCCTGGCCTTTTCCCTCACTCTCTTCCTTCCCCCTCGTCCTCTCTCTCGTTCTTCCGCCATGGCCGAAACCACCACAGCCGCGCCACCGAGCACCACCGTGGCCACGACCTCCCCCTCGTCCCTCCGATGAGCCCCCGAGCTCCGCCGTGTCCCCCCTCTTCCTCTCCTTCATGTCACACGACGCCAGGAGCTCCCCCTCACCCGCAACGCCGTCGTTCCCCTCCTCTGCGTCCGGTGACCGCCGTCAACGATTCGCCGCCGACTGGACCTCCCCGAGCCCGATGATCTCCTATTCGGCATCGCCGTGAGCTCCTACTTCGATTCCCCCTCTCCCCCGACCTCCCCGCACTCTCTAGCTACGGCTCCACCTCTGGCCGGAGCTGTGGTCCGCCGGCCATGTCGCCGCCGTGGACACAGCTGCTGCCGCTCTCGTCCGAGCGCATAAGCACACTCAGCGCACCCCCAGGAGCACGCCGCACCCACCAGCTCACCTTCCCGTGCCCCGCAGCGCCTAACTCGACGGTGCCCGAACTCCGGCGCCGCCACGAGCTCGTTTCCGGCGAGCTCCGGCCACCCCAGCTCCTACCACTTGCGTGGATGGATGCGGGCGAGTGAGGGCTTACTTCTGGTGCCCTCAGCACGCCCAGCCGCGGCCTGCAGCGCCGCCCCGACCAACTCCGGCGAGTTTCCGCCGCTGTTGTGGTCGCCGGCGTCACCTGCTGACGTGGCGCCGGCTATTTAGCCTAATGACGCCCTAACTAACCCCCCCAGGGCCACTGACATACGGGCCCCACTGCTAACTACCTAGTTTAGGTTTAGTTAAAATATGATTAGCCCTGGCTCACTGACGTGTGGGCCCAGGCCTTTGACTAATTAGAGTTAAGATTAAATTAGTGTTATCTAATTTAGTTAATTAGTTGAGACACTGACATGTGGGCCCCGTGTCTGTTTAGTTAGTTTTAAACTTTTAGTTAGTGCTGAGAGACTGACCAGTGGGACCCACTGGTCAGGTTTGACCTGGACCCGCCTGTTGACTTGCTGACGTCACACATACATCATGCTGACGCAGTAAAGCCTTCTCTGGAATTTATATAAATCTAAATGATTTACTTATTTCCAGAAAATGCTTTAAACTTCTAAAAATCACATAAAATCAACCGTAGCTCAGATGAAAATAATTTATATATGAAAAATGATCAGAAAAATATGAGGAATCTGCTTATGGCATTTTCATGCATGTTTGAACAAGTTAAACCTGCTGTTAAGGTCAAATCAATTAAATGTCATTTACATAATCACATATGGAGTTTGAATTTGAATCTTGAATTCAAACCAACTTCATTTAACCTGTTGCTAGTTGCATTAGCTCAAATCACAACATAATGTCATGTCATGATCATGCATCATATTGTGCATTGCATTGATTGTGTTTCTTTCTCTGTGCCGGTGTTGTTCCCTTTTAGTAGACGTGTTTCGACGATGTGATCGATGACACCGATGAAGACCCAATGTTATCTTCAGAAGTGCCAGGCAACTAAACCCCATTAAACATTCCGATACAATCCCACTCTCTCGCTCTTGCTCTCTTTACTGCATTAGGACAACAACGATTCAACTGTTACCTGCTGTGGTAGTTGAACCCCTTTCCACTGCATGACCCGTCATTGCCACAGTAAAATAGTTGAAACCCACTAGTATGAGTAGGAGTTGTTTGAGCCATGTTGTGCCTACTCATTCATGCTTTCTGGTTATGCCCGCTATTGCTTAGAGTTGTGTCAGGTCTGATTCATCGGGGATGAATTGGAAGGGTGATGAACATGTCCTACTGTGTGTGAGCTAAGTGTGTGAACACGATTTGGTAAAGGTAGCGATGAGAGGCCATGTAGGAGTACATGGTGGGTTGTCTCATTTCAGCCGTCCTCAGGAACTGAGTTCTGTGTTTGTGATCCATGAAACAGCTACTACCACACATTGGGATCCTTAATTGATTCTCTCGACTTATTAATCAACATGATCTCTGTCCAGGAGTTGCAATTAGTTTCTGGTGTTTGTAGTTTACTGGAGGTCGTGCGTAGCGCTGACCCTCGGGGTGGGTTGTGACGCGGCAGGTACGTGGCACGGTGTACCGATCACCCGTTTGGTGATGCGGGAACCCTGTACACATCGTTTGGGGCCGTGAGCGACACCCCGGCCGGATCTCCCCACGGATGGAACCCAAATAGGCGATAAACCTGGACGAGAGACTTGTGTGGTTAGTCAGGTCGTGGCCGACACCCTCGCCAGGCTTCCGCTTGAAGGTTGCCGAGATACATGACGTGTACATGGCGGTAAGTGGAGAGAGCGTGTGTGAAGAAGTACACCCCTGCAGGGTTATATATCATCTATTCGAATAGCCGTGTCCGCGGAAATGGACTTCTGGGTTACCTCTACAGTTCATAGACAAGTGAAAGTGGATACTCTAAAACACGCAAGATAAGCGTGAGTGCTATGGATGGCCTTCTCGTAGGGAGACGGGAGCGGATCCATAGTGGTGTATTGATTGGTGAATATGTGGACTCGTGTGCGCCATCTCAAAAGAGTTACTTGCAGTCGTAGTTTAGGATAGCCACCGAGTCAAAGCTGGCTTGCTGCAGTCAAACTCCACCATCCCTTTGTTGATACTGATGCATATGTAGCTAGTTCTGATGTAAGTCTTGCTGAGTACCTTTGTACTCACATTTGCTTAATTTATATTTTTGCAGAGAGACTTCAGTCTCGCTAGTGGTTCTGCGTGGACTTCGACGTTTAGCTTGTTACCTCAGCTACGATCTTGTACCCTTGGGAGGGTCTTGTAGATAGTCAGGCTTTTCCAGCCTTCTTCATTTGTAGTTGTCTGTACTCAGACATGTTATGCTTCCGTTGGCTGTATGCTCTGTATGTTGGGTCATGTGACTCTGATTGTAATAAATGCTATGATGGCTCTTCTGGGCCTTTATCTATATGAGTGGTTGAGTTATGTTGTGATGCCTTGTTGTACAGCACATACTTGCATGTTATGCGTACGTGTAATGTGTATTGCTATGTGTGGGATCCGACACCTAGTTGTTTACCTTTGGTAGCCTACCTTACAGGGAAATGTCTCCTAGTGCTTCCACCGAGCCTTGGTAGCTTGCTACTGCTCCGGAACACTTAGGCTGGCCGGCATGTGTCCTTCTTCGTTCCTGTGTCTGTCCCTTGGGGGAAATGTCACGCGTTGTTCCTTTAAGTCCTTGTAGCTTGCTACGACTTGGGTTCATACGTTGATGACCGACACGTTCGTTGCTGGGTCATGTATGCATGTCTCTGTAATTTAGTGCCACTTTTGGTTCATAACTAGTCATGTCGGCCCGGGTTCTCTGTCATATGGATGCTAGCGACACTATCATATACGTGTGCCAAAATGCGCAAACGGTCCCGGGCCAGGTAAGGTGGCACCCGTGGGGATACCGTGCGTGAGGCCGCAAAGTGATATGATGTGTTACAGGCTAGACCTGTGTGCCTTTGGATCGGGGTCCTGACAATCATTTCCCTATAGGCCTTGTAAAAAGCGAAAAAAACTAGTAGAAAAATTGGCATCATTTATAAAACGCAGAAAAATGACATAGGTAAAAACCTAATATTCATCGAACGTTCGGGAAACCGCCGTCAGAAAACGTTGTGACAAATAAAAGCCAAGTATTTAAAAAGAAAAAGAAATTGACATGGCAAAACTAAAATTTGCCATGTGAATAAAAGCATTTTTGCCATGGCAAAAATGGAGTAGATTTTGCCATTGTGGAAATGGATTTAATTTTCCATGGAAAATAAATTAAAAATTGCCATGTCCACACAAGTAAAAATTATGCCATGACAAAAATAGAGTAATTCTGACATTGAAATAAAGTAAAAATTGATGTGGCTACTCAAGTATATTTTCCATGCTACATATTAAAAATTATCATGTTCTAAAAAATGTAAAATCAGCATGCTCTAAACAATAAATTTGCCATGTCAGTTTTTTTGCCATGTCAATAAAAGTAAAAGTTGACATGGCAAAGAAAATGTAGGAAAATCCTGAAGAAAATTATTTTTGCCATGCCCCGTCAACTACAATAGCCATGGCCCTTTAATATATTTGCCCAAAAAACATCGTAAGTTCGCCGTGTTTTTGAACATATTAAGTTGCCATGTTTCTGAACACACATAACTTTGCCATGTTTTTAAACATGGCAAAGTTGCCATGGCAAGTTTGCCATGTTGTTGAACATATTAAGTTGCCATGATTTTAAACATTTATAACTTTGACATGTGTTTGAACACGGCAAAGTTGCCATGGCAAGTTTGCCATGTTTTTAAATTAAAAAGTTTCATGGCAAATCACATGAAAAAAAAATTATATAGAGAAATTGCCATTCTTTATAAACAAGGACGGGGATGAAAAATTGTCGTGTATGTGGAACAATACGAAAAGAAGATCAAAATTTCCATGGAAAACACATATTCTAATTTGGCGTGCAAGTTTGCCATGTTTTTGAACATTTATAACTTTGCCATGTTTTTAAACATGGCAAAGTTGCCATGGCAAAGTTTGCCATGTTGTTAAACATATTAAGTTGCCATGTTTTTAAACCTTTAGAACTTTGACATGTGTTTGAACATGGCAAAGTTGCCATGCAAGTTTGCCATGTTTTTAAGTAAAAAAGTGCCATGGCAAATTACAAAAAATGTTATATAGAGTAATTACCATTGTTTATGAACAAGGGCGGAGATGAAAATTGTCGTGTATGTGAAACAATACAAAAAGAAGATCAAAATTGACATGGCAAACGCATATTCTTATTGGCCATGGATTTTTTTATATCAAATTTGCCATGCTAATATTATTTTTTGCCATGAATGTGAAATAATAATAAAAATGATCAATAGTTGTCATGGCAAAAGCATGTTCAATTTTGCCGTGGTATTTTACCAAAATGTAGCCATATTTTGTGTGATTAATTTGCCGTGTATGTGAAATAACACCAAATCAAAATTGTTGTGGCTCCAACCGAATCCACCCATCCCATCTCCGTTTGTCGCCCCTATTCGTGTTGGTGGTCTATGGCGTTGAGCACTGGACATGCAGCTCCTAGTCCTAGGTCGCCTGCTGTGGCAAGTGTTGTTCCTTCGCCAGCTACCACCATGGAGGCCGCCCGCCAGCGACGCTCCCTACCGCCGCGCACCTCCAGCAGCCCCCCGCCATCTGCCTCATCTACTCTGCCGCGAAGCCCCAGCACTCCAGCAGCATGTGCCAATAGGATGGAATTTGGGGGGGGGGGGCTTACCTCGCCCGAAATCGTAGGAGGTTGACACCGTGCAGAGCTTGCCCTCGGGGTCGACTAGATATGTCCCCCTTCGACGTCCACTACGGAGGACGAGTCACGTCAGGGGCCCACCCGCGCGCGCCCTCGCTATTCCCAAAGCAGGAGCTCGCGACTTTGCGCTGCGGAACATCTGCTAGCGGCAAAAGTTGAACCTCAGCAGCAGCTGTGCATGCGCCTTCCTCCCCCGCCGCACCTTCCAACGCCATGGTATTTTTCTGGGCTAGCATGGTGGGGCTGCACAAGAGTTTATGGGCCTGCGGATCACTCCTTGTCTCCTCATTTCCTGGATGAGCTCACGCCCAAAAGTTGACTCATGTAACCTTCCCCTGCTTATCGATTGTGACTTTAACTTGCTTAGAACCCCTAGTGACAAAAACAACTCCAATTTTTCTTAGAATTTTGCTGATACCTTTAATGATTTCATTGTTGAATGCGCTCTTCGTGAAATCTCGAGGACTGGTATGCGCTTCACTTGGTCTAATCATCAGTCCAACCCTGTCCGGTCTGTTCTCGATCGTATTTTTTTCTTCCTCTTTCCCTCTTACCACGTGCCTCTGATACATCTTCAACGTATCTATAATTTTTGATTGTTCCATGCTATTATATATTCTATTTTGAATGTTTGATGGGCTTTATTACACACTTTTATATTATTTTTGGGACTAACCTACTAACCCAAGGCCCAGTGGAAATTGTTGTTTTTTTTGCCTATTTTCGTGTTTCGTAGAAAAGGAATATCAAACGGAGTCCAAACGGAATGAAACCTTCGGGAGAGTTATTTTTGGAACCGTATCTACCCAGAAGACTAAGAGTACACGCGAGGGAACGAGAGAGGCAGCCACGCGGGTCCAGGGCGCGCACCCACCCTCGTGGGCCCCCTCTGGCTCCCCCGATGCCCTCCTTCCTCCTATATATATATCCACGTACCCTGAAAATATCGAGGAAATAGAGAAAACCCTAATTACACCGCCACAACCTTCTGTTCCCGTGAGATCCCATCTTGGGGCATGTTCCGGAGCTCCGCCGGAGGGGGGATCCATCACGGATTACTTCTACATCAACACCATAGCCTCACCAATGAGTTGTGAGTAGTTTACAACAGACCTTAGGGTCCATAGTTATTAGCTAGATGGCTTCTTCTCTCTCTTTGGATGCCAATACAAAGTTCTCCTCGATCTTCGAGGTGATCTATTCGATGTAATCTTTTTGCGGTGTGTTTGTCGAGATCGAATGAATTGTGGGTTTATGATCAAGATTATCTATGAACAATATTTGATTCTTTTCTGAAATCTTTTATGTATGATTATAATATCCTTGCAAGTCTCTTCGAATTATTGGTTTGGTTTGGCCTACTAGATCTATAGTTCTTGTAATGGGAGAAGTGCTTGGCTTTGGGTTCAATCTTGCGGTGTCCTTTCCCAGTGACAACAGGGGCGGCAAGGCACGTATTGTAGCGTTGCCATTAAGGATAAAAAGATGGGGTTTATATCATATTTCTTGAGTTTATCCCTTTACATCATGTCATCTTCTTAAGGTGTTACTCTGTTCTTATGAACTTAACACTCTAGATGCATGCTGGATAGCAGTCGATGTGTGGAGTAATAGTAGTAGATGCAGAATTGTTTCGGTCTACTTGTCACAGACGTGATGGCTATATATAATGATCATGCCTAGATATTCTCATAACTATGCGCTTTTCTATCAATTGCTCGACGGTAATTTGTTCACCCACCGTAGAATTCTGCTATCATGAGAGAAGCTACTAGTGAAACCTATGGGGCCCGGGTCTATTCTCATCATATCAATCTTCCATCTACTTTAATTTGCTTTATTTACATTCTGTTCTTATACCAAAAATACCAAAAATATTATACTATCCTATCTATCAGATCTAACTTTCGTAAGTGGCCGTGAAGGGATTGACAACCCCTTATCGCATATGCGAAGTTTTTATTTGTTTGTGCAGGTGCGAGGGACTCGCGCGTGGTCTCCTACTGGATTGATACCTATGTTCTAAAAAACTGAGGGAAATACTTACGCTACTGTGCTGCATCACCCTTTCCTCTTCGAGGGAATACAACGCAAGCTCGAGAAGTAGCAGGAAGAATTTCTGGCGGCGTTCCCGGGGAGATGTACGCAGAAGTCATATACCAAGTACCTATCACAAACCCTTATCCTTCGCACTACATTATTTGCCTCTCGTTTTTCTCTCCCCCACTTCACCCTTACCATTTTATTCGCCCTTCTTTTTCCGTGTGTTTACCGTTTGCTTGCCTCTTGTTTGCCTGTGTGCTGGATTGCCCGTCCATCTCTATGGCTTCCCATATCGGTTTTGACCCTCACCTTAGGAGGTTGGAGGAGATTGAAAATAATGTTAGAAATTTGGTGTCTGTGCAATTTGAACGCAATGATTTCTTCAGAAACGAGCTTAAAGAACATAAAAGTTTTATGGAGTACATGAATAAAGAGCTTGATGATATGTCTAAAGAATTTTATGGTTTGAAATCTCAGTTTTCTCATCTTGAGAACTTAATATCCCAAATTTCGGACAAACAATCCACCTTATTTAATAAGATGGCTGCGAAACCGGAAGAACATGAAAATAAAGATGAAGATCTAAAAGTGATTGATGTGTCTCCTATTAAATCCTTGTTTTCTAGTATGAATTTTGATAAAGATGGGACTGGAGATGAGTCTACTTTAGTTAAAGGGCGTGATACGTCCAAAACGTATCTATAATTTCTGCTTGCTCCATGCTTCTTTTGTGTGATATTGCTATGATATTGATGCACTTCCATACACTTTTGATCATATTTGGACTAACCTATTAACTCAGTGCACCACAGTGCCAGTTCCTGTTTTCTGCTGTTTTTCTATTTCAGGTTTCCCCCATATTAAAAGTGCTCCAAAAATTCCAGGAAAAATATAGGAAAAATCAGCGTACAGGAAGCTTCGCGAAGAACCAAATATGGGCAAGAGGGGAGCCAGGGGAGGCCCAGGCGGCCACCTGGCGCGGCCCCACCCCTGGCCGCGCCAGGGGGCGCCTGGGGCCCCTGCTCCGCCTCTGGCTGCCCCCCTTCTCCTATATATCCCTCTCGTCCCGAAACCCTCGAGGACAGAACCTTTTTTCACGATCTCGCCTCTGTTCCGCCGCCGCAGCGCTTCCAAGATCAGGAGCATCAGGAGAACTCTTCCCGGCACCCTGCCGGAGGGGAGAACCACCACCAGGAGCTTCTCCACCACCATGGATGCTTCCCGGATGAGTCGTGAGTAGTCCACCTTGGACCATGGGTCCATGATAAGTAGCTATGTGATGTTCTCCTCCCCTCTTTGCTCTTCATGGTTTAGACCTCGTGAGCTGCCCTACATGATCGAGGCACATATGTAATCTTTCTGCTGTTGCTTTGCTGAGTTTGCTGGGATCTGATGGATTATGAGACTATGTTCAGATTGTGTTTGAGTAATATATTTGATTCACCTCTTTTATATCTTTGTTCTTGAGTAATTCTTGCATGTTCTCCGTTGCTGTTTATTGCTTTGGCCAAGTAGTAGGTAGTAACTCCAAGAGGGAGCGTTATGCTTGATTGTGGGTTCATGCCCCCTGATGACTAGCTTGAGTGACAGAAACATGAGTCTAGGGGATGTGCTGTTGCCACAAGGGAGAAAACAACGGTGCTTGTACTTGCGGGTGCAAGGATTGTTTACTTTACGCAAAGTTCTTTTAATGCAGTTGTCTGTTGCTTTGAGTTTACACTTTGGGTGGGATTCGCAACTTAATACCAGCGAGATGTTCTGGATAGATATCTCAAGGTGGATGATTAGTAGTAGATGTAGATGGATTTCGGTCTACTTGCCTTGGCGTACCGCCCATGCTTTTGAGCCTCTACCTTTCTTTGCAGCATAGTTAGCATTGGTTTGCGCACATAATCCTGTCAATTGCCCAACTGTAATTTGTTTACCTCGCTTTGCTGTTTTATCGTCTTTTGGGAGAGTGACATCACTAGTGAACATCATGGGACCCCGGTCCATATTACCACCGCTGATCACACCTTCTATTTACTTCCTGTTTTTATTTCCTAGTTGCAGTCATAGCTATCATTATTATCTCTTGTGTTTGATCCTTTGTAAACAACAAGGCCGGGGGGATTGACAACCTCTCTGTACTCGTTGGGAGCAAAGTTATCTATATCTGTGTGCAGGTCCCGTCAACCGCTAAGTTTTTGGCACCGTTGACACCTACTTGTCGACCCTCGGAGTCTCACGGGATTCGATCCTTGGTATCTTTGCCAAGGGAAATTTGCCGCTATGCTACATCTCAACCTTCCACTTGGGGTAACCAACGAGGGGCGAGAAGCCATCAAGCAAGTTTCTGGCGCCGTTGCCGGGGACTCCACTCTTCAAGATAGGGGAGTTGCACGCTATCTTTTATCTTTGCTTTTTAGTCTTGTTAGTTTACCTTTCAGTTTTTGCTTTAGTGTCCTTTATCAAAAATCACAAAAAAATTATTTGCTTTTCTGTTAGTAGTCCTTTATGTTTAGTCAAGCATGTTAGGACTTGGTGCTTTGAGGGAATCAGAAGTTCTAGATTTCCATCAAAGGGATGGAGAAAATATGAAGAAGGCATGGGACAGAATTTCTGATGCACATAGGAGAATTATGCCTTGGATACCTATAAAAATTGTGCTTAGAAATTTTTACCATGGTCTTTTTAAGTGGTGTAAACACTCTCTTGATATTATAGCTGAAGGAGATTTCCTAGAGTGTGATGAAGCTAGAGCTTTTGAAATTATACATGGTCTATCTAGTTACTTTGTTTATGATCATAGCTTTGATACTGTCATAGATAGACTTGCTACTATTGAGAAGAGAATGGATGCTCTAGACTTGATGAAGGTAGAGAAACCCAAACCCAATAAGAGAGATATTTTGGAAATAGACAATGATTGGGAGCCTTTTGTTAGGATTAGCATCTCTAATCAAGACTTCCTTGCTTATTGTGATATTGGATCTATGGTTTCTACTATGCCAAAAATTGTTCATGATTCTTTAAAATTTAACATGGACAAATTAAAATCCTATCATGAACATGCTAAAAACTTTGTGTGATTTAGAATGCTTTGCTTTGTGTGATTTAGGTGCAAGTGTTTCTACAATTCTAAAAACTTTGTGTGATATGTTAGGTTTCCATGAGCTTGATGATTGTTCTTTAAATTTGCATCTTGCGGATTCCACCATTAAGAAACCTATGGGAAGGATTAATGATGTTCTTATTGTTGCCAATAGGAATTATGTGCCCGTAGATTTCATTGCTCTTGATATAGATTGCAATCCTTCATGTCCTATTATTCTTGGTAGACATTTCCTTAAAACGATTGGTGCAATTATTGATATGAAGGAAGGAAATATTAGATTCTAATTTCCATTAAGGAAAGGCATGGAACACTTTCCTAGAAAGAAAATAAAATTACCTTATAAATCTATTATGAGAGCCACTTATGGATTGCCTACCAAAGATGGCAATACCTACATCTATTCTTGTATCGTGCCTAGCTAGGGGCGTTAAACGATAGCGCTTGTTGGGAGGCAACCCAATTTTACTTTCTTTATTTTTGCTTCTTTTTAGGAATAAATATTTCATCTAGCTTCTGTTTAGATGTGGTTTTGTGTTTTAATTAGTGTTTGTGCCAAGTAGAACCTTTGGGAAGACTTGTGTGAAGTTTATGTGATCATGCTGTAAAAAACAGAAACTTTAGCGCTCACAAGATTGGCTGTCACTTTTTACTGGATAGTGCTTTTTAGTTGATTCTTTTTGCAGATGATTAATAGACAAATTCCTCATGTTTACCAATTTATTTCAATTTTTTTAGAGTTACATAAGTATTCGAAAGTTACATATTACTACAGATTGTTCTGTTTTTGACAGATTCTATTTTCCGTGTGTTGTTTGCTTATTTTGATGAATCTATGAGTAGTATCGTGGGGGGGGGGGGGT
>LR738709.1:512810404-512822177 GCA_902687465.1 Secale cereale
GGGTATGAATCATGGAGAAGTTGGAATACAGTAGGTTTAACACCAATATAAACAAAGAATGAGTTCATTACAGTACCTTTGAGTGGTGGTTTGTTTTCTTATACTAACGGAGCTCACGAGATTTTTGCCTAAGATTTGTGTTGTGAAGTTTTCAAGTTTTGAGTATGGCTTTGATGGACTATGGAACAAAGAGTGGCAAGAGCTTAAGCTTGGGGATGCCCAAGGCACCCCAAGGTAAAATTCAAGGACAACCAAAAGCCTAAGCTTGGGGATGCCCCGAGAAGGCATCCCCTCTTTCGTCTTCATCTATCGGTTACTTTACTCGGGACTATATTTTTATTCACCACATGATATGTGTTTTGCTTGGAGCGTCATGTATGATTTGAGTCTTTGCTTTTTAGTTTTCCACAATCATCCTTGACGGACACACCTTTTGAGAGAGACAAATATGATTTATAATTTATTAGAGTACTCTATGTGCTTCACTTATATCTTTTGAGCTACATAGTTTTGCTCTAGTGCTTCACTTATATATTTTAGAGCACGGTAGTGGATATTTTTTTGTAGAATTTGTTGATCTCTCATGCTTCACTTATATCCTTTTGATAGTCTTTTAGAACAGCATGGTAATGTGCTTTGGTTATAAAACTAGTCCTAATATGATAGGCATCCAAGATGAGTATAGTAAAAAACTTTCATACAAGTGCACTGAATGATATGAGAAGTTTGATACTTGATGATTGTTTTGAGATATGAGGATGGTGATATTAGAGTCATGCTACTGGAGTAATTGTGAATTTGAGAAACACTTGTGTTAAAGTTTGTGATTCCCGTAGCATGCACGTATGGTGAAGCGTTATGTGACGAAGTTGGAGCCTAATTTATTTATTGAGTGTCATCTTTTGTGTGGAGGTCGGGATCGCGCGATGGTTAACTCCTACCAACCCTTCCCCTAGGAGCATGCGTTGAGTACTTTGTTTTGATAACTCATAGATTTTTGCAATAAGTATATGAGTTCTGTAAGACTAATGTTGAGTCCATGTATTATACACACTCTCACCCTTCCACCTTTGCTAGCCTCTCTTGTACCGCGCAACTTTCGCTGGTAACATACACCCACCATATACCTTCCTCAAAACAGCCACCATACCTACCTATCATGGCATTTCCATAGCTATTCCGAGATATATGGCCATGCAACTTTCCACCGTTCCGTTCATATGACATGCTTCATCATCATTCACATAGAGTCATATTTTGTTCTAGCTTCGAGTTGTAATCTTTGAGTTGTAAGTCAATAAAAGTGTGATGATATTCATTATTAGAGCATTGTCCCATGTGAGGAAAGGCCAAAAAAAAATAGATGGCCCAAATAAAATAAAATAGAGAGGGGCTAATAAAAAAAGGGGGAGCCCCTCCAAAAAAATGAGAGAAAAGAGAGAAGGGACAATGCTACTATCCCTTTCCACACTTGTGCTTCAAAGTAGCACCATGATCTTCATGATAGAGAGTCTCTTGTTTTGTCACTTTCATATACTAGTGGGAATTTTCATTATAGAACTTGGCTTGTATATTCCAACGACAGGCTTCCTCAAATTCCCTAGGTCTTCATGAACAAGCAAGTTGGATGCACACCCACTTAGTTTCTTTTGATGAGCTTTCATACACCTATAGCTCTAGTGCATCCGTTGCATGGCAATCCCTACTCACTCACATTGATATCTGTTGATGGGCATCTCCATAGCCCATTGATACGCCTAGTTGATGTGAGACTATCTTCCTCCTTTTTGTCTTCTCCACAACCACCACTCTATTCCACCTAGTGCTATATCCATGGCTCACGCTCATGTATTGCGTGAAAGTTGAAAGGTTTGAATTTTTTTTTGAGTATGAAACAATTGTTTGGCTGAAACCGGGGTTGTGCATGATATGAATATTTTGTGTGCTGAATAGGGAGCATAGCCAGACTATATGATTTTGTAGGGATAACTTTCTTTGGCCATGTTATTTTGAGAAGACACGATTGCTTTGTTAGTATGTTGAAGTATTATTATTCTTATGTCAATATAGACTTTTGTCTTGAATCATTCGGATCTGGACATTCATGCCACAATACATTGAGAATTATGTTGGTTAGCATTCCACATCAAAAAATTAGTTTTTATCATTTACCTACTCGAGGTCGAGCAGGAATTAAGCTTGGGGATGCTCGATACGTCTCCAACGTATCTATAATTTTTGATTGTTCCCTGCTATTATATATTCTGTTTTGGATGTTTAATGGGCTTTATTACACACTTTTATATTATTTTTGGGACTAACCTACTAACCAAAGGTCCAGTGCAAATTGCTGTTTTTTGCCTATTTCAGTGTTTCGCAGAAAAGGAATATCAAACGGAGTCCAAACGGAATGAAACCTTCGGGAGAGTTATTTTTGGAACCGTATCTACCCAGAAGAGTTGGAGTACACGTGAGGGAACGATAGAGGCGTCCACGAGGGTCCAGGGCGCGCCCAAGGGGAAGGCGCACCCCCACCCTCGTGGGCCCCCCTCTGGATCCCCCGATGCCCTCCTTCCTCCTATATATATCCACGTACCCTGAAAACATGGAGGAAATATAGAAAACCCTAATTCCACTGCCGCAACCTTCTGTTCCCGTGAGATACCATCTTGGGGCCTGTTCCGGAGCTCCGCCGGAGGGGGGTCCATCACGGAGTGCTTCTACATCAACACCATAGCCTCACCAATGAGTTGTGAGTAGTTTACCACAGACCTTCGGGTCCATAGTTATTAGCTAGATGGCTTCTTCTCTCTCTTTGGATCTCAATACAAAGTTCTCCTCGATCTTTGAGGTGATCTATTTGATGTAATCTTTTTGCGGTGTGTTTGTCGAGATCCGGTGAATTGTGGGTTTATGATCAAGATTATCTATGAACAATATTTGATTCTTTTCTGAAATCTTTTATGTATGATTATAATATCCTTGCAAGTCTCTTCGAATTATTGGTTTGGTTTGAACTACTAGATCTATAGTTCTTGCAATAGGATAAGTGCTTGGCTTTGGGTTCAATCTTGCGGTGTCCTTTCCCAGTGACAGGAGGGGCAGCAAGGCACGTATTGTATTGTTGCCATCGAGGATATAAAGATGAGGTTTATATCATCTTGCTTGAGTTTATCCCTCTACATCATGTCATCTTGCTTAAAACGTTACTCTGTTCTTATGAACTTAATACTCTAGATGCATGCTGGATAGCGATCGATGTGTGGAGTAATAGTAGTAGATGCAGAATCATTTCGGTCTACTTGTTACGGACGTGATGCCTATATATAATGATCATGCCTAGATATTCTCATAACTATGCGCTTTTCTATCAATTGCTCGACAGTAATTTGTTCACCCACCGTAGAATTCTGCTATCATGAGAGAAGCCACTAGTGAAACCTATGGCCCCTGGTTCTATTCTCATCATATTAATCTTCCATCTACTTTACTTTGCTTTATTTACTTTCTGTTCTTATACCAAAAATATTATACTATCCTATCTATCAGTTCTCACTTTCGTAAGTGACCGTGAAGGGATTGACAACCCCTTATCGTGTTGGCTACAAAGTTCTTATTTGTTTGTGCAGGTGCGAGGGACTCGCGCGTGGTCTCTGATACGTCTCCAACGTATCTATAATTTTTGATTGTTCCATGCTATTATTTATGAAGTCTTGGATGTTTAATGGGCTTTATCTTACACTTTTATATAATTTTTGGGACTAACCGACTGTGACACCCCGAGACCGATGGGCCAGGTGTCAGCCAGTTATTCGTCGTCGTTGCCATGTCATCTGCCTGCGTGTTGCATGTTGCCATGTCATCGTGTGCATTGCATCAGCATGTTTTCAGAACTTGCATCCGTCCGAGTCCCCTCGTCCTCTCCGTTGTCCGTTCTGAGCCCAGTCACACTTGCACGCGCCCGCGGCACCTCCGAATATTTATTTTGTGAGTGGCCGGAAAACATTCTCGGAATGGGTTGAAACTTGGTGCGTGGTCTTCTTATAGTGTAGACAGTCCGCCTGCCAATTTTCATCGCATTCGGAGCTCGTTTGATAGCCCAACCGTTATATATAGCGGCACTAGTCGCCGGTTTAAACGTCGGACGTTTTCGGTCTCCGAAAACCCCGCGGGCCTCTTCTCTTCTCTCCCCACTAGGTCTCTCTACACAGCCCACCAGTCCACTAACCTCCCCCAAGGCCCATCCTACCTCACCTCGCGATCGGATCCGTCGGATTGCGATCGGAGGGCTCCGAAAGCCCCCAAAACCCCCTAACCCTAGTCCTTTTGCTATATATACACCCCCTTTCCATTTTGGGCACTCCTAGACCTTCCCCTACCTCCAGCCACCAAATCCCCTCAATTTCCGTGCCCAGCCGCTCCAGATCTGCCACTTGGCAGATCCAAGTGCTTTCCCGCCGCCAGCCGCCGAAACTGCCGTCCCCTCCACCCAGGTGCGCCACGTGGCCACCCCGCGTCCTCCCAGCCGCCGGGCCCGCCGAAGCCCGCAACCGGCCCGCCCCGGGCCGGATCTGGGCCCGTGCGCACCGCCGGCCGCGCCCGCCCTGGCTCCCTCCAGCTCGTCGCTCTGCCCCGAGGGCCTCGACCCCCCGCCTCCTGCCTCGTCCCGCAGATGGCCGGCCGGTCACCGGAGTTCCACCGGAGCAGCGCCGCTCCTCCCGCCGGCGACCACGGCCAGGTCGTTCCCCGTCTCCCCGTCCCTCTCCTGATGCCTCTCCCTCACCTCTCTCTCTCTGTGCAGCAGAGCCGCCGCTGCTAGGAGATCCGAGCCTCGCCAGATCCGCGCCCCTCGCTCCACTCCTGCGACCAGAGCCCCCGTCGAGCCCGGATCCGGGGCCCCCGTGCCCGGATCCGCCCGTTTCCCTGTCGCTGGTGACCTCCTCCGAATTGCCGCCCTCGCCGGGGACCCAGCCGCCGCCGCCGCATGGTTCTCGGTCGGGAGGTCGACGACCGGAGAGCGTGTGGCCTCGCGCGTCCCCTGGGCCGCCGGCCCAGTCTAGCCCCGCCTCCGAGGCCCGAGACCCAGCTGCCTCCTCCGAATGGGCCAGGGCCCATGGTGAGCCCCCCCACGCCTACTTTTTTCCCTCTGTTGGGCCAGCTCTCCAGTTGTGGCCCAGTCTTGTTTTTTTTTTCAGCTCAACGATTTTAGCATTATCCAGAGATGTGCATTTTTGCAGAGTAGCCCCGCATGTTCATGCATTTAATATCTCACAATCTATGCATAATTTGTAAAAACTTTGTACATGAAAAATGCTTAGAATTTTAACTAGTTTCACCATAAACAACTCTCACCCATGTTTAAAATGTTTTAACTAGCTGTTTGAGTAAGTTTGCAAAGTGACATGTTAAAAAAACATCATATGTTTGCATGGTGATATCTTTTTGTGTGTATGTCCAAATTGAGTGAATGATATGTCAAAATGATTGTGGTGATATGATAACTTGGTGCATGTTTATCCATTGTGCCATGCTTGTTTGACTTCATCTAGATGCCCTAATATCTGTTGCAAGAGTGCTACTTGTTATAAACTGCTGTTACTTGTTATTTTGATGCCATGTTTGAGATATGATAACTTGGTGCATGTTTATCCAAATGAAGCATATGATATGTCAAAATGTTCATTGTGAAGTGTACTACATGATGGTTGCTGTAGCATGCTTGTTTGAGTTCATATTGCCATGTTAATCTCTGTTGCAAAAGTGCATTTGACTGTTAAGTGCTGAAACTTGTTATGAGATGCTGATTTCACTTGCTCGTTGCGATTGATGTGTTTGTCTTCATGCCACATGTCTAGATGTTTTAGAAGCACAATAATATGGTCCTTGTTGTGGTGCAATTCATTTCCCATGATATGCCTTGAGGTGACTTAAACAAGCTTGTAAACATGCCATGTTGTTGTTACTGTTTTATACTTAGTGAAAAAACTGCTAAGTCTGGAATCTGTTATAACCTGATGCTATGTTTGCTTGATGCCCCACTCAAATCCTTGCTTGTTTTGGAGTGGACAATGATCATGTCTTGTTGTCCATGTTGTTGTCTATCCATTCATGCCCTTACTTGCTCATATGGTCTGCTGTAGCTTATTTATTTCTTGCTCTCAAGTTGCTATGTGGCTGTTAACTTCAGCTTGTTGTTATATCTTGTTTCATGTGTATCTTTTAGCCCATTGCTCCGTTTTGAGTGTGCCGTATATGAAACTTGTGTGATTTGGCATGTAGAATCATAATATCATATTGTTTTCATTTTTGGAGTGAGTTTTCTTGATGTTTGGGTGCATCTTGCACCGTTGCTTTGCTTGACTTGTTTTGCTCATATCTTCTAGGCCGTAGCTCCGAATTAAACAAACTTGATATGTAACTTGACTAGAATTTCGTGTAGATCATCTTGGTGCTTGTTAATTTGCTGTTTAACAACTTTAACTTAAGGTTTGTTCAGATCTGGACTAATTTCAAAATATGCATATGAGGGCTTACTAGATTTGTTATGTGTTGATTCCGGCCTCATTTAAACTTGTTGTTTGGTGTTGTTCTTCTTCGCTTCATCCCTTGCCATGTATTGCATCATATATAGACTTGTCTTGCATCATACTTGGTTGAGCATATTGTCATGTTCTTGTGTTGTGTGTTTACCGTATTGCTTGCTTCTTCTCGTTAGCGCTTGTTCCGTTGCGATCGTGAGGATTCGTTCGTCTACATGTGGTTCGTCTTCAAGGCTTCTTCTTCGTCTTCTTCATGGAACCGTTCTTCTTCCTTGCGGGATCTCAGGCAAGATGACCATCACCTTGGATACCTTTACTATCATTGCCATGCTTAGTTGTCTCGATGCTATCGTTATATGTCGCGCTACCTATCTTTATTGTCAGCCCCTCTCCTTGTTGCCATGAAACCTCTAACATTTGACACCTTCCTAGCAAACCATTGTTTGGCTATGTTACCCGCTTGCTCAGCCCCTCTTATAGCGTTGTTAATTGCAGGTGAAGATGAAGATCGTTCCATGTTGGAACCTGTTGTTGGAATATCACAATATCTATTATTATTATTAACACACCTATATACTGGGCATGGGTGGAAGGCTTGGCCTTTTGCTCGGTGTTTTGTTCCACTCATGCCACCTTAGGAGCCGATAAACCGGCATTATGTTCCTTGATTTTGCGTTCCTTACACGGTTGGGTATATGGGGACCCCTTGACACTTCGTCTTTGAATAAAACTCCTCCAGCAAGGCCCAAGATTGGTTTTAATTTGCTCATAATAACAACTTAATTAATTAATTAATTGCATAGGGAGTTAGCACTACTCGAGATTCTTTCTACATAGCAGGGGGGCCAGTGCTGATGGTGTTGGTCCCAAGCGGGGGTCCTGCAGGGCCGCCTTGGGGAAACCCGAGGTATCTGGTATAACCTATAGCATCGCCCATCCGGTCGTGGCCTGAGACGAGATACGGGCGGCTACTATCAGGGTGTCGACACACCGGGAGGTCTTGCTGGACTTGTTTTACCATTGTCGAAATATCTTGTGCACCGGGATACCGAGCCTGATCGGAATGTCCCTAAGATAAGGAGTAGTATTATTATTACTTTTGCTGACCGTGAGAGCTTGTGATGGGCTAAGTTGGGACACCCCTGTAGGGTTATGATCTTTCGGAAGCCGTGCCCGCGGTTATGTAGCAGATTGGAATTTGTTAATGTCCGATTGTAGAAAACTTGACAGAGGATCCAAAGTAAAACACACAAGTGTGTGAGTAACAGTGACTGTCTCTTTTCACTTTGAGAAGAGAACACGGTGGGGTTATGTTTGGCTCGTAGGTAGTTCAGGATCTTTAGCGATCACTACTAGTTGCGACCGTTTGCGTAGATGCTCATCTTATTCTTGTACTCGTAAGTTAGGCACCATATATTGCTTAGTCGCTGCTGCAACCTCACCACTATCCTTTTTCATACCCATTGAGTTTTGCTAGTCTTGTTACCCATGGTTATGGGATTGTTGAGTCCTCTTGGCTCACAGATACTACAACAACAGTTGCAGGTGCAGGTTTCCGATGACTTGACATGACAGCGATGATCTTTGTGTTGGAGTTCTTTCTTCTTCTTCTTCTTCAGTCTTGGGTTAGGTTCCAGGTCGGCAGCCTGGGATAGCAGATGGATGTCTTTGTGCCTTTATGTTTGCTTCCGTAGTCGGATGCTTTGTATTGATGTTGTTGTATTCATGTGACTTGTATGTATTGTTGTATCGCCCATGTATGTATGTAATGGTACAATTTAATGATATCCATCTTGCTAAGCGCCCGAAATGCGGTTGTGCCCCAATCACGTAAGTGTCACGTGATCGGGATAGAATCGCATCTTGGGCCTGACAAGTTGGTATCAGAGCCTCGACCGACCATAGGAGCCCCCTTGATTGATCGTAGTCTGGCTGTTGTTGAGTCTAGCAGATTTTTTTTTGGAGTCTAGTTATATCGGAGAGTAGGTATTCTTTTTACTCCTCAGTCCCTTCGTCGCTTTGGTGAGGAATCTCGACATAGGTGTTTTGAATTACTCCTCTTACCCTTCAAATTTTTTTAGGATCACGTGGTTAGTTTTCGTTTGTTGCGTTGTCAGTTCTTTCATCTGGTGCATCTCTTGTCAAGTGGTTTCAACCCTCTTCTTCTTGCAAGTTCAATTCTCAGTTCTTTTCAACCGACGTTGTTTTCCTTGTCTCAAGTTGTCTTTCTTTTTCCCACCCGCCCACCCTTTTGCTTCTCGGAGCCGGAGTCCTCAATCGAGTATCCATCCTACTCGTGTGATCCTCTGCATTCTTTCCTTTATTATTCCAACTGGTGAATTCTCTGCTCGTTCGTCCTTCTTCATCTCTTTCTTTCCAGTGGAATCAATTCAATTAGTATCCGGTGTTCTTCATATTCTTTTCTCTCTGCTCAAATGTTTTTCACCTTGCTCGTTCACCTCTCGCCATTTAATTGTTCTGGAGCTCCGAAGAAATCTCAGGATATTCGTTTGTGTTCCAATTAATTCGAGGTTGTCATCTCATTCGAGTTTTCAATCGTTCCGGTGCATTATCTCCCTTTCGATCCTTTCCAACGGTGTTTTCTCTTTGGTGGGCTCATAACGCACAGGTCTTTTCCAGGATCTTACCTGACTCTTCTAATATTTTTCCGGAGCTATTCCCAAATTCTTTTCAAGTGTGACGTAAGTATGTATTACATCAGTCACGTGCCTTTTGAAGTTCGTTCTCAATTATTTTTCATGCGTGGTTCAACCTTTCTTCTTTTCATTCTTCCGGAGTATTTCATGAATTATTTCTTGTGTTCCTCCGAAGGCCATCATTTTAGAAGATTTCTTCGTTCTCAGTTTTCAACTTCGTCATCCAAATATTCTTCATTGATGCCTCTTCGTTCGTCTCACATTCGTCCGGTGCTTCCTTCAAGTATTCTTTAATCAGTTCGCAATCTCTTCGTTCTCGTCATTCAAATTTCCTCAAGTGTTTTATTCTTCCGGCGATTCATTCTCTTATGTTCACTCGGTTTCAATTCGTTACGATGGTTCACTCAACAGTTCCTTTCCGGTGTTATCATATCTATCCATTCGTTTTATTCCAATCTTACCGGTGGTTCATAAAGATTTTCGCAAGTTCGCAATATATCTCTCTTTAATCATTTCAACGTGAATAAGTGGTGTGCAAAATCCATTGTTTCTCATCAATTAAATTGGTGGAGGATAAGCATAACATAAATCTTATTCTTTTCATCAAGTTGATTAATCCCTTCCTTCGGAATTTGTTCTTGATGAATAAATTATAGTTCCAAGTGCTTTCATCTTTTCTTCTCCGGAGTTCAAGTTTTTCGCGACTATCTCGTCGGACCCTCGTCTTCATCATCGCAAGGCTTTAATCTTATTCTTTCCGTCCTTCATTTTTTTATATCATCATCCTTTTCGATACCGGAGTTCCTCTTGGTGTCTCTTCATGATTTAATTATTTCTTCAAATATATTAAGCAATTCTTATGGAGCAGCTCAAGCATTATTATTTTGCATCTCGAAGTGCAAATAATTCTCCGTATTCTTTTGAAGTGGAGTTTTGCATTTCTTCGTCCATCTCAGCTATTAAGTCTTTTCGTTGTGGCATAATTCACCTCAAGTTTTGGGATGATTGTCATAAGTCCACTACAAGTTTATTCGTTTCGTTGTGGACATCCACAACTCCGCTCGTCTTGCCTTCGCAAGGATGTTTTCAAATTCTTTTCGCTAGAAGATGTTGTTCTTCTCCCTTCTTCTCATTCCATTCTTTATTTCTTCCGGAGGCATTGTTTTGTTCATCTTGTCAACTTCTTGTCCTATTCCATTCATGTTAAACCGGTGTGCTATTTCTTTCAGTATCAACCGGGGTGCTGCCCGAATTCCTTCGTGGAGATTCATTTTCTATCTCTTATTAACCGGAGTGGTTTCGAATTAATTCTTGTTCCTTCAACTCGTGCTTCATATCCTTATCCTCTTGGTTCCCTTCTTATTCCTTGTTGCTTATTTTACCGGAGCTTCGCAACTTCGTTCATCTCCGTTGTATCCTTTCTTTCAAGTTGTTCAACCTCTCAATATTCTTTGGTTTCACTCTTTTGTCCTCGAAGAACTTTGTTCTTCCTTTTTCCCTTCCGTCTCGTTCCTAAGATCTCGGGACAAGATCTCTTGTTAGTAGGGGAGTGTTGTGACACCCCGAGACCGATGCGTCAGGTGTCAGCCAGTTATTCGTCGTCGTTGCCATGTCATCTGCCTGCGTGTCGCATGTTGCCATGTCATCGTGTGCATTACATCAGCATGTTTTCAAAACTTGCATCCGTCTGAGTCCCCTCGTCCTCTCCGTTGTCCGTTCTGAGCCCAGTCACACTTGCACGTGCCCGCGACACCTCCGAATATTTATTTTGTGAGTGGCCGGAAAACGTTCTCGGAATGGGTTGAAACTTGGCGTGTGGTCTTATTATAGTGTAGACAGGTCGCCTACCAATTTTGATCGCATTCGGAGCTCGTTTGATAGCCCAACCGTTATATATAGCGGCACTAGTCACCGGCTTAAACGTCGGACGTTTTCGGTCTCCGAAAACCCCGCGGGCCTCTTCTCTTCTCTCCCCACTAGGTCTCTCTACACAGCCCACCAGTCCACTAACCTCCCTCAAGGCCCATCCTACCTCACTTCGCGGATCCGTCGGATCGCGATCGGAGGGCTCTGAATGCCCCCAAAACCCCCTAACCCTAGTCCTTTTGCTATATATACACCCCCCTTTCCATTTTGGTCACTCCTAGGCCTTCCCCTACCTCCAGCCACCAAATCCCCTCAATTTTCGTGCCCAGCCGCTCTAGATCTGCCACTTGGCAGATCCAGGCGAGCAATCCCGCCGCCAGCCGCCGAAACTGCCGTCCCCTCCACTCCAGGCGCGCCACGTGGCCACCCCTCGTCCTCCGAGCCGTCGGGCCTGCTGAAGCCCGCAACCGGCCCGCCCCGGGCCGGATCTGGGCCCGTGCGCGCCGCCGGCCGCGCCCGCCCAGGCTCCCTCCAGCTCGTCGCTCTGCCCCGAGGGCCTCGACCCCCCGCCTCCTGCCTCGTCCCGCAGATGGCCGGCCGGTCACCAGAGTTCCACCGGAGCAGCGCCGCTCCTCCCGCCGGCGACCACGGCCAGGTCGTTCCCCGTCTCCCCGTCCCTCTCCTGCTGCCTCTCCCTCACCTCTCTCTCTC